>CM053763.1:40920206-41014576 GCA_028658305.1 Pachyuromys duprasi
AGGGAGGGAGGGAGGGAGGGAGGGATGAACTATGGAAGCCCCATTCTCCTTAAGGACCAAGAACAAAAACTCTGACTATATCTGGGGAAGGCTACCAACATCTCTCCTCAAGTGCAGACCATGCCCAGGCACTCTTCACTAAACACCTCCCTTAATCTAACCAGCATACTGTCTCATCATACTACCATGTTTATCTCAGGTGAAACCTGGGTCTCTCTAAAGTCAGCACTCTCTCCATGGATGTCTGAGAAAAGGGGCTTCAAACAGCTCTCTCAAGTCTGTTTTTTTTTTTCATTTGATCGCTACACTGATTATATAAAAGTTCTCGTCTCTGGTTTCTAATTAGGAGAATTATCTCAAGAGACATGTAAAACATTCTTTGTGTAAGAAACTACACCTGTGTAAGTGGGTCACAGAAGCATCTGAAGCTGGAATTGCATGGAGAAGAGGGGTTACTTCCTTGTTGATGGCAGCAGACATCCATAGAGCTGTGCTGCAACCAACACGAACCAGAAAAATCTGTTATCACAATGTTCAAGTCCACACAGGACAAATCAGACATGGTGGTACATCTTCAGTCTCAACACTGGAAAGCAGAAGCAAGGGTTCAAAACTTCCCCAGCTGCATAGGGATCCTGAAGGTAGCCTGGGCTACATGAGACCCTATCTTTAACAGAAGAGAAGAGGAGGGTAAGGGAAGAGGAGAGGAGAGGAGGAGAGAGGAGGGGAAGGGAAGAGGAGGGGAAGGGAGGGGAGGGGAGAGGAGAACAAGTAAAGGAAAAAAGGGTGAAGACTTTGAAATGGAGAATGCAGATGCTGATTTTCAGTCTCCAAACTGAGACAACTTATACTTTACTATCATGTACTTGGTTTGGGGATACAGCAAAACTATCTATGTCTCTCCACATTGGCTAGATCCATTGGAGGGGGATGCCCAAGGAGCTGTGTTTGCTTAGCAAAGGAGCACTGACCCAGTTCTAAGGGCAGGATGGCGCTTGGGGAAGTGCTTTGAAAGATCTAAGCCGCAGTGTTTACAGATGTGTACAAATGTATCAAGAAGCAGAAACCAAAGGAAAACGGGGGGGACACATAATACCCAATACAGAGAAGGTAAATTATAAACTTAATTATACTGAGAAACTGTTAAAAATGACTCACAGACATGGTGTGACTTTAACATGGCTATTAACTGTCATAATATTAATTGAAAAAAGCAAGAAGCATGAAGACAAAAGAAAGTGTGATGTTGTTCTTTCTTCTGCAAGTGTAACCCTCTCTGATGGGTCTAAGAACTGCAGAAATGACTTACCCAAAATCAAGGAAGCAATTAATAACCAAGGATGGGCCATTTATCAAATAAGCCATATTTTTAATTTAAAATGGTGTTTTAATGTTTGGAAATATTTCCTGCAAGTAGTTTTAAAATTCTTATTTGAATTGTTGTGTTGCCTTTTAGATATAATATGTATTATATTTAATATAATACACATATTTTCTGTATACTTAGTGGAAGATTTTATTAACATAAAAGTCATTAACATCTTTGCAGGGCAAAATATTTTAAACTTATCTTTGCTCAGGTTTCTCTGTTTATAATCCTGTACAAATTAAACAGTCCCACTCAGATCCATTTATAAATAATGCAAGAACAAAAGAAGGAATACTGTACATGAATTAAGACAGAAAGCAGAGGGGTGAGAACCATTCACCTATGCTCTGGCATTCTAGGCCTCTCAAGGAGGAAGTACACTACCCACCTAAGCCTGACAACCAGGAAAAGGTGGACCTTGAACTAGGAATAGCTCTTAGAGAGGAAGGCTGACTTTAGAAGGATCAACAAACAAAACCTTTTCATCGCACAAAAGAGGAACCTAGGGCCTGCAATACCTGCTTAGCTAATGATGACCAGCAGCAGCTTACAGGCAGGAAGGTGGAAAAGCCTCTATTGTAAACCCACTGTGCTCTAGGGGAGCCATATAGCAGCGCTTAAACCTAGTTATTGAGGGAAATTGCTTCAATTTACACTTAATTACTCAAATGGGCTCTCTCTGGAGGGTGAAATTACTGTTCAAAGCGTCTTTCCCAAATGTAAACATTCCCGAAATTATTTACTTCTCTTTTACCAATATTTAAACAAAATAAGATATTTCAACATTTTGGTTATCCTGAGATGGAAAATACAGTGTTAAAACTTATTGCAAGTTGATTCAGGATGCTCAAAAAATTTTTAATTAAAAAAAATTAAATCCATTTTGACTTCTGGGATGAACTTGCAAAAGTGATCTGTGTGACAATAGCAACCAGCTCTACTCAAGACGGAAGCAGCTTTCCCTGCACACTTCACTGTCTTAGCCAGAACCGCTATCCTCAGCAAGGAAAACAGGGGGATCACTGTATCACTGTATCATCTCAACATACCTCATTATAAGTTTTCATATTCCCAGCATAACCTCTGAGGCAAGAGAGGTAGGAACAGAGCTTTGAAATGTGTCCAAACAAATAATTTTGTCAGACTTTGTTCTAAAACCTACATAATTTACGTTTCCCAGAGTGTGTTCCCAAAGTCACAGCAGGACAAACAACACAAAAACGAACAAGGCAAAGAAGGTTTCATAGTGTGGTCTCTGGGGATAGTCCTGAGTCTCAGAGAAAAAAATGTATTAGTTAAATACTATATATATATAAATACTAAATATTAAAGCTATAGGAGGCCTTTACTTCAGTGTAAAAGGCACTGGACCACAACAAACAAGACTAAGAATTTAAATGAAGTCATTGGTGCTAACATTTCAAAGTATTATGAGTGTTATGAGACCCGAGAAATCAGGAAAGTGGTTGCAGCCAAATTTCACAATCAGGCAAGTTTCTGCAACACGATAATATGTTATTACTCTTTAATCTTTACGCAAAGTAGAGGGACTATGCAAACCTTGATGTTAACCATATTACTGATTTATTGATATATCACTAAGTTTTCAGTGCTAAGGACTAATACCACATACACAGCATACATGATCTATAAGCCTGCAATCTGTATGTCCTCAAGCTGAATTATGCTCAAACTTTTAATATGGAGTATTTTGCTACAAACTTTACTTATCAAAAGAAATTAGATTGGGGCTGGAGAAATGCTTCAGTGGTTTACAGCACTTCATTATTTTTCCAGGGGACCTGGCTTTGTTTCCCAGCACCCCACATCGGTGGCTAATAACTGTCTGCAACTCCAGTTCCGGAGGAATTAATACCTCGGGTCTCCTTGAGCACAGAAATTCACCAAGTCAGACAAATAAATGAATTCTAATGAATTTTAAAAATGAATAAACATTTAAATGAGTATATTCATTGTTCCAGAAACACAAATACTAAAAAGGTAACCTGGAACTGATGGGCAGGTATGAGCAATTGACCACAGGCCATATGCTCCAGGTCAGAACCCACGGTGGACAGAGAGAAGCAACTCTAGAAAGCTGCCCTCTGGCTCCACCACGCCCTGGAGCATGCATCCATATACGCCACTCTCTCACACACACAATGGTTAACATATTTTTTTTTAATTTATAAATGATTTTGAAAAAAAAGTAACCTAGAAAAGTGGAGGAAGGGCTTTAAAAAATATAGATAATAGACTGTGCATGACACACTCACAATTCTGTGAATTGCTGATTACAGTTGTTTTGACATATTTTCCAAACTCCACTGAATCTGCTTTGAATTCAAAGGCCAAATCTTTTTGACAAAAGATAAAAAGGAGGCTGGAAAAACACTCTTTACTAAGCCTGAAAGAACTACTTGGATGATAAAATTCAGGCTAGATTTCAGCAGGAGACAGGAAGTGCTCAGAGTCATACTACAGTCATACTACCCTGAAAGACCTAGGAAGAAATTCAGCAGAGGCCATCATGCTTTCACGGGGCTCTGGCAGCAGACTACCATCCGTGTGCTGCCGTGCTTCTGAGCAGTCAGCGAGGCTGAGACAAGGAAACACACTGCTAATTCCTGGTGCTCTGTCGCCTCTGAACACAGAAACAGACCCAGAAACTGGCCAACTTGGTGTCCAACAGGATCTACATTCAAATTACTCATGGGTCATCTCCTAATTCAGCTGAATTTTACAGAACTAACAGTCTACTTGTAGCATTATGTATAAAACATTTGATAAAAAGTTTCACAGAAGAGCCTATGAGTGAACATTCTCAAGAAAATAATTAAATGCTCTTTGTTTATTTATACTCTTTATATATTCCAAGTTGACTGTATCACCTCATGGCAGCCAAAAACAAACAAACAGAAAACAAAATACAAAAAACCCTTAAGAATTAAAAACATCCCAAGTTTTTTCTACCAGGGTTAGGGTGTCACAGCCCTGGAGACAGTAAGAGGTGAATAGCAAGCTCAGGCTAGCCCAGGCTCCAAGAGAAGGCGGGAGAGGAACAGCTGTATCTTATCACGAAGGGCCTGTTCTATAGCCAGATCTTCACATGAGTACAGAGGCAGACCGTGTGCTGGGTCCACCACGAGGCAAGCTCAGTGCGGATGGCCACGTGCTTGGGTTTCCAGTGTGAAGAGTGATGACCTTGCAAGGATCCAGTGAGTTAGCATGAAGCCTTTAAATAGTCCACGAAGGTAAATTTCAGCTTTTTAAAAAAAAAAAAACTTTATCATCAAACATGATCATCCCCAAATAAAAATTTGTCCAGCAACAAGGAAAAAGCCCCATTTCTTCTGAGGTAAAGACCGCTGACTCTTGACATCAAAAACACACAGCAGTGTTCCTCTCCGCCACACCAGAACTGTGTCTCCACAAAGCTGAGAAGGGAAGAGAATGCCTCCCACTCCCCCTTCTATTCTCATCTCTGCCTGTCTGCCTAAACTCACTCATGACTTAAACACTTTGATACGCTCATGCTTCAGCAGCATTTCTGCAAATAGTTCAGAATATTTTAACTCCACTTTGGTTGTATTTATGACTTTTCAGAGGCAAAAGCTTAGCTAAAAACTAACTATAATAAATTTATCTGAGTTAAGCTCCTTTTAAATTTGCACATTTCAAGCAGAATCATGACAAACTATATCTGTTTTGTAGTTTACTAATGTATCTGTCATTAGAGCACTAACATTCTCCTACACGATGCAGAACACTGTAAGTCTATGAATGACAGCGTGTGTGTGTGTTCGTGCGTGTGTGCACGCGTGCGCACGCGTGAAGACACAGAGGTGCATACCAGTGCATTCTACATGTACAAACTCTATGGCTATACCTGTGTTAATTTTAGACTAAGATAATTTTTTACTGGTTTTAAATCCCAGCCCCACTGTTTAAAGTCCCACTGTGTTGGCTTGTTCTGTTCTGTGGGTATACACTGTAGTCCTGACCACCAGCTACACAGCTATGTGACACTAATCACAGGGGAAATGAATTGATACTATTCACCAGAGTGGATGGGTAAAAGCCCTGGGACCTCTCCTAATAAATAGTCATATAACCCAGAGTTCAGTCTCTTTGTACATAGAAAGCAGCACATAGATGACAAGAAGGCTTCGTGGGGGAGGGCACTGCTCACCAAGCCAGACTGCCTGAGTTCAGTCCTTTGAACCCTCATGACAGGAGGAGAGAACTGACTTCCACAAGTTGCTCTCTGACCTCCAGAAATGCATGAGTACACACACATGCACATGCACACAGACACAAGAAGGTTATTTAAAAGGTAGCACACACATAAAAGCAGATGCAACTAGTTATCATTGGTGGTTAGTGAATTCATAAAAAGTCATGACATGGAGTACCTCCGCCATCTCTTTTCTGTTCCATTCCTTCACTCCTATTTGTAAATTCAAGCACATATTCTTCCAATACTAACATAGGCACACATTTCACTTCAAGGAGTCTGCTCAGAGTGTCTCCAGAATGCCGCTACAGCTACAACGAATTGATACCTAAGATCTTAACTCACAAGTGAGGTGGGGCTGAGCATGCTGACACCTGAGAGTACCACCCTGCATCGTGCAGGCGGCTGGGGCAGGCCTGCCACAAGGGAGAGGTCAGTGTGGGCTACACAGCAGTCACCAGGCTAGGCAAGGCTTTACATAAAATTTCAAATCAATGTGAAACACCAAAGAAAAAGTCTGACAAAGCGGACATAGCTGTCCATGCCTGTAATGCCAACTCATGGACGAAAAAGAGAAGTTAAGAATTTTATCAGCTTTATACATAACTAGTATAAGCTCCGTCTGAGCTAATAAGAACCTGCTTAAAGCTGGGTAAGGTGGCACATGTCTGTATTCCCAGCACTCAGAAAGGCACAGGCAGGGGTATCTCTGTGAGTTCGAGGCCAGCCTGGTCTACAAAGTGAGTCCAGGACAGCCAAGGGTATACAGTGAAACCCTGTCTCAAAAAAAAACTGTTTAAAATAATAATGATAATAATGTAGGACAAGTCATGGAGTGCACTAAGAGTTCTATAATAAAAACTCAAAAATTTAAACGTAGAATACAATTCTAGATATGGAGACCACATAAGCCATTTCATTCTTTCATTTTAAAGAATCCAGATATGAAGCTGATGTCAATTCAGTCTTTTTGACATCACTCATATATTTATAAAGAACAAAGGACCCATTAGCTTGTAAGCTGCAATTTATTTTACAACAGTAATGATCATCACTGTCAACGTATAGGCAGCCTGCTTCTAGGTTGCCTAGCAACCTATGATGTCATCACATGCCGCCACCAGGTATGTGGCAGACATGTTTCAGCTACACAGCAGACAGAAAAGGACCAACCTGCCACCTCCTCTCCCTCTTGCTCTCTCTCCTGGGGATCCCTCCATGCTCCTCCTTCTCTTTTCCTATGCTCTCCCACTGTCTCTGTCTCTCTGTCTCTCTCTCTCTCCCCAGCCAGGCACAGTAAATCTCTTCTTCCCAGATCTGTTATATATGGCATTTTAATTTATAACATAAATGAAATTCAAAGAAGGATTACTAAAACCAATTTGGGGGTCACTTCAATGGTGGAAAGGCTCAATTAAAAACCATTTGCCAATTTCCTTCACAACGACACAAAAATGTAAACATATCTTTAATATCGCCTGACAAATACCACAAGTGAAATAGAAGACAAAAGCCAGGTTGGTGAAGACTCCACACACTCACCAAACTGGGTGAGCCATGAAAACAGCCACTCCCAACTCTGTCCCTGCAAACACTTGGAAGAGGCACAGAGAGAAAGGGGACATGAAAAAGCCGAGGTCTAACTCATGCTGCAAGAGTCTCTAAAGAGAACACATATTTGACTCTTATGCAGAGGTATAGCTCACATTTGAATAATACACTCTGCATCTCCGTTAGTCACTTTCATGACTAATTTCAGTATGTGACATATATTTCCAGGAACCAGACTTCACTGCATGACGCTGGACCAATAGGAAAGTGAATACCACCTGTCAGAGGATGACTGCTTGAAATTAACTGGGTTAGTTAGGATTTACAAGAGTATCATGTATTATGGTGTGAATGAGAATTAACTCTCAAAGGCTCATGCCCCTATATCTCAGAACACTTGTTCCAAGGTGGTTTGAGGTGCTTCCAGAACTTAAGACATGGAACCTTGTAATGGAAACGCATCACTCAGGGTGGGTATGAGAGCTAATAGTTTAACTCCACTTCCCATTCGCTCTCATCACTCTCGGGTGTATGTATGTGTGTGTTTCAGGAACTAAGGCAGGAAAACATGCCTCAGTACAAACAGACAAAAATATTGGAAAAGAAGCCATTTTTGGCTTACAGATTCTTAAAACTAATTTTCACAAACATTGTTCTTAGAGGGCTGTTTGGGCTCATTACAGTTCTGGCCTCTAAGGAGCGGAGGGGAAAACTGCAGATGAAAGAAAGAAAAGCTTAAGGTTAACAATGCAAAGTAATTCTGAGGAAGGCAGCAGCCATGCAAACACCATCTCCGTGATAACACTCTAACCATCTGTGTGACAGAGGCAAACACAACAAGCTCTTAGACTCTCCCAACTGGCGAATCCTTGCGCACTGCCCCAAGTGTCTGAGTCGATGTGTCTCACAGCCTAACAGTACTATCCGACTGTACCAGAAAGACAAGGAAGTTGCCTAGATGTCTGCACCCCTCCATTTTCTCCAATCCCTGACTTCACTGAACTACCAATCTGCTAGTGCGGTTATTAAGCCTTTGTGTTTCTCAAAAAAATTTCCAAACTCTTTTTCCAAATTGTCTTTGAAGTACCATTTCTAACATCACTGTTGTTCCTTCTGACTTAGAAGTGAGGATGTAGACCACTGGTAAGTACTTACATAGCAAACTCAAGGTCCTGGGTTCAATTACCAGACCTACAATATACAGCCTCCATTAAAAGGTTATTTCATACAAAACAGCACTTCTTAGCACCTTTCTAATCCTGTCTGTCTCAGGCTGTTCTTCTGTGGTCTAAACCCCAATGCTTACAATCATTTAGCAATACCGCTTGTCCTCCTGGACTCCAGCCTGCCTACCACACGTGTGTCCCATTTGATGGAGACCTTCCCATCTCTAGCAGTGTGGTTTCGCCTACCCTGGTTATACCTGCCCACGTGCAACACTCCCCAAGTAAATGACACATTTTCAGAAAGGAATGTCCAGGACAAAGCCCTGGCCCTACAGTGCAGGGGCAATGCTATGGTAGCCCTCAGATCTTCAAAAGACATCACCCTCCCCTCCTCTTCACGCTCTTCTGCTTCGTGGCACATCTGTCTCTTTAGCTGCTAAAACTTACTGAACCTTTAAAATAGAGAGTGCTTCGCTTCCTCCCAGAGGCTTTCTTCCGCTTGCCTGTGGAAGCCTCGTGCCCTTGCTCTGACTCCCAGGAAGCTGTGCACACCTCCATCAAAGTGCCACTCCCACTGCTTTCTAACTTGGCTCAGGGGCATCTCTCTCCCACAGAGATTTAGCTGCTTGCAAGAGCGCTTGCTGTAATGGGAATGGCGCAGTGCAGACCTCAGACAAGACAGTGGCCTGTCAACTGAAGCAATGGAGCAAGACCATGTCAGGTCATTGAAATGGAGGGCTAAACTAGAGGAACATAGAAAATTGTGTCTAGTTTAGCAAATCTACATTGAACCTAACACTGATTTTTACATTTTTATTATCATGTATTCAAGTAGCCCAGGCTACACAGCGGAGTATGCCCTTAAACTCTTGATCCTTCAGCCTCCATCAGGACAGCAACATTAATCAACGTATCAGTCTCAAGAGACATAGCTCTAAAAATATATGTAATCTCAAGTAAAGTTACTATATATGCAAAAATAAATACACAGAAACCCTGTGGGTGCCATTAAAACCTAATTCTGCCTGGAGAAATTTTCTATATAAACAAATTTGCATGAATGAGCAAAGCCATTTCATATGTCATCTTAATAACAACTGTCACGTATCTTCCAGATAATGTAATTCATAGACACATACACAAACGCACACACACAAGCAAAACAAGCAAGAAAGGAAGGATCTCCAAGCCTTGGCCCACTTATCTCATATAGCTTATTAGTAACTACATACAGACCACCAAGAAAAGCTGGCATGGAGGTGCATACCTGTAATCGCAGCTCAGGATATGCAAGCAGGGGGCTCAGGAGTTCAAGGCTAACCTTGACTACAGTCTCAAGAAAGGAAGAGGGAGAGAAAGAGAAATATAAAAGATAAAAGACTTGATAAAATATACAACTGTTTTCTAGATAAACAAACTCATACTCAGCTAGAATTTGATCAAGGACTGAGACTCCGAACTACCAATGCTTACAAAATTAGCACAAAGCTCTAGAGTCGAAACACTTCTAAGATTGATATAATGGAGTGAAGGTAAAGACAGAACCCCAAAGTCAGACTCCTCTCTAAGCACTAAAAAGAAAAGACACCTCACTGTAAAAAGCAGACATGATTTAATAGCCTTTAGGAGGTGTTTTGGTTTTGTTCTGTTTTGTTGAGACTAGCCCAGGCTGCCCTCTAACTTCTGGTGCCCCTGTATCCACTACTCGATTTCAATTACAGTCTTTAATTAACTTTTCAATTATTTTCATTGTAAGAATACAAATATATTCACACATTTAAGCTATTAAAGTTGTGGCAAGTTACTGCAGGTTCAAAATACCTTTACAACTTTCTGAGGTAGCCTCAATTTTCAGATTCTCTCACAACTAATTACAAGCTTCAGTGATCACTCAAAGCAGAAATAAAGTTAAGGCAAAATGAATGCCTCCCCTTCTTCCTCCACAGCCATATCGTACACAACCATACTGTAATGACTATTCCTGTTACTTAGGAACTGTCATTACCCTACAGGGCAATATACTGAGATTTTCCAAATGAAAGAGAGCACACAGCTTTAGTCGATGAGGACCATGGCCAGAAAAGATTGTGATCTGTAATGGAATCATTCAACCTTCGTTCTCTGAAGCTGACTTGAAGGATGTTGCCTATAAATAAATCACACAACCAGTATACATGACAAATACTATTAGAATCATTCCAACTCAGCCTGTCCAGTGGGGAAAGGAAGGGATAGCAAAGGGAAGGCAGTTGCTATAGACTGTGTGCCTCCTGTGATAGTAGTGGGACACACCACAGAACAAAGTTCCAACGCTCAGAGCATAATCAAACTGAAGAAAATCACAGCCAGGCGTAGTGACACACGCCTGTAATCCCAGCATTCAGGGAGGCAGAGGCGGGCAGATCTCTGTGAGTTTTGAGGTCAGCCTGGTCTACAAATCAAGTCCAGAACAGGCAAGGCTACACAGACAAAACCCTGTCTCAAAAACAGAAACTGGAGGAAGAGGAGGAAGAGGAGGAAGAGGAAGGAGGGAGGGAGGAAGGAAGGAGAGAGAGGGAGAGAAAGACAGACAGGCAGACAGAACAAGGCCTGTGGCAAGCTTGTGTGGTGCCAGCATGAGGGCGGGGGAGCAGAGACTCATGGGAGCCAGGAATTGGAGACTAGCCTCAGAAGTACAGTGAGACTCCAGCATGGGAACAGAGCTCACCAGTCAGTAGGATCTGGTTTTAAATAAGTGATTTTGTACTATTAAACATGGGGAAGTTCCCCACTTTGGCAATGTTTGTCTGTTTGGGTTTTTTTTGGGGGGGGGAGTTCTAGACAGGGTTTCTCTATATAGTTCAGGTTGTCCTGGAACTCACTCTGTAGACAGGCTGGCCTCAAACTCTTAGATCTGCCTGCTTCTGTCTCCCAAGTGCTGGGATTAAAGGCGTGCACCACCACGCCTATTTGTGCAGTTTTTCCAAAAATAAATGGACAATAGAACCAATTCCCTCATTAAGACACAGAGGAAAACATACGGTACTTCCTGGAGTGGTTCTTCAGAGAACAGAACACACAAAAGATGAACAGTCAACCTATGGTTGAAGCCTGATGCCTAAGTGCTTGGTTAAAACCATCCCATTGCTCTACACGTTTCTGTAATAGTATATTCACTTTATTATTTAGGTTTCTGAGACAGAGTCTCATGTAAGTCCATGCTGATTTTAAACTCATTACGTAGTCAAGTATGACCCTGAACTCCTCCTGATCATCCTTCCTCTACCTCCTAAGAGCTAGGATTATATACAATTTGCTGCCCTGTCTGATTGTGATAGTGTTTAGGTAAGATTTTTGAAAACACTGAATAATATAGCAATGCTGTACTTCCCCTAGATAACAGAGAATTAGCCAGTCAAAGGCTTTTAAACTTAACGGCAACCTCCGCTCTCTTGTGTTGACACCCACCCTGAAGACTGATTTGCCAATCTCCATAATCATGTGAGCCAGCTAATTCTCTACAATGTTTGCCTGTGCTTCATGAGAGAAAAACTGTGTGTGTGTTTGTGTGTGGAGTGTTTGTGTGTGTGAATATGAGAGTGTGTATGTGAGTATTGAGTATGTGTAAGTATGTGTATATGTGTGTGTGCACACACACCTTATTGGTTCTGTCGTTTTCTGGCAAACTCAAACTAATCACTTAATTAAATACTAAATACAAGAATGTGGTGCCTTCAGAAATACTGCTCTCGATATTTTTATTTTTTAAGGTTTTTTTCTGCTATGTTTTGTTTTGTTTAACGCGAGGTTTGTTTCCATCTTCTTCCAACAAGAAGAATAAAGTGTGATGGTCCTATATCATTCAAAGTCAGCCTGTTCCTTTCTAGACTTCAGGTAAGAATTTCTTATGATACGAGCCAATATCTGGTTACTCCAAACCAAAGTTCCTGAAGGTCTTTCACCTGCAAATGGTCCATTTCCTAGGGTCACTGCCATTCTCTATAGGCACCTCTCGCTGCTCAGAGAGTTAGTACAAAGTTCTGCATGCATTATAACCTCCATGCAAAATACAGGCTCTGCTCAACGTGGCACCTGCATAATTAGCTAAGAGAGAGATAACTGTGTTAGGTCACTGTAGTTGAGAAATTTATAAAAATTCACTCAAAACATAACCAGGAAAGTACTTTCTTTCTTGAACTATATAGCCTTTTCCCAGCGTAATCATTTTTCTAGAAAGAAAATCTTAGATGCTGATTCTGTAGGTGTTGCTTCTTTCTAAAGGAAGAGGTCCTTATAATTATACATAATTATAGAGAAGCAGCCAAGAATCACTCCCACAAACTCAGAATTCCATAGAATGCTTACAGAAGTTACTAGTCATATGTAGGAAAGGTTAAGTACACCTAATGAAAAATGGTTCTAAAATTTCTGACTACACAGTAAGATGATTTAATTAGAACTTCTCTAGAACCCATGAAATGCCAGATTACTTAAAACTCTAAGATCAGAATGATCGGTTAACCTAATTACACCAAAAGCAATACTTTAAAATTGTAATTTCACAGCTTTGCCACATAACAAATATGTGTTTCTCGTCTTCTAAAAGCTGCCACATTATTTCCTAAAACTTTTCAAAGGTGGAAGCTGTCCAATACATAAAAGGAAGCGACCTTCTAACTCTGACTAAAAATACTATATACTACACAGTTCCCTCAAACATCAGACGGACCCCTTCTCATCCAATGCTTTTGTTAGGAACAACAGGAAACCACATATTGGCTGGTGTTGTGGAACAGGAAACATGGACTCCATGGAGGCCTAGATTTCAAAATCCTGTTTTCAGCTGATTGTGTGTGATTCTTTTCCACAGGGCTGTGTGTAAGCAAGACACTGAGGCTGACATCTTCACTCACCTTTCCAGACAGGAAGCTCAGTAACCCTGCAGACCAAGAGACATGACCTCTCACGGGGACACCATTAGTCTTTCATCAAACAAATGTTTGTTAGCTGCAGCGAAGATTAGTCATTAAGATTTGTTGCATTTCAAATCTAGTAAATCTGATTTCCAAAATGATATTTTAAATGACACATCAGACTAACATAGCACAATAGCCGACCTCAAGGAAAGCATTTAAGACCTATGGCAATGGTATAGTCATCATTTAAAACATACAAACACTCCCGATACCTGAAAAGTAGAGACACAACTGTGGAATCAATTTAATCAAATATTACATATTATCAGCTTGGATGCAGAGGACTTGTCTACCACAGGCCCTAAGTTTAATCCTAAATGCCACAATCAAACAAATGTAATGACTTTAGCTGGATGTGGTAATCTACATGTGTACCCTCAGCACTCAGATACCACTTTTGAGAGGGAAGTTAAAATCTTACCTACTGTATCTGTTAATGCTGCCTTGGAATGAAGGTACAGCTGAGTAACCACTGCCCAAGGCAGGAGCATTGTGAGTCTGAGGTCAATCTAGGGTACGTTTTAAGCGTACCAATGTTCTTAACACATTCAACCACAGTTATTTCCTATGATTTTCCAAAAAAAATTACAGTAAAAATTAACAAAATGTAGTATTTTAAAAAGCAAGTGTTCTTCTTGATGGCTCAGTGTGTAAAGGCGCATGTTACCAAGCAATCTGAGCTTCATTTCTGGGATCTACGTACTAGGAAAGAATGATCCCCACAAGTTGTCCTCTGACCTTCACATGCACATGGCACGCACACCTCTGCACACCATAAATAAATACATATGAATAAAATAAAAATTTAAGTAATAAAAATTGTTACACTATTTTTGTCGGCTTCTTTAATTGTCATTGCTGATCCAGCTGCCTCCACCTATCACCATTTTCTCTGAAATAAGTTTTCTGTTCAGGAGGAGAATTGTGTGTGTATGAAGTTGGTTCTTTTCTTCCACCTTTGTATAGGATCCAGAAATGGAATTTGGATCTTCAAGGTTAAATGGTAAGCTCTTTTACATGCTGTGCCATCTCACTGGACCCTGTTTGCCTAGTTTTTGAGACTATGCCATGTAGTCTAACCTTAAAATATAGCCAAGGATGACCTTGAACTTCTGATTTTCCTGCTGCTCCCCCGCCAGAGTTCTGGGGAATACTGGCTTGCATCACATGCTTCTGACTGAACCTAGGGGTCATACATGCTAGGCAAGCACTCTTCCAACTGAGCTGCACACCCAGTCCTTCTAAGAGGCAACATATACTCATTATTCAAAGTTTAATCATCTAGAAAAGTATAAGCAATTTCTAAGCATCACCTTTATAGTCCTTCCACCCACCTTTATCCTCTCTACTAAGATACCAGAATTAACATTTTGATCTACATGCCTACAATCTTTGATCTAGATGCATTTTTTCAACAATAAAAATATTTCTAAAAATACATATTTAGTACATAACTATCCTGTTTGTTGTGATTCCTCATTCTTAAGTCATCTTAGAAAATGTAGTAAATTTTTAATCCAGCAACATGGCTGCTCTGGCAAGGGATCATATCCAAAGACCTTCTAGGACCATGTGATCCAGCTGGAATGCCAAATTTATAATCCCTCTGGCCAGAATACAGAAACACCCTTAGTACATATCTATAATCTCAAACAATAAAGGTTACTTTGTAGAAGGAAGCACCTATATTTGAAAGCAATGTCTAATTGAGGGGCAGACAAACTGACAAATCAGAAGATTTGACAGAATGAGACAGAGATAGAATATGCCCAACTCTCAGGAGAACAAACAGGAAATGAGAAGATTTATGAGAACAGGGAGACAAAGTTAATTCAGTGAATTAGGAGTCAGTTGAGAGGCAGTACAGTGGAGTTGAGTTCATGGCAGTTCAGTTGGTGGCAGTTCAGCTGGTGGAGTTCAGAGGAAGTTTTTACCAGAACAGTTTTATAGAGACAAGTTGTAGAGAGAACAGCTAGACACAGGTGAAGACACAGCAAGGCAGCAAATGAGAAGGAGCCAGAAGATTAGAACAGATTGCTAGAGTCAGTTTGAGGCCAAGCAGAATAACTTGGTGAGAAGCTAAGAGAAGCCAGTTTAAATCAATCAGCTTGTAGGGGAGTTTTGAGCCAGAACAGCTGAGTTGAACCAGCCAGCCAGAGTTCAGAAAGAGCTACAAAAAGTAAGCTTATTCAGCAATAAGTCTCTAAGAAAACAATTACATCAGGAAAATAAAAGGTACATTTCAAGAAACCATGGAGAGATGGTTCGGTAATTAAATGCCCTTACTGATCGTGCAGAGGACCTGGGTTTGATTCTCAGCACCATATAGCAATTCACAACTGTTTGTGACTCCAATTCCAAGGAATCTGATGCCCTCTTCTGGATTCTGTGGGCATGCCTGTGGTATACAGACATATACACACATATACATCAAATAAGTAAATAAATAAATACATACCCTATAAAGAAATCATGAGCTGCACAGCATTATCCTATAACACATTTTACAACCATCAGAACATAATCAACCATTCCCCTTTTACTATAAATGTGAGTTATTTTTAGTTCTACTAACACACACAAAAAACAATATAATTCTTACAAACAATTACTAGCCCAAAAGGCAATAAACTCAAAGAACTCATTAAAAATGCCATATGTGAGTAACGTTGATAAGCATGAAATAAAGCTTACATATAGGATGTGATTCAGTAGGAGAGTACTTGCCTAGTCTGACTAACAACTTGGGGTTCAATACTCAGCACCTGAAAAAGTAAATAAAACAGGCATACAAAGACATGAAAGCCTGCACCTTCACCAGTTAATCTGCACAATCTACAGAAATTATGAGTAGCAGTTTTAGCTACCTATAGAAAATTTCTAAAAAAAATGCTTGGTGGTGCAAATATTCTGAAAAAAGTATTCAAAAGCAATGTGTTGACAATACAACCTTTCTGAAAAATAAAACATCAGAATCTAACAAGGGCTTTGAAATAACTTGTTAATGATTCTATTTTTTAAAATCTATTCTAAATAATTTTACAAAAAATTCTAGATGCTGGACACACAAACATATATGTGAGGTTAGTTCATTTTAAATATTAAGGCAGTCTTATACACAGATGCTTAAAGCTGTGGCTCATAACTCAGTGCTTTGTGTGCACTCGCCTCAAGTTCACATGTTGGGATTATAACTACAGCAGAGAGGGGGCTGGTTAAAGGTATTAATGCCTTTGCTATGGGGCTGCATTAGTGAGAGAGCCTGCTGTCAGGAAAGTGAATGTACCTGTGCATTTTTTCCTATGGCATGTGTTCAAGTGCTCTTCACTTCGGTCATGTTATGTGACCCTTGCCACATACCACCACCTGCTCTCAAATTTTCCAGTCTCTGGAATCATGTGCTAAACAAACTCTGTTAGAGCAACATAAATGGACAATTATCATTATTCAATTCTGTTTGTCCAACTTGGGACCATTTGAATCTAAAAGGTCTCCCTTCATCACGTCCAGACTCATATTGTGAAAACTTGGTCTGGAGTCTTTGCTTCTTTGAAGGTTGTGGGGTTTGGCTGGCAAACGGTATTAGGGTAAAAATTGAGGGCAATATCTTCTGGTTCCAGCTAAGATCTCTGCCTACCAGTCTTCCACCACTCAAGGAGCTCTTCACCATGTAGCCCACTGCCAAGCACTGGACCACTCCTGCCCTCATACCTTCCCACCATGAAGGACTATAGCCTCTGAGATCATGAGCCAAAAAAAACCTTTAAGTGGCTTCTGTCAGGTATTTATCAAAGCAATGAGAAAAGTAACTAATGCACAACTACATCACCAAACATTCTCCTTTCTAATATAGACTTTTCCTTTCTTTCTTTGTTTCTTTCTTTGTTGTTGTCACTGTTGTTGTGACAAAAGTGTGGAGCCAAGATGAGGCTCCTGCTCTCAATCCTTCTGTCTTCCTTCCAGCACGCTGTCTGCCTGCCACCTGCCAGCTTCTGCCTTTCTTTATTGTTTTTACTGATGATGATGTTGATGATGTTACTGATGTTTTTGTGTGATACAGGGTCTCACATAGCACACTGACCTAACTACACAGCTTAAGGTAGCTTTAAATCCCTAATTCTCCAGCCTCTACTTCCCCATGTGCTGGGATTAACAGGCATGTGTTAAAGTATAAAGTAGCTAGTCTCATTTCATAAAACTAATTTGCATTTGTTTTAAGGTTCACAGCTCAGTGTTAAATTTTGAAAAGAAAACAGGTACTTTCTCAGTGGGAACTGTATGAAGTCCTGTGTAAATGTATATTACTGACCTGAGCACAGCCATGTCAAGATCCCCAAGGCCTCAGACCCAAGGTCTTACCTTTGTAAGTAAGTACGAGTACAGATGTTGACAGTGTATGCAGAAACTTCCATGACTCCAACCTGAGACTGCTCCCTTCCAAAGGCCTCCTACTGAGGTTAGCCAACCTACCTCCTTTCTCTCCTTCTGTTTCTCCTTTAAGAAATAATGGGTTTCGAGACCATTACTGGGACACAGCTCCGAGACGAGACAGCAGGGCCCATCAGAATCCAGCTTTCTGTATCTGTGTTGCCGTTAGTCAACCCGGTCAGTTCAGTCCCAGAGCTGCGAAAGCCACAGCAGTCCACTGTACAAAGCTTTAACGTGTAATGTGTCCTCCACTCATCATAAGGGTACAGGAATCAGTTCTAGCACTTTTAAAAATCCTAGCAGCCTAAATAAGCAAACACAAAACTTCTCTTAGTATCTTAATATCTCTTAGTATTTCTAAGTATCTTTACACATGGGCCATTTAATTTCTTTGTACTGGTATATGAGAAAGAAAGAGCAAGTTAGACTGAAAATTTAGGAACTGTGCAAAAAAAATTATCAATACTTCAATCATGCTCAACTATGCTATGAAGCTATTTCTAGAATAAATGTGAGGGGAAGCAATTAATATGTCAGCAACCAGATTACCAAAAAATCTTTCTTCTTAGTTCTTCAGCAGAGGTTTTAATATATAGTCAAGCCATACTTTGAAAAGCTACACTGCTCTCAAACCCACTCTATCAAAATGACTTTCTTTGATTTAATATTTTAACTATTTTTAAGATTTTAGTAGAAGCCATAGTACAAATGAGGTTCGGAAGCAATATGTTATTCATTTTAGTAGTTTAACAAAAGATACCCTCAAATATTCTCTTTCAAATAATGGCACAAATATGCACAGGTTTTGTCCAGTACAATTTAAGATACAGACAGAGAACTACAAAAGTCTATCGTAAGCAGCCATCTTAGTAACACCTACAAATTAGATGGTTTCAATTACAGTGAGAAATCCTAAGCCACAGAGGCAGATTTGTCCAAGTCTACAGACTACAACGTTAATTCTCAGAGTTATTTTCATTATTAAATTACTTAATAATCGTTAAGGGCAGTATACATGGCATACTTCTGTAAAAATAAATACATAAGTGAAACGCCTTCATCAAATCACAGACATAGTAGAGACTGCAGCAAGTAAGCACTGAAATCTACAATGACAGTGTTTAAAACTGGTCTGCCCACAACCAATTCCAATCAACATAAAAGATAAGGAAAGCAAAAACAAGACAAGGTAGGGGAGAAACAGCCATGGGGTCATTAGGGAAAGGGCTCTGTCTTCCAAGTAAAAAGCCAACATAATAATGGAAATGAGTATTTGCATAAGCAGGCCTTTCTGAATCACACACTTCTGCTCAACAACAGCCCTTTAAAGCACTTGAACAGGAGTGCAAATGAGGCAGGGCAAGCTGGTCCACAAATTTATTCCCAGCAACTGGGAGGCAGAAGTTAAAGGATCACTCCAAGATGAAGGCCTAGTCTACAAAGGAAGTTTCAAACTAGATGAAGCTACCAAGCAACACCTCTTGCCTTGTAACACCTCTCCCTGAAAGGGAAATGCATGGTCTGGAGCAAGCAGGCTATCCCAACCATCCTCTACCATATAATACATTACCCCATCCACCACACATTCTGTTCTTTCCTAGGTCTTGAATCTTCTTTGGCTGGTGAAATTGCATTAAAAGGTGAGTAGCACTTGTCTTCCTCTCTCTTTGCTGTCTAGCCTTCCCTGAAGCCCACCATCCTCTCTAACTTAACAAATCACAAGCCATAGTCACTATATTGCTTACATTCTCTTAAAGAGTACACAAGATGTCCAGAAGAAGCAAAATCACAGACAGAAAGTATATTACTGTTTGCCACAGGATGGAGGAAAAAAACACTAAGAATGATTAATAACAGGCTCGGAATATTTTGTTCGGTAATGGAAACATTCTAGAATTAGATATTATTGATGGTTACACAACATAGTAAAAATGAACAGTATACTAGAAACGGTGATGTTTTAGATGAATTTTGTTTCGTTACAGAATTGCAGATCAATATTCAATATACAAGCTCACGGATATCTAATATGCCTTTCCTTTCCTTTTCCCTTTACCCTCCGAAGAATAAACCCCCCATAAGAGGAACTATTCAGGCAGAAGCTAAAAGAGAATCTTTCTGCAAAATGCTACTAATGGCTTGCTTTTGGTATTGCCAGCTCTAAGTTTCTGTGTTACCAAAGTGAAGAGATTAAAGCTAGGAAAAATGTAAAAAGTAACCAAGAAGAAAACTATAAGGCAGTGTAAAAGCAGCTAATGGTTTTCTGAGTCCAGGATAGCAACTTAATTGGCTTTCTGAATAAACCCCTAAGCTACTGTTTTGTGTGTAGTAATGAAGATATTTTTTTAAAAATCAAATGCAGATAAGATTGAAATCAAATTACTTCATGCGGGCAGGCAGTTGGGTGAGTAAAGTAAGGTACATTTGAACATTAGTAGTTATTTTACCCCAAACTTTGGCATCTTACTTTTAAAGTGTATAAATACAGCAACCTGGGTTCTTGTAAGGAAGTTTTGGAGGAAAAAACAAAATGATTATGCTGAGCAAAAACTTCAAAATCTACTGCAAAATGCAAGGAAACATCAAACATAATCTGCTGTAGGGGAAAAGAAAACTCTTTGTAAGTAAATGATGATTCTTCAGTGACAAGAACAGAGAGTATATAGCCTTGAATTTTAGGCAAGGGACTGATGTTACACATATTATTTCATTCTGCATAGTACATTCAATTAGTTGACACTCTTCATTTGCTTCATTATGAGCCACAGGTTATAAAACATCAAAATATAACAGGAAATCCAATTTCAATGTTATGCCTTTGAAGTAATCCAAATAAAAACAAGATAATTAAGATGACAATGCTTCTTTCTATTTTCCTCTAGAAGCTTATTGATTTAGATACCCAAACAATGAAAGAAATGGAATTTCTCAGTCAACCAAAAACTTCTTCCTCTTGTCCCTTTATAAAAGCCACTGAATGCACAGAACCACTTTGGCATCTGGAAGTAGCACCTTCTGTAATTGCAACTTGTTCTTATTTCACGTGAAAGAATCCTATTCCACACAACCACTATTGCAGCCTTCATCAGAGCAGACTGTTGACCCTCTTACAGCCAGCTTCTTTGGGGAGCTAAACGCTGCACTTCACACTCAAAACCAAAGGGATCTAGGGAGCAGCATGGGTCAATACCCCTTAAGGGCCTTGTGAGAAATGCAAAGCCTCTCAGGTGGGAGGGCAAACACCTGCAATCTCAGACTCAAACAGCTGAGGCAGGAGGCCTACCAAGAGTTCAAGACCACATTGGACCACAATACGTGTTTCAGGCCAACCAGCGAGGATTACCTAGAAAGACCTTATCCCAAAAACAAAAGAGATAAAGAAAAGCAAATATCAACTCTTGGATTTCAGTGCAGCCCTACTGTTGAATAAGTTTGCTACAGTACTTTAAAATATTAAATTCTACTATAGATATCAAGAAAACATACAGAGACTAAAGTTCAGTGGTAGAGTATTTAACTGCGATGTCTAAGGCTCTAGATTCAATACCCAGAACTGCCCAACCCACTCCACCCCAAAAATGAAAGAGAACAAATGTGGTGGGTGACTATCCTAAGGAGAATCCGCACAGGTAGAAGACAGCTTGTGAGGAAGAAGCACCACAGCCTTGGGTGAGTACAAAGACACTGCAAGCTACAAGAGCAACTGCAAGATTCAGAAACTAGATTTCAATTAGGTAAGTTAGTAACCACCTGATAATCATAAATACAGAGTACAGAGAAAATACGATATAAATAAAGAGGCTGAAGGGACCAAACTTTAAGTCATCATCACATCTTCTCCAGGCTGAGAGCTGTATCACCTCCCTCTAAAGCTATCCATCTCAAACACTCCAAATGGCCTTTTTCTGGAACTGCAGGGGATCACCCCAGTATCAGCTCTGGTCCTCAGAGCCCCACCATCAATGCAGGAAGTCTGGTGTGAAAGAGACAGACAAGGCCAGCTTAGGCTACATAGCAAGAGTCACAACTCAGGTTGGGGAGGGAGGGAAAGAGGGAGGAAGGAAGGAAGGAAGGAAGGAAGGAAGGAAGGAAGGAAGAAAAAGGGTCAGGTGAACACCCCATACCCATGAGGGCATGAGACAGGAAGTAGATAGCATGAACTTCAAGTGATTCCAGGCAAACCCTGGACCACTGAGCTCAGTGCCCAGCCCTTTGCATCTATCTATCTTAAATATATCAACCGACATTACGGCTTCCTTTTAATTCTGGACCTGTATTTTAAACTAAGTTGAGAAATTCCAGATTCGATCATTTTAACCTGCTTGAGGGCTACTTAGGTTGCATCCCCTCTTCAATAGCTCGCCTGGCACTCTGCTCAGGATTGAGTCACGGCATCAAGGTAATCTCAGGGAACACCTACAGAAACAGAATCTGCACTTTAACAAGTTCTCCGAGTGATTCATATGCATATTACAGGTTAAGATGCACTGCTGAAATGTGAAGCCTCCACAGACACAAAAAGTTGGATCTCTGCTCTGCACATCAGTACTGAACAAAAAGCACTCTATGCCCAGGACAGTGACTCTGAGCCCCTACAAGGCAGAGAATCCAGGGAATCATCTTCCAAGGCTCTCGCAGCTGTGAAAGCGGCACCTCTGCCCTTGCCTGTCCTTCAGTGAATACAGGATTGTTAACGTGCAGCACAGTTTGAGAAACACTTAAGTAGGTAGCACAACGCACCATAACATTAATTCTGCTAGCTCATACTTGCTGGGAGTTAAGAAAATCTCCTTTTTCAGATGACGCCATTTCGAGAACACAAGCATAAAGAATACAAGGCTTCTGGGGACAGAGAAAGGGTTATTTATGAGTTCCTTAATGAGCCTGTGGTGACCTACCCAAGGTCACAAACAGCAGATGAGACTGAAAAGCCTTGTTGATGGGATGTCCACCTCCCACCCGACCCCTTACGGGGACAGAGCCTCTCATAGGTTTTATTCATAGACTTCCTGAGACACACTAGAGGCTCAATAAACTTTTTACAAAGATAGGAAAATAATAGTGACAAAGACTACCCTCACTTGTCTTGATTAATATAAGGCACATTTACTTTAACTCCTTGCTTAAAAAAAAATGTCTAAAAGTTTTAAAAAAAAGCATTCTATGGTTCAAATTAATACTGGTCATAATAGTCTCCCACTCTGTATCTCAAGGTAAGGTACGTACTTTGAATTAATAATTATATTCTGATATCCCATGGCCGTATTAAATACATCAACCTGTACAATCAGAAACAATTGCACCAATGAAAAGACAGGGAAATCACACGTTTGGCCAGCAATGCACTCACATCTTTAGGAGGAGCGGAGGACACTGAAACAGTTTCTGACAATATATCCCACCATGGCCCTGAACTTTCAATTCTCCTGTGCCAGCCTTAAAGTCCTAAGATTACATGTGCCACCATGTCTCAATGAATCTGACTATTGTCAATTAACGAATGCAAGGACTAAGACGAAGAAAAGATCAACTACTGTTTTTGTTTGTTTGTTTTTCTGGGTCCCAATTTGAGACATCCTAAAGTCTTGAGCGTTTACTGAGAATCTGTGTTAGAGAACTGATCTGGACATTAGCAACAGTATCACACCACAAAGCTCACCCACGAGATTAATGAAGCACTAAAGATGTTGGGAATGTTTTGTCTAGTAAAGAAAAGGATTACCAAGAATATAAAAGTTTCAAACATTATTTCTGTAAAGAGTATGCTCTCTATTGTTTCTCACAAAGAAAGTGCGAAGAAATAGACTAAATAAAAAGAAAAAGGCTTTGATTGTAACTCTCTCTTGCCTGAAAAAGCTTTTACAAAGATAAAAAAAAAAACATATACAGTGAGTGGGTGAATGTATTCTGTTTCAAATAACCTATGGAATCCCTGTCACTGCACATCAAGTTCAGCCAAGAACTGTCAAAGGACTGAAGAGGCACAGGACAGTTGGGCACAGTGTTGTTAAGCTGCTCAGCCTGGGTTTATTTTAAGTAAAATGTATGCAGGAACGGAGGAGCTAATGTTGCAGAAATGAGTGTCGGTCTGCAGCTAGCAGCATGACAAGCACACATAATGAACCTACAAAAGCACTTGTTGAGTTTTGTTTTTAAATTACTGCCCTCTGAGGGGGTAAAAAATATTTTAAACAGGGAATGAACAAATCTCTACCATCAGTAGAAAGCTGCTTTCAAAGTGTCCAAGTGTATCCGCTTTCGTGTTAAACAAGGGAAGCAACAAGAAAGAGTAATTGTCCTATTCATTACAAAAGAGATAAGAATGACACTTCTGTTTGCAAACTTAATTCACTCCAACTAGTTAACAGCCCAATGAAAGTCAAATGCTCTCAGTTCCCATGACCCAAGTTCTTTATAAAATGGGCTAAGAGCACATAGTATCTTTTTCTATATTAAATCCAGTTTGGATGAAAGAAGCAACACAATTATTATTATAAGCAATAGAAACAAGGAAGTCTGAATTTCAAATTTCCATACCCAAAGAGCTGGCTTGTTCACATACGAAGACATATTTCAATGACAAATCCTTTAAAAGCTATCACACAAACTATTGCGCAGTTATGCTCTGTGCGTCAGAGGACCCAAAGACTGATTTTACGGCTGACAGTCTGGATGATAAACCTGCATACTCTACTATTCCCTTGCTTTAAGCAGTAAGTGGCCGGGATTAACAAACTCCTTGAAGAGTTATTTCAGTTACGCATCTCTGGTTTGGTTTAAAACAGTTGAATCTTACTGGTTTCTTTCTAAGGGGAAGAAAGATGATATTCAAAAGACAGTTAAATAATAAAATTTGGGAGCTCACTGGGCAAGCTTAGGGAAAGGATACCTTTGAAGATAGTGCCTAAAAGTGGGAAGAACCCCAAGGTCAGCCAAGCAGAGAGACTTAATGCAAGAAGGTATCAAAATATCCAAGGACACAGCTTAGTCTCAAACTAAATTCCTATCTCTGGTTCACCTTAAACATCGATTTACTGCATGTGGTCCTTCTGATACAAAACATCTACCTTCTACTAATAAAGTAAAATTGTGCCTTACTAACATCTATACAGAATTTCACAGAATATTACTTTATTTCAAAACACTATTGCTTAATCGCAGCATTGCCAGGCATTTCTGTGGGTATTTCCATGTAAGTTCTCTATCTTACAGCTTCATATGTAAGTTCATGTGATGGAAATGACAACAGACAGTGACTTTAGGTTTTGAGGAGCAAACTGACAAAGATATGATATCAAATCCCAAAGCTGTCATCCATACAGCAGGTGCGTTAGCACACCCCTAGAAAGTGGTATCAGAGTATACATTTGTACCCTAACTCCCCAGGCTCCCCACAGAGATGATGCCAGAGTCTGTGGACTGAGCACTCCTGGGGGTTCTGACTCCACTGACTGCCCCCCCCCCGCCCTTACTGCCTTTCCACTAGGAGCACTGCACCACCCTCTGCTAAGAGGCTTTCTGCTCCTCATCCATACCAAATGTGAGCTAAGTGAAGTCATTAGAATAAAGCATCTGAATTCAATTGGCAATCATCCAATTTATAAGAAATGAAAATAAATCCATGAATGGCAAGTCAATTATGCTTCCTTTCAAAAAATTTCACTGTAAAGCTATGTAACCAGTTCTGAAGCGGAAGACGTGTATTGACACGGCTTTGCAGACAAGTATTTAAGTCAGCTAATACAGTACCATAAAGCAAATATTCACAACCAAGTATCAGTGCAAAAAGAAAACAGAAAGTTCAGCTTACACTGATCCACTTGCACTGAAATAAGGAAAAACCCCAATACACTTAACGAGTAAACAAAATCCCAAGGCTAGCATGAACAATCCGGTGAACTTTGTATTCTGTGTCTTACGATCGAGAGTCAGAAAGTGATTGATTATTGACAGATAATCTTAAAGAGCCCCTTTTAAAAGCAGCTGTATTTCATAAACTCCTGGTTTTTGGTGTTCCTGCTGCTCAGACTCCACTCCATTGGAATGCATCTCCCAAACTTGTCCAACTTTTCTGATTCCTCACTGGTGGTCTATGCCCACGGTACACCACATTAACAAATCTGACTGACAGCTCTCCAAATCACCGGGAACAGGTGCACACCAGCAATCTCCACAATTTCTTACAGAATCTAGTAGTTGTCAACTCTATTCTGCGTAGGCCCCGATGCTGAAAGAGAATGTAGGGAACAGTCTGAAAAAGCATACTTACCTTAATCGGAGCACAACTAAACTTAATTTTCCTATTTGCTGGGATTTCGTCTTCTTCAGGCAACCCAACAATTTCAGAGTATTCCATATCAGGCTGATAGTAATTGTTCTCCTCACTGTCGTCTTCTTCGTCTTGCTCCGTGCCTGTCTCTCCCCAGTCTGAGTTATACCTGGATCTCACCCTGTATACATTATAGTCACTGTGCATGTAGACGTGGGAACTCTCGAAGTTACTTGCGTCTTCAGGTACTTCTCTCCCACAGCTGGATGCAGAAGCATCGGGAGAGGTGAGGTCACCACCTGTGAGCTCTTTCTTCCGTGGTAGTGCTGTCTCACTCCCAACCACATTAGCTTCGGCATCTTCTAACTGTTCCTTTTGTGGTGAAAAGATAGCAGACTTCGGCATTGCCTGGTTTTCAGCAGAGGGTTCTTCAGGACTGTCTTTGTCAATGCTCTCCGGAGACTCTGGGTGAGATGTGGAGTCCTCAGCTTCTGTGCTCGGCTGTCTCTCTTCACCAGGCAATGAAGCCACAGACGTACCTTTCTGAGCCACTTCTGGTACTAGAACAGCATTACTCTTCTCAGCATCTTCTGTATCAACACCTTGTTTGTTTGAAGAAGGCCTCGAATTAGAATCTTTGAGATGGCCAAAGGTATCCAAATTGGTAACAGTAACAGATGGTAGATTCAGGGGGTAATGCCCAGTCACTGAGTAGTCACTGCTTTCAGCCTTCTCAGAAATGATGGCACCCGGAGACTCCGTGTTCTCAAAGACTGCACTCAGTTGACTCACAGTTGGGGAGACAGCTTCAGTCCGGGGACTCAGGCTGTCCAAGGAATCACTGCTGCCTCTGTTGGACTTGGCACCACCCCACTCATCCTGTGGTTCAGTCCCTCCAGCTTTCTCTTTCTTTGGGGAATAGCGATTATTTTGCCCTGACTCATGCACACTTCTCTCAAACATCTTTCGAGTCTCTGTGAACTTAGCATAGGAAGGGCCATCGTGCATTGTGTCAAACCTACTAATTCGTTCCGAGACAGAGGACTCCAACTTAACCACTGAGCCATCCGTTTTCTCCACAAATTCTTTGGGCTTCATTCTTCTCTGAGGGGATGAAGGTCTACCCTTCCCCCTCGTTTTGGCAATGATAGCAGCATTCTCATTGGGCTCCATACCCATCTGCATAAATAGGTTTTTAATTCTGTTGACATTGGAGCCATATTTCCTCCCCCGGCTCTGCTGGGAGCCCTCACCTTCTTTCGTTTTCTGTTCCCCATCTGACTTGGGTTTGTCAAAAGTACTTTTCAGTGCCTGGAACTCTGTTCTGTATGCATTCCTGTGAGGAGAGGCACTTCGGAGAGTGGTTCGTTCACCTGAAGATTCAGCTTTCAACATGTTTACTTCAAGGCTGAAAAGCCAATGCTCATAATGACGGGGGGAAACAACAAAAGGAAAAAAGGAAAAAGAAAAATACCTCTCTTCCTAAGCCCCAGTAACGGGCCAAGTACGACCTCGAATGGCACACTTTTCCAGTGACGATCCCAACAGGTGTATTAGAAATTTATTCACAGTCAAGAGTTAAACAAAATGGCCTTTTCAAGCAAGACTAGGGGTTCATCTGGAATAGAAAAGAAGGAGTTTCTGAATTCATGTGTTTCCCTGAATTTCTACCTATTCAACTGATCAACAGTAACACATACTTTATTTTCCTAGTGGTTTAGCCACACATCAAATAAATTACTTCGAAAAGAGCCATTAAAGTTTACAAGCTAAAATGTTGTTGTTCCAATTGGTCTTTGGAAACAGAAGTGTTTGAAACATAACCTCAAGATCCTTACAAAACAACAACTCCTCCTCCTCCTTCTCCTCCTCCTTCTCCCCCTCACACCCCACCTCCAGCCCAGCCTACGCCACCCTCCCCCCATTTGACAGAAATGCTTTAGACCAAGTTTTGACTATTTCTGTGAATGACTTATGAAAGAAAGCAACAACCCATTTACTCAAAAACAAAACAAAAACATCAAAATGACCACTTCATTGGAGAATTTTCCATAACCGAGCAGAGCAGGAAAAAGTTGGGGATCTATGTTTCCAAACCCTAAAACATGCTCACAGAGGCTTATTTGGTGGTTCTGATCCAATATTATCATCTACGGCATGCCCAAAGTAATAGTTTCAGTGCAATTTCAGGACAAAACAGACAGAAGTTTTGGAATGTCAATTAAGTGTCACTTTAAGTTTTTCTATGCGTTGTTTGGAAGTTTCCTAGCCAAGAGACTATTATTAATTGGGGGTGAGATGCGTCTCAGTGGGACAACATGCATAAGAACGCAACAATCAGAAACCAAGTACACCATGACACTTCCACAGTCCTGATTTGTCTATTCCGTCTGGCCCCTAACTTAGGACAAGCTGGAAAAAAATAAAAAGAGCAAAGGCCATGCATGCTTGCTGTTCTCCAGCCCACAGCTGGATTTTCTATCAGTGTGCCAGAAGTCCAACACTTCAGGCAGTCAATGCAGTTCTAAACAGTTTTCATTTTGGTTTTGGTTTGGTTTGGTTTAATATTAGCCCGAATCACATCAACCTTATGCACCATCAGCTGAGGAAGCCCACACTTTGGCTTAAATCAGCTCCAAACTGGCTTCCTGGCCCAGCAAGCACGCATGCACGGCCCATGCAGGCAAACAAGAAAGGCTTTCTGAGTGTGGTGCCTGTGGTTTGGGTTTTTTTTTTCTTTTCTTTTCTTTATTTCTTTTCTTTTCTTTTTAAGCGTTGACAATGTCCTTTTAGCCATAAGCGCCCTCCCCTCTCCCCTAGTTGCACACCCCGTTCCCTCCCCCGCGCCAGTCCCAGCCCGAGGGGGCGGAGGCGGGGGCGAAGGGGCCGCCGGGGATTCAAAACCTGCCCTCACAAAAGACAAACATAAATAACACCAACTTGAGAGGCAGCCGATTCCCAAGCCTGGTTCGGGACGCAATCCCTCGGCCCCCGGGGCAGGGCCGGGAGAGCAGGTGACGCCAAGCGCTACGGGAGGAGGTCGCAGTCTAGCTTTTGTGCCAAGAAGCACCTGAAGTCCTAACACATTGGCTGCGGCTCCTGGCGGCTGCCAGGCGGATCCCAAGTGTGTGGCACCGGGGAAGAGCCGAGCTCCCGGGCCACGTAAGGCAGAGAGAGAGAGAGCAAATGACAGGGTGATGATCACAAATGCCTCTGTTTTTTTTTCCCCCCTCCCCGGGTGCCGGGAAACAATAGATCCCGCGGATAATGCCTCCGCTCCTCGCCCCGGCGCTCCCGACCGCAGCCCACCCCCACCCGCCCGCGGGTCCGCCTTTGTGCACGCCGCCGGCCGCGTCCCCGCGCTCCCGCCGTCCCCGCCAGCCCGCACGCCGCCCCCTTACCGAGCGGGCCCGGGCGGGAGGTCGGCCTCCTCCGGCGCTCCCCCACCCCCCGCCCCCGTGGGTGGCCGCGCGGGCTCGGCGCCGACCGTGCGCCCTCCGCCCGCTCGTCACGGCGCGGCGCGCGCGGCGGCCGCCTGCACCGGCGCCTCGGCCCCCCACGCGCGTCCTGCCCGCGCGGGGCGGCCCCGGGATGCGCGCTGCGCTCGCCACCCCCCCTCCCGTGCCCGTGCCATGGCGGCCCGGCCCCGGGGCCCCGACGCTAACGTTAGCAACCCTCGGCTGCGGCCTGGGGCCGGGACGCGGCGAGGCCCACGTGCGGGGCCCCCACGCCCGGCCCTGCGGCCCTCGAGGCCCGCTGGACTAGGGGACAGGCCGCGGGGATGAGGAAGGCCCGGGGTAACAGGTGCCTCACCTCGGCCGATGGGATTAACGCTAGGGCCGCGGAGAGAGGGAGCCCGGCAGCGAAATCCCAGGAGAGGGAGAGAGGGAGCCTCTGGCGGCCAACGGAGGGCTAAAAGCACCGGCCCGAGGCGAGGCCGCCCCACCCCCAAGACCGTGGGCGAGGGGTCCCTGGCACTTAGGGCCAGGCCTGAGCCTCTGGGGCCTGCCAAGGGTGGGTTCCAGGGCAGGGTTTGAACTAGCAGATGCTGTGCACCACACAAAGTCTACAGTTGGCTTGGTGACCCCAGCATTCTAGGCCAGTAATGGCCTGGGCTGTCCCAGAAGGCCAAGACATAGGCTGTACCCTAGGGTGGCCTTCAGTGGGTCGAGGACCCATCTGGACCTCGAGGCCCCATTGCTAGAAGGAAAGACATGAAGAGGACTTGGAATTTCTTCATAAAAGCATAGCTTTTCAGTTCACACTCCTTGCTCTTCTTGCCCTTTGATAAACTCTCAATACATCTTCTCCTAAATGTGTGAAGGATTGTATACTTTTCTCCTACGTACAAAATAGGCCGATATAGATTATTAGCCCATCCAAAAGTCCTGTGGGGCAGAAATACAGTTTTTGAGGAGACAAAATTATGTGTTTTGCCACATATGTGTGAGGTGCACCTGTACTCCCACAGGAGAACTGAGTTTTGTGGATGGCCTAAACTGCAAATCCAGCCATTCTCTGGAGATTTAAAAACAACAACTGAGCCATGGTAGCTCATTCCTTTAATCCAGCATTAAGAAACAGAGGCAGGTGGATCCCAGAATTTGAGGCCAGCCTGGACTACACAGAGAAACCCTGTCAGGAAAAAAAAAAAAAAAAAACAGTAACAACAACAATAACTGGAAATTAAATGTCTGTGTAGTAAAATCAGCATTCTTGATACAGACAATCCAGAGAGAGAGAAAACTGCTTAATACTGCACAAAGCACAAAAGATTTCGAATTTCTGTAGTACTGAGAGTCATGACAGGGGTCAGGCAGGACTCAAAGCCGCCACCCTTCTGCCTGACCTGTCCCCTCATTTCAATTAAAAATTCTCAATCTTTTCTTAAATGCAGAAAACTATTTTAGAATTAGCTGATACAGGGCAGGTTTGGGGCTTGTTAAAGGGCGTTTTAGAGTAGAGGGTGAGTAGAAAGAGGTGCTCAGGGTATGATGAAGGCCCACTCCAGAGGAGTGGGTCTCTCTCCTTCCAGTATATACCCACAGATACCCTTCAGGTCCGTGTTGAAACTACTGTCTTCAAAGGTGACCAAGGAACCTGAATGAGATACCAGGGTGGTGGGGGGAGGGGGTTGATCTCCAGAGTTCCATTGATAAGGTAAAATTCTAGATCACCCGAATTGGAGGAGATAGGCTTATCTTTACTGTAAACAAAGTTAATAGTCTTGTTTGAAATTCCTAGAAAATGTCTGCAAAAAGAATGAGACCCTATAAAGTCGATTACAGTCTAGCCTTAAGTATGGCTCATAACATTATGTGTGTGTGTGTATCTGAAACTTCTGCAGCACATGTCACTCAGGAAATCTTCCTCTCAGCTAGCCAAGGGTCTCAGCTCCAGGATGAGAGCCTTATTTCCCTTCCATGTTCCAGTAATTTTCCCCATTACTCTATCCTGACTTAGAATTGTCTTCTAGGATACAAAAAGAGAAATGAAACAAAATATACTGTAGTAGTTAATTAAAGTCTTCCTAACAAAATATAATTACTTTTTTTTTAAGATTCATTTTTTCATGAGTACACACCTATGTGCCATCACATGGTATGTGCACATGAGTACCAGTGTTCACGGAGGCCAGAATCGTGTGTCAAATCTTTTGGAACTGGATTTAATAGACAGTTCTGAAGCTGCCTGGTATGGGTGATAGGAACCAAGCTCAGGTCCTATGGAAGAACTCTACAGGCGCTTGAACTTTGAGCCTACTCTCTAGCCTGAAATATCATTCATTACAGGTTACAGATGAGATAAATGGAGGATTGGGCCTTGTGATGTATTCACAACTTCATTGCCTAGAAAATAATGATTAGAAAAATAGCCAGGCAATTACACACAAAGAACCCGTGTGCTGTCCAAGGAAAATCATTCTGTTTCTAAATAACTTCATAGTGAGTTAATTCTATGGATCAGATTTTCAATTAGACATTTTTTTCCGTTTTTTGTTTTTGTTTTTAACATCAACATATTCCCTGTCCTTACCAAGAAGCTGGCATTCCTGTCTGAGAGGCGGAAGCCGCTTCTATAAGCATCAGCAGATGTAGCTGGCAGTGTGAGGGGGCTGTGGTTCCAGTCTCCACTTTGGGAAAGAACATTTGTGCTGTCTGGGATAATCTACTGGAAAAGTTTCTCTCATTTATTTGCAGCATAGAAACCAGGTTTTTTGGGAAAATAGCCTAAATAAATGCAGCATCTAATCACTGAGCTCTGTCTGTAAAAGGGGAGGCAATAAAATCGGTCTTACACCTCTTTGCAGAAAGATGAATCATACAGAAAAGAAGCCTAAAGACTGGCTGGTTTGGGTTTTATTTTCTGAAAACAAAGTCCATACCGAAGGAATGACATGTTTTATAAGCACCGTGCTATTATATGAAGATTCTTGGATACTCCATAATTGGCCTGGCACTCCTAATACCCATCAGAATGTTTGAAGGGTCTAGCAGACCTGCACTAACCCAGTGCATGTGGCTGTTAGTACATTGTGTCCCTTAGCCACAGTGACTATAATAGAAAGACTAAAGAACTACCTGTAGCTAGAGGCCACCCTATTGGACAGATACCAACAGATGGAACCTTCCATCTCAAAAATCCCCATTGGAGAGCACCTCTCACACATGAGAGGTGTTCTGATTTTGTAAAGGTTCATGTAGTTAGGCAGCTAACTGATGTGGTCGAGAGCAGGGGATACCTGTTTCACTTGTGGTACCTGGTAGGGGTGCTGTGAACCTCCTGTTAGCATGCAAAGGATTCAAAATGGAACTGTAGTTGGGATTTACACTTTTCCTATCAAAAAGCTTATCCAAGTATGGTGTACATCCAGCACTGGGGAGAGTGAGGAAGGATAGTGCTCAAAGTTAGCTTGGGCTACATAGCAAGACCCTGGATCAAACTAACAAAATGAAGAATACTCACACAGAATTTTGTGAACTACTTGCCTTTTAAAACCAATGTACACAGACTGGGAAGAACTTAATACAAGAACAAAAGTAGATTTAAAAAAATACCATCAATATCAGTCTATGACGGTCTTCAATGATTAGATTTAGAATCATTATGGCATTATGGATACCTCTGAGTGTCTGAGTATATTTCCTGAAAGATTTGACTAAAGAGGGAAGATGAATCCTTAATGTGGACAGTACCACTGATGGGGTAGATTCCAGAAATGAGTAAGCAGGAAAAGGAAACAAGCAGAGCATAGGCTTATGTCTGTCTCCTCTTCCTGACTAGGAACATGGTGTGAGATACTGTTTCATGTCCTAGGTGTCAAGCTTTTCCTGTGGTTACAAACTGAACCCTCATCAAACTATGAGCCAAAGGAAACCCTTATGTTGCTTTTGTCAGACATTTTGTTACATGAGAAAAATAGCTGGCAGTATTTTTATTTTTTTCTGGGAGGTTCTCTCAATTTATTGTAAAGTATTGCTAATGGATATGTGCGGTATTCAAATAAAAATTTTGTTTGTATAAGTGAAATACTTTGTGCTACTACCACATTAAGATGAGATGAAGCCTGAATGAAGACTAGAGGATAATAAAATAATAATTGGGCATATTGACTTATATCTTTAATCTTACAAGCCAGGAGAGTGAGACAGGAAGATCACCATGATATCTAAACAGTATTGGCTTCACAATGAAGTCCAGGCCAGGCAGCTGGACTATGTAATGAGACCTTATGCAAAAACAAACAAATAAACAAACAAAAAACAAATAAAAGGCTAAGGAAAGGTGACTGGATTGCTACTCAAGACTACCCATCAGCTCTCCATTTATCATAAGAATTCTAGGTATAGTGATTCAACCTTGTAATATTAGCACTCATAATGTTGAGGCAGGGTTGCTGGAAGTTAGAAGGCTGGTTTAAGTAAAAAAAAAAAAAAAAAAAAAAGTTTCAGGCCAAGGCCAACTTAAGCTACAGAGTAAGGCCTTAATCCAATAGCAAGATCCCTGGCTGGTTACATACTAGTAGAAATTCACGAAGGAGAAAGGAAAAGTCAAAAGAGAGCAAAGGTAAAGGTCTATAGCTCACTAAACCCTATAGAAAAAGAGCAAAGTATCAGAAGAACAATTCCTGCAGGTCATTCCCACATATTTTTATAACAGGATATTTTATTCACGTTGGCTTCCTGAGCTAGCTTACCCAAAGTATATTTACAACTGCTTAGTTACATCGGTAAATACCATAGGACCTCTTTGCCTTAAATGTTAACTGTTCTCTTAAAAGTGCACCTGTTAATAACACTGTGTCCTTTTACATCTTTTGGTCCCCTGTAGAATAGAAAGCATTTCTCTAACACTGACAGTCAAATGCAGTAGGCCAGGGAGGCTAAGCCTGGGGGATCCTGAACTGTACAGCAATACTCTGTCTCAAATATGTATAAAACTAACATAATGATAAAATCCCCAGGCTCAAATTCAAAATACAATGTTAGCAATATCTATGAACAGGCTCAATTTTATTTTTAGTTTGTTAGTTGGTATAAGAAACACTGGGTTTCATTATGCGGTCTATACATATTCTCTATTGTTTTTGTTGATCACACTGAATTTATATCTGAGCTATAAAATTATTAAAATCATCAATTATTCCCAAATACATTTCAGAATGGTTCAGCGTGGCTTTCTGTCTATATCATTGCTTGACCATCCCATTGAAAACTTCTACCTTTACTTCATCCATTTCCATAGCAAGTATCTTGTCTTTCTAGCCTAAAATATTACTAAGAGAGCGCTGCATATTTATTTTTATTTGTCACAGGAAATAAACTGTAAAATTTCTTGGGCTACCCTAGGGTCATTACAGAGTGGTTATCATCTGTTAGCTCTACAAATAAGCTACAGTGAGTTCATCAAGTATTTAAGCTCAGATAGTGCGTCCTTTCTCCTACCCTCTTATTCCTTTATTGGGCTGCCCACACAGAACTGACAAACAGGAGTTTTATTGGACTAGACTGACACAACATTCCAAACACTGTCACTGCTCCTGTGGTTGAGACTGAAAGCTGCTACAGCCATTCCTTTTAGCTTTCACAAAGTCTTTTGTTGTTTGGGGTTTCTGGAGACAGGGTTTCTTATAGCACACACTGGCATTCAACTCCATAAGTACCTACAAATTATCCTGAACTCAGATTCTCTTGGCTCAACTTCCCAAAGAATGGGATTACAGGAGTGTGCCACCGTGCCCAGCTAGCTTTCATTTTTATCTGGGTGTAAGGTGCATGTTAAAAGACAAATGTGGGCCATGTATCCGCTCCTGCAGAAGCCGGCTTTCCGTCTGCAGTTTAGCTCCTCTGTCTAGAGAATTATAACTGAGGTCCTCCAAATGCCATCCTCTGTCTCCAAAATGCACTTGAACTCTGCCTTCCTTCAGATCGGCATGTTGTCAATCCATCTTCAGAATAATTTGTTAGTTTAAGACTGGCACAAATGGGAAACATGCATCGATCATTCCTCAAGAGAATAGTGGCTTGTGTCAAAATGAGAATCAAATGGAGGACATTTGAGTGCAACTCATGTGCAGACATCCTTTTTACTCAAAAGATTGCTGAGATATGTGATAGCATCACTCTTCTTTGCACACAGCTGACAAGGGAAATAACTAAGGGAGACACTCCTATTTGAAAGTATTAGACGAAAGGAATCCATGAATCACAGGATTTTAGTAGTTTTTATTCTGTTGTATTAGAGTGTTGGTGAATTAACTGTTAAAGTAAATGAACAGTTCTATTTGTCTGCAAATAATCAAGGGGTTTCTGAGACTTTGTTCTATCCCAAACTATTTCAAGTGATTAGAACCTCCTTGAAGAATTCTGTGATTGTCTCACTTTGTTTAAAATGCACATTTTAGCAGAATGCATTTTAACATTCTATCGCAAGTTTGTATATCTACTTATCAAATTTCAGAAATAACTCAAAAACAAATTTGCTCTGAATTTCTTAGTGTACTTTTCTCGTTTTCTTGTTGTTCTGTTTGTTTGTTTGGCTGGTGGTTTTGTTTTGCTGAGGCAGCGCCTCTCTTTGAACCCCAGGATGCCAGCATTGAGACTGTAGCCTAGTGTATGGTAACACTAGGCTAGTACACACCATGCTACTGTGCTGAGTTTTGTTTTGCTTGAGACAGGGGTTTGCTGTGTAACCTGGCTGGCCTGATACTATGTAGTCCAGGCCGGCTTAGAGTTCACAGTAATGTTGTGCCCTGATTGTCCTGAGTACTGGGATTACAGCTCTATGCCAACATCCCTGAGTCCATGGGTTCTTTAGCAGCTGTAGTTCTGAGGTCTACTAGTTCATCAGCCACCACCCCTGCCCCATCCCATATATCTTTTCTTCAGTATTAGGGCCTGAACTCAGGGCTTTTAACATGCAAGGTGAGTTCTCCTCCAGTGACATTCATGCTTACCCTTTCTCCTATTTTATTTTGAGATAGGGTCTCACTAAGTTGCCTCGGCTTTGTTTACCATTGTTTTAAGACATTGTTTCTGACGAGAATATCATAATGCCATCCATCCATGATTGTATATCATTAAATGTTTGAATTATACAAATGATAAATGAGTAGTTACCCTTATTCAGTGGTAAATCTTGAGTTGCTGCTGGTTCTCTTTTTTCTGGTCTTGGAGCAGCACTGGTACTGATATCATATTTGGTAATGTTATTGCTCTCTGAGAGTTGAAGTTTTCTTGAGTAAGCTGGTGTAAGCATTAGATTCTGAATGTCTAGGAGGATCATAATCTGTCTATCTGGGCTTATTTGTGTAGTTAGAAGAAAAAATTCTTTCCAACAAAATTATAAGATTTTAGATTTCTTAAAATGCGTGTACATAGATAAGGTTATTTTAAAAAAGTCATCTAGAGAATTTTTCTGTCCTGTTTTAATTGAGCAAAACACTGTTAAATTCCAGGTTTGATTTGTTCCATAAAGTAGAATTTTCTGACCACAACAATCCCAAACAAAATGAAGGCCAGCCAGCAATCTGTCACTGAAAATGAGTAGTTCACAAAGAGGTCTAGATAAGTCAACTAGAACCATATTCTGTGGGGTAGATGAAGACCCAGCTTCAGCTTTGGTGGCTTCAGAGTTTGTTTCTGGTTATTCCCTCAACACTAGCCTGTTCCTCATACAGGGATGCTTTTAAGGGAAAGCCATAGGCATTAAGGTGGTACCTGTTCCTACAAGAGAGATAAGACAAGGTTGTGAACGGTTGTCACTGTTGTTTCTGAGACCTGAGCCTTACTGTGTAGCCATGATGGCTCGGAACTTGTGATCTTTCTGCCTCAGGCTTCTGATGGATGAGATTACGTGTCTGGGCCACCACACCCAGCCTCATACTGAATTTTGACACAGCATAAACAACGATGTAAGCATCTTATTTCCTTTGTTAATAGAGAAGTGGCATGATAAACAATGGAAAACTGTTAGTTGCATCCTCAACAGACATAAACCTTGTATTCTATGATACTGAGAATAAAATGCAGAAGGTGAGGTAAAGTTGAGTTGGTATGAATTAAGCTTATATTAAATGATTAAGTTCATGGTTGTGAAGATTTTTTAAGAAAAACAAGATATTCTTTTCTCAAGAATAAAAATGTGACCTGATCTGTGGAAGGAAGATGAAACTTGGGAACAGTGAAAAAGTTTTGCTTTGTTCGAAGACCTAAACAATGTAAATTCATTATCGCAGAGCTTGAATCATTTGCTTATAATAGATCGCATATGTGTACACACAGTCTACTCTAATTTATGCCAAGTGTTCATATTTTCCAAAGTTAGAGGTCTTATCACAAGAGCCCAAAAAATTAAGCAAGATCAGCAAATAATATGTTATCACATGCTCTCCCAAAGGAGAGTGGGATCAAGGCCAAGTGAGGTATTTAGACTCACAAATAAATAGTCATTTATCATATAATGTAGTTGATCATATGAAAAGCAAATGATCCTGGGGAAAAGCTCACACAGAGCTTGTGGATACCGTAGGATGAGTGCTGACCCAGAAATGTGCACATTTACCTCAGGCTTATTTTTCAAAATACATGTACATTATCATCACTTTACCAAAGCTGTTCTTTCTGCTTCTGTGGGATTTTCAAACCATAAGGTTATCATTGCTTTATTTTGCTTTAAATGAGATTGTCCCCAATTTTGGAAGATATGACTTCTCAGCAATATATTTGGTATGTAAAGCCTAAAATACATAAACCAGTGGACACAGCTGGTGGAAAATCAGAAGTAGTATGGCCTATTGAGGAGGAAGAAGGGGATGAACAAGAGGAGGATGGTGGAGGGAAACTACAGTAGAGGAGGTACAAAAACAAGCACACAGTCACGTGTATGGAGGAAATGTCATAGTAAATCCTCATTTCTTTATATTCTAACTTAAAGCCTAACTGGAGAAGAGGAGGAGGAAGCAGAAGAAAGGGCTGGTGAGATGTTGCAGTGGGTAAAGGCACTTGCCCAATGACCTGAGCTCAGTCTGCAGGACACATTTTGGAAGAAGAGAACCAACTCCTACAAGTTGTCCTCTGGCTTCCACATATGCACCAGAGGACATATGAGCTACCTCACCATATGCACACACACACACACACACACACACACACACACACACACACACTACAACTTTAAAATTGTTAATGAAAATAAATGAATTTAATTTAAAAAATAAACACAAAGACCAAATAATTTGTAAGTAACCCAAGAGACAAAAATAGCATTGATGTTACTACTAGTTCTCTGACTCTTAAACTTACCATGTAGAAATCAAATATACAAGTCATTTTTCTTACTGAGATTTAGAAATTTAAATAAAATAAGCTACCTTCTATATTATGTCAAAACAAGCCAGCTCTATGGCCTATAGAGTCTCTATTCAGTAAGTGTCCCTCTTTGTTCCTCATTCATAAGAAGTTATTTGTGTTTAATTCACAGAAAGTTTGATTATCAGTGTTTAATTCACTAGGATATTTTAGTTTTGACTACTTAATAGTAAACATGAACTGTCTTCATCTTTGAGAAGGATGTATGGGAAACAATGTAAAGGAGGGAAAACATGAGTGGGACTGGACAGACAGCTCAGTGGTTCAGAGTACTTGCTGGGCCTGCAGAATACCTGTTTGGTTCCCAGCACCCACATCAGACAGTTCACAAGAGCCTGTAACTCCAGTTCTGGGGGATCTGACACCATTGTCTGGCTCCACAGATATACAAAGAGACACAGTTGCAGGTACAACACACACACACACGTGGTGATTCATATCTGTAATCCCAGCACTTTGAGACTGAAGATAGGAGGACCAAGAATTCAAGGCAAACCTGGGCTACACTGCTGGCTTGATGCCAGCCTATGTAATAAACAAACAAATTATATTGCAAAATTTTAAAAAATGTTTTGCTTGGTAGGAGTACTGTATTCACTGGCTCTATGCCTGAGGTAAAAATCATACTCACTTAGATTAATCAAATTCAAATTCGAGAGTCCCATGCCAACCCATCCAAATGAAAATCTTTACAGTGAAATCTAGTTAACTCTGGAGGATTCTGTTTGGGAAACAATAACTCAGCAATGGAACTGATATTTCAGTCTGTTTGGCTGATAATGTTTGGTAAACCCTATAGAGTAGGGTTGCCATACATTATATATATACATGCTTCTGGGGCCAGATGTAGGAGGGGTCAGAAACCATGTGAGCCCCATCTTCCTTGATCCAGAAAATGGTGACTGTTTTTGTAATCATTCTCCTGACAAGCTCTCTTCCTTGATCCAAGTAGACTAAAGATAAAAGAAGAAAGGGAAAGGAAGAAAGGAAGGAAGGAAGGAAGGAAGGAAGGAAGGAAGGAAGGAAGGAAGGAAGGAAGAAACATTATGCAATGTAATATGCAAATATTACAAGGGTTCACAGCTCTGAAGCCTCCCAGCTCCAGATTTTCCTCTAAATTCAAGACTATGCAACATTTTTAGTCTCTTCAAATCCATTTTAATAAGAGAGTACAGTAATGTTTGTTGCTTCCATTGATATCTAAGAAAATTCCAGAACAAATGGTGGAAATGTCTCAGAGGCAGTGAAATTCTAATTCCAATAGGAAATGCAGATGTTTTGGAGTCACATATTGAGAAGTTGATGGAGGATCTTTAACAAACCATGTAAGAGGATGACCCCTGTAGAACTAGAGAGCAAAAACATGGTAATGATATATCCAACCCTTTAATGGTGATACCCATCAGTCACTAGAGCCATGTCAAAGAAAAAGGTTTTTAAAAATACATATGGCTAAATGTTGAAAATAACATGTAAGTAAAAACCAAGATGGCAGCTTCTCCAGTAGCAAAGAATTCACAAGTCTGCAAAAGAATGATTCTGTATTCTTATCAAGTACCTACAGTTTTCAAAAGGCAGTTGTGGTTTGAATAAGAAGAGTCCCCACAGGTTCATATATTTAAATACTTAGGAAGTCGCACTATTTGAAAGGATTAGGGGGTGTGGCCTTGTTGGAGGAAGTTTGGCACTGGGGGTTGTACTTTGAGGTTTGTAGAGCCCAAACCAGGCCCAGTGTCTCTCTTCCTGCTGCTTGAGGACCCAGATGTAGAACTCTCAACTCTTCCCCAGTTCCAAATCTGTCTGCATGCCATATGCTTCCCACCATGCTGATAATGAACTAAACCTCTGAAACTGTAAGCCAGCCCCAATTAAATTTTTTCTTCATAAAGTTGACTTTGTCAGCCAGATGGTGGTGACACACACCTTTGAACCCAACATCTGGGAGACAGTGGCAGGCAGATCTCTCTGAATTTGAGGTCAGCTTGATCTATAAATCAAGTTCCAGGACAGCCAGGGCTACAAAGAAGAACCCTGTCTCGGAAAAAAAAATTAAATAAAACAAAAATCAATAAACAAAAAAAGTCGCCTCCTTTAAGCTATCTCCTCACAACAATAGAACATCAACTAAGATAATAATAGTACTTAAGTTGGATATTCAGCTCCTCTGGTAGTTTGTTTGCCTAGCATGCACAAAGCACTGGTTTCGACCCCTATTACTTCTTTAATAGGCCACAGTGACACAGGCCTGTCATCTCAGCACTAGGGAGATAAAGGCAGGTCACACCTAAAATACCAGCAGCACCAGGGAGGTAAAATTCAAGGTCATCTTCTGCTACATACTGAGCGCAAAGCCACCTAGGGTTGTATGAGATCATGCTTTACTAAGAAAATGTCAAAGGCAAGACAATGAAAGAATGTGTCACCAGAGAAGGGAGTGACTTTAACCTTGCATAGTTTTCCCCTGAAGCATAACATTGTCATCTCAACATCAGACAACAGAGCTTCTGAATCGAGAAGGAATTCCATCTTTATTTCTGAATATACCCAGCATCTCTGGGAAATGGCAGAAATACTCCTAGCAGCATTGTTCAGAAAAATGAATAAAGAAGAGCAAAGCAACGGTATCAAATGATGAATAAAATGTAGCAGGTCTGCACAGTGAGCTGTTTGGCATGATGGGTAGTTGAGAACTGCTGTAATACCACAACACAGACAAAGGCTGGACTACATTATGCTAAGGAAGCCTCAGTGAGAGCCACACGTTACCCAATTCCATATGCATTAAATGTTGGGAAGAGCAAAGTCTACACAGAGAGAAAGTTGGACTACTCTGTCTAATCCTGATTTCTCCAAAACGCAGGTCATCTTAATTATATCTTGGGACATGACAATCTTTCATTAATGACTCCATTTTGATTTGTGGCCTGGCCCGTTAAGGTCTAATTTCAGTAGTCTAGACTAAAGCAATAGGATCGAGCAATTTCTCATAACTTTTCAAAACTGTAGGATGTTCATGCTACCCTAATTTACCATTATCTGGAGTGTAACACATCATGCATTGATCTTGAATATATTCTCAAAATCAGGCCAGCTAAATGGCTCAGTATATAAAGGTTCTTGCCACTAAGCCTGATGACGAAAGCTCATCTCCAAGTCCCACGTGGTGAAGCCAGCTCCCACAAGATGTTCTCTGACCTTCACACACACACACACACACACACATTAATTTATTTAAATAAAATCCCTAAGATTACAAACATTTCCTTGAATTTTCACCCTTCTAATAAAAGACTATTTGATACTCAACAAAAAGGCACATCAAAATCAAAAATTTTTGAGAAGGCACAGTGCACAAAGCAGACTCCCATTAAGATTGTGAGATAATAGCAAGCAGTTAGCATCTACCCCTTACCAGCTCCCCCATGAACCAAACAAATGAAAATTTAATTGCTCAAAGAGCCAGATAGAAGTGTCCTTATTTTAACAACTAAGAGTCAATGTGTTTTTACTCTGAGTGTTAAAAGAGCGACGGCAACATCACCACCCGGATTCCTGTGTCAATCTGAAGTAAAATCCACCACTCCATAAGCAAATGTATATCTAGTACAATCACAATATTGATCCCGATTAGTCAGAATCAACTGTATTTTAAAATATAATTGTCCGTCACTGAATGGTTCTTTTAAGGTACTAGATGTCTGAGTCAAAGTCAATTCATATTACAGTGTAAGAATTCTTAAACTACTCATAAGTAGAATAATTCACATTCTTTCCATTGTGTGAGAGTGTACATAGAATAAATAAAAATTAGAACTAAAAAAAAATGTGCTTATATGTATGTGTCAAAATACCAGGTCACCAATTTCATTCTCTATTAGGCTTATAAATTTTTGTAACCTGAAGATACTTGTATCTTGCTTAAAATTCTTCCTTGGAATATAGTAAATATGTTAATTTTTAAAGAAGTAATCTTGGTCTAATTTTATATATTACAAACTTAGAAGGGACTATGTGAGGTGCTCACAAACAGATAATTTCTGTGTATACCTGGTTTTGTTTGTTATTTTGCATTGATTTTCTCCGATGCCTTGGAGAAAAAAATATTTTCCACATAAATTAAATATGTATTTATCGATCAATATATTTGAATTTTAAACTAGTGTGTCCCAATTTTGTAGTTAAATGAGTCATATCTCAAAGCAATTTCCTAAGTCTTCTCGACAATGACCATTTTCACACATTTGGGGAATAAAATTGGGCATTTAGAAACAATCTAATATAATTAGTGGTCACATGTGATATGAGAAATGAAGGCAATAAATGTGCCTTCATTAAGTAGCTTCATAACTGGATTTGAGGCTGGTTCACACACACGCGCATGCACATACACACACACACACACACACACAAAATCCTTCCAAGTGGAGGTTCTAGCATTCTTTGAGAAGGCATAATCTTGGGAAGGACTAAGACTCCTTTTGTTATATGAATTATGTGTAATGTGTTTGTTTTAATTCTTTTTAGTTATACCTCAACCTTGTCACATCTTCATGTTTAAAATATTCATATTTACTATGCAAATAAAGCTTTGAGGTTAAGAGCACCAGATGCTCTTCCAGAGGACTTAGATTCAGTTCCCAGCATCCACATGAGGCTGAAAACCATCCATAACTCTAGTTCTAGGGGACCCAATGCCTTCCTCTGACCTCTGAAGTCACCAGGCATACATGCAATTCACAGACATACACGCAGGCAAAACACCTGTGGACATGTAGTTTATTTTTAAGAATTTAATTGAGTATTTTATAAGTAACCTCACAGTCTTCAATGTAGTAGTTACTACAACCCGGCTTTGTTGTACAATAAAACCCATTCCTCACACTAAACGGTGTGCAGTAGGTAACACAGAGCATTGCTGTAGAGCCATGTTCACTGTTTTCTGTTCTCTTTTTAAATAGTGTCCTAGTCACTGGAGAGATAGCTCAGCAGCCAAGAACACATACTTCTCTTCCAGAGGACCTGCGTTCTGTTCCAAAACCCCACCCTTTTCTGGCCTCCACAGGAACTGGGGGGGGGGGTGTACATGTGTGCATACTCAAAAACTAATAAATTTTTGAACTGTGACTGAAAAGAAAACTGAATCTGCAGGCCTCATACCTCCTAATTTTTAAACTTGTAAAGCTACACTCATCAAAATACTACAACACTAACAAAAGACAGACCAATACAACAGTCTTAAAAACAAAAAAATGAGCTCTTTCATTGTGGTTGAGTTATGTATTTACTTTTTATTATGTTTTAGGCAGGATATCACTATGCAGTCTTGGAAGATGCCAAACAGTGTGTAGACCAGGCTGGCCTCAAACTAACAGAGGTTCTCTTGCCTCTACTTCCTAAAAGTCACCACCCACTGAGACTTAATTATTTTTTTTCTCAAAGTCATTAAAGCTATGAAATCAAAAGAATAGTCTCTTCATTGATTGATATCTGGAAAACTATCCACGTACAAATAGTTGAAGTTGGATCCTTACCTTCCACTGTATATAAAAATTAATTTCAAATAGAGTAAAGACATAAACATGACCTTTAACCATAAAAATTCACAGAAGAAAGATGAGAAACTATCTCCTGCCATTGAACTTAGCAGTGATGTCTTGGACACGGCACTAACATGACACAAGGCAAAACAAAAACAAAAAGAAAGAAAGAAAGAAAGAAAGAAAGAAAGAAAGAAAGAAAGAAAGAAAGAAAGAAAAGTCAAATAGGACTATAGCAAATTTAAAACTTATTAAAAAGACATAATCAGACAAGTGAAAAAACAAACTATGAAATCAGAGAAAGTACTTGAAACTGTGTATTTGATTAAGCATTAATGTCCAAAATACATAAAGAACTGTAACTCCCCTCTCAAACGGAACAAAACAAAAACCTCAATTCAAATTTAAAACTACAAAAAATGAATTGATATGTCTCCAGGGAAGGTAAAAATGTCACCAATAAGCCTACAAAAAATGTGCAGCATTGCTAAACATTAAGGAAAAAGTACATTCCAGCACAACAATATCTACTCATACCCCTCAGAGTCGCCATATTTTTAAAAAGTAAAAAAAAGCAAACAAAACCAAAAACCAGAAAATAACAAGTGTTGTTAAAGGTATACACAGAAACGAAGTCTCTTGCACAGTGGGTGTGACTGTAAAACAATGTACTTGTCATGGATATGTCGCATCAAGCACACTTCTGGGTATATACGCAAAAGCTGGTTCACAAAAGATTCTTGTATACCCATACACATATGAGAATTATTCACAATAGCCAACAAGAAAAATAATAAATGCCCACCAGTAGATGAATTGGTAAAGAAAGTGTGATATATGTATATGGTTGAGTATTATTCAGTCTTAAAGACAAAAAGAAGGAAATCTTGCTAAATGCCTCCTGTAAAAGAACTACAAGGGCTTTATACCAAGCAAAATGGGAGAGGGTCAAAAAGGAAAACACTATAACATCCATGCCTTCCTCCTACCCTCCCTCCCTTTTACCCCACCCCTCTCTCTCCAGGATCTCCAGGGCGCCTGATCTCTTGTTCTCACCAACTTAATGCTGGGATCAGGGACATGCACTGCCATGCCATGTTTAAAATATCTCACCTCTATAAAAATTTTAAACGCCAGAACTGTTGGAACAGGAAGGAGAGTGGTGTTAGGCTGGGAGTTGGGAAAGCAGAGGGCAGAGAAGTTGTCCTGTGGTGTAGTTTCAGTTTGAAAGCTCTGAAGTATAGTCATGTTCCTATACAGTTAATATCACTGCAGTTTACACTTCTAAACAATTAAGATGGGAAGCCTTATATGTTCCTTTTCTTCCCTTCCTCTTTCCCTGCTCCTACCCACCTCTCTCTCTCCTCCACAGAATCTCAAGGATCTCAGGCAGGCCCCAAAACGAGCTATGTAGTTATGTAGCCAAAGGTAATCTCAAACTATGGATCCTCCTGCTCCCATACTAGGATTAGGGTGTGTGCCATCACACCCAGTTTATGATGTTTTGAGGGTAAGAGCTCTGGAGGTCGAATCCCAGCTTTCATGCATGCTGGACAAGTGTGCTACTAATGTAGCAACATCCCTGGCCCAAAGAAAATAAAATTTATGTGTTTGATAGTCCCTGAAGAGTAATCAAAATCAAGGTTAATTGTTGGGAAAAGCAAGATGTACATAAATATTTTTGCTGTGTTTCACTTGTAAGGTTTCATAAATGCTCTAGACAGTATGGGAGTTGCTTCCTTATTTTTGTTAGCACTTTATTACTTAGCTGTGCTATAAAGTGTAAGTGCTATTTACTTTGAAAGAATATAAATGATTAGGCTCTTTTAACCTTGACCTTTGTGTTGATAAGTGCAAGTCTGACTTCTTACTTTACTAATACATGCCCAAAAGTCACGCAATTATTTCTTTCTGAATCCAAGTAACATTTTGATTCTGACTCAACTTTAGAATATGATTTCAACTGGCTCTGCATAGCTCAGACTCATCTCACCTCTGATGAAGTGGATCTAGTCAGTTCATAGTTCCATTAGGAAGATGATGCACTGAATTTGAGCCAGAGAACACTTAATACTCATTTGAACTCTAGAGTTAAGTGTGTGGGTGAAAAAAAAGGAAAAGAAGGGAAAAAGAGAGATGAGGAGGGGAGGGGAGGGGAGGGAAGAGAGGCCTTCAAGGAGGTACATGGCCAAATTCATTTCCAACATAGACGGATCAAGGGACTATTTATGGACAAAGCCAAGATTTTCTTCCAGAAGTTATTGTTCTTAGTTCTTGGAGAGGGGAACTCTGTGACCTATGCCCCAAAGCAACAGAACTTTGCCATAAAATATGTGTCTTGAAAATTATAATGTCCCCCTCCAAAGTGAACTGTTTGCAAAATATCTCCCTAAGTTTTTTGACCTGGTTGCCCATTTAGACAGTAAGTATGTCAGATGTTAGATGTTAGTAATTATCTGTCAAATGTGACCCAAATCTACATCTTATAGGCTTGAGTTGTATTTAGGCCACTAATTCTTGGAATAAAAAAAAAAGATATGATCACATTTTGGCGGTGTTTTCTAGTTCATTGATAATAAAAATGTTCTGTCAGGGTATTTCTTCATGTCTCCTGGAGACTATGTTTACAGTACTAAATGAAGCATATCAATATCATGCATGTGTGGTTTTTACTACACCTATATAAAAGATTAAATGCACAATCTGAAAAACATATGCATGTGAATATTTTAGAATCAGTTTTGTTGGGTCCTTGACTTCTTAAGTGCAAGGTCACTGAATAGAGTGATGAACAATGAAAAACAAACAAATGGCAAAGTGTTTACATAGTTGTCCCAATAGCTCTTTCAGGGCCTCTCAATTCCCAAGATACCAGATGCTTCATCTTCTCCTTCCACAAACAGCATTTCTTGCCTAACAGAATGCCAGTGCAGTGTCTCTGGTTCTTGCATTTCTTCCCTTCCACTGTCAAAATGTACTAATCTAGATAGATCAAGCCTGGGACCATATATCTGGAAATCCTAGGCTCTATGGACTTGGAGGAAGGAAGAGCAGGGGTTCAAGCTCATCCTCGTACATAGCAAATTCAAGACCAGCTTGAGTTACATGTGAGCCTGTGTCAAGATCCAAACAACAACAGCAGCAGGAATAACAAAACCCTTTCCAGTCTAGTATATTGTCATAAAACCAAAGAAACTTTCCGGCTGTTGTTGCCAACAGAAAGATGCTCATTCAGCAATTATTTGGCTTTCTAAGAGTTCGTGATCTATAGCTATCATCAGTTAGGGTCAGGATACTGGAATTTAGGCCCACATGTTATATTACAATGAAAGAAACTCTTAGATAAAATTTGTGGTCAGTTACTCTATAATGGTTTATTTATTTATTTTTTTTTTAATTTAGAGTTGAGACAGGGCAAACATCATGAATGTATTCATCGGGATTCTTTAACGAATAGAGCAGAATGGAAAAAAAATGATTACATATTAAAGGGGACCTGTCAGATTCGCTTACATGAGATGCTGTCAGCGGTACAACAATGACCATGTCACAGTGGAGAGGTCGAGCATCCAGGAGTGGCTGAGTGCAAGGCTAGATGTTTCAGTACTCCCAGTCTGATGCTGGGAGTCTAGAGGATTCCCAGGGAGCTTCAGGCAGTCGGTCTACGCTGGACACCTGAAGAAGCTGTTTTAACACCCGGAAAAGAATGCAGCTATGGCTGCAACAGAATAGATGGCCTCAGAAGTCCAAGTAAAAGCAAGCGAAAAGCAAAGTTGCCCTATTTCTTCTCACTAGTCTGAGTTGCCACAGGAAGGTGCCAACCACATTCCCACTTCCAATAATCCAATTTAGAAAATTTCTCTCAGGTCTGCCAGCGGCTGGCCTTTTCGTTGATTCAACATCCAGCCAAATCAGCGACCAAAATTATCCGTCTCAATGTAGCAACATGTCGTCTTGAAATTAAGCTGTGTTGACCTTTAATCTTGATACATTGATTTTTTTTTCCAGTTCATTTCCAGACAGGTTCTTTGCATATATCTGAGGCTAGAGTTGAATTCTAGATACTCCTCTCTATATGGAAACATATTATCTTGCAACCCAAGTAAAAATGTAAATAGAGGGAATAGTAAAACACATGTGACATTAAAGAACCAGAGAAAAATACTGGAAGTTAAAGATTTAAACTAGGATTGAGCAGGGGTATAAGAACTAGCAAGCAGTACAGAGTGGGTTAGTCAAAGCTGGATTGCATAAAGAAGGCTTTTGAAAATCCACTAGTTTTGTTACTTATTTTAAACATATAATTTAAGGGGTGGGGGTTAGAGAGATAGCTAACCAGTGAAATGTGTATATTGCTCTTGCAGAGGGAATGACTGTAGACAACCAACTATACTCCAACTCCAGGGGACCAGATAGTCTCTGATGTTCTGGTCATGCTCTTTGTTTATCTATTTATCTGTTTATTTTTCTTCTTACTCTTTTCCTTCTTGAGTTCAATGTTAACTTGTTCTCTCTTCATGCTCTTCTTCTGTTGGGTAAAGTCTGCTGGTGATGTCCTCCAGTGTATTTTTCACTTCATTCATTGAATTTGTCATTTCAAACCTTATTTTTTTTTCAAACTTTCATAATTTTTTTGCTATTCTTTTATCCATTTTTTTTTAATTTTCTCAACCATTCTGTTTATTCCCTCTTCCCCCATGTTGTTGATTTTCCTCTTTAGGGACTGATTGGATTCGTTTGTTTGTTTCATTTTTCAGATTATTTTTACTAGAAAGAAAAATTTGAAATTTTCGTCTGACATTTTACCTATATCAAGAAGAGGCATTACGGCATTTTGGAGAAGACATGCTGCTTTGTTTGTTTGTTTTATAAATGTTCCTTTCATTTTTTTTTTTTTTATTGATTGGCGGTTTGAATAGAGTAGCCACCATAGGCTCATTTATTTGAATGTTCGGTCATCAGGGAGTGACACTACTTGAGAGGAAATGGAAGGTATGGCTTTGATGAAGTAGATTTGGCCTTGCGAGAGGAAATGTATCACTGCGGGTAAGCTTTGGCGATTCAAAAGCCCAAGACATTCCCAGTGTGTCTGTCTTCCTGGCACCTGACAATGCACATGTAGAACTCTCAGTTCCTTCTCCAGCACCATGTTTGTCAGCACACCCATGCTTCCCACTACGATGATCACAGACTGAACGTCTGAGACTGTGGGGCAGCTCCAGTTAGATGCTTTCTTTTGTAAGAGTTTCCAGGATCATGGTGTCTTTTCACAGCAGCAGGACACTGACAAAGACATTTATATTTGTGTTATCTTTTGGTTTTAATACTACTTCTCAATTTTCCTGGATGTGGTGGAATGGATCTTATTGGGCATCCTACTCCTGAAGACTTAACCTACACACTTGGCAAGGAGGACACACACCTCTGTAGTGGTGTCAGCAAGACGTGGAAGTACACTTAAAATCAATTTTAGCTCATCAACGCACCACCAAAATTAATAAGGCAAAAAATTACTCTAGAATATATTAATAGGTTAAACCTTATTTAATATCAGTGTGGAAACAGTAAATGAATCAGAAGGACAGAAAAAAAAAGAGGAGAAGCAGCTTGAAGAGATGAAAGAAGAAATAAAGGAAATACAAAAGGTTGTTGTGAACAGAAGGCCAGTGATTAGAAAATAAAGATTTTTTTCCCAATAGTAAAACACACAAAAAAAAAATTAAATAAATATATGGAGGGGAATAAAAAGTAAAAATGTAAGAGTACTTTTTTTTTAAGACCTGTAAGTCAAACAGGACAATTTGTTCAACCATGTTTGTAGCAGCTTTATTCGTAATAGCCAGAACCTGGAAACAACCCAGATGTCTATCAACTGAGGAATGGATACAGAAATTGTGGTACTTTTACACAACGGACTACTGCTCAGCAATTAAAAACAAGGAAATCATGAAATTTGCGGGCAAATGGTGGGAGCTAGAAAAGATAATCCTGAGTGAGGTATCCCAGAAGCAGAAAGACACACCTGGTATATACTCACTTATGTAGACCTATAAGATAGGATAAACATACTAAAATCTGTACACCTAAAGAAGATAAACAAGAAAGAGGACCTGGGGTAAGATGATCAACCCTCACTTAGAAAGACAAATGGAATGGACATTGGATGTAGGAGAAAACAAGTAACAGGACAGGAGCCTACCAGAGAGGGCCTCTGAAAGTCTCTACTTAGCAGTGTATCAAAGTAGATACTAAGACTCAACCAAACCTTGGACAGAGTGCAGGGAATAATATGAAAGAAAGGGAATAATATGAAAGTGGAGAGGACAAGAGTTCCACAAAGACCAAGGGCACAGGGGTCTTTTATGAGACTGTTTCTCCAACCAAGGACCACGTATGGGTATAACCTAGAACCTCTGCTCGGATGTAGCCCATGGTAGCTCAGTCTCCAAGTGGGTACCCTAGTAAGGGGAACAGGGACTATTTCTGGCATGAACTCAATGGCAGGCTCTTTGACCTCCCCTCACCCCACCTCTGAGGGAGGAGCAGCCTTGCTAGGCCACAGAGGAGGACTTTGCAGCCAGTCCTGAAGATACCTGATAAAACCAGGGTTAAATGAAAGGGGAGGAGGTTCTCCCCCATCAGAGGACTTGGAAAGGGGCAGGGAGGAGATCAGGGACAAAGGGTGGGATTGGGAGGGAATGAGGGAGCAGGCTATAGCTGGGATACAAACTGTTAACTAATATTTAAAACAATAAAAAATTAAAGAATAAAAGAAAAATTAAATACATTGGAGATAGGAATCACAAGGAACAAAAGAGAAAAAAAACTAAAGAAAAATAATCCCATAAATGTAAAGTTTTTATAAAGAAAATTAGATGAATATATGAAAGGGAATAACAAATGAAAGTGTAAAAAGTTGAAGAAATACAATACAAAGTCCTGCTGAAAGTATAGCAAGAAAACCAAACTAATGGGGAGAGGCTCACAAGGCCCAACCTTCCCTGAGGCTCTATAGGTGAGGAATGGTTTGTCAGAGACAAAGAGACACAGTGTAACCACCCATGTTCTTGTAAATAACCCCTATGCTTCTTCCATGCTTCTAGGAAGAAAGCTAGTGAAAACACACACACACAGGCATCCACTCCCCATAGGCAGGGCCGGTCAGGAATGAGATGAGGAGAGAGAGGTCACTGGGGGAGTGATTAGAGTCAAAGACATTTTCAGCATGTATAATGATGTAATAATAAAGCCCATTACTATGTACATTTACTATAAGCTAATAAAGATAGAAAAAAACCCCTCACAAACCCCCAAAAGGCACCCCTCAAAGAAAATACAGAAAGAAACAAACAACAAAAAAAAATGTGCTGGAACAGCTTCGATTTGGGGACCTCAAAAATTAGAGACTGGAAGTTATTAAGTGTACTGGGGAACATCAGCTGAATTCAGAGGATGTCATTTCTTTGGTTCATGGCGTTTTGTTGTTGAGTCTGTGCTAGACTGATGTCCTAGGCTCACAGCGTCAGTTTTTCTTCTTGGCATACCAGGGATCTCTTCAGGCCATGCCTAACTTAGTGTGGGCTGGGCAGGTTCTCCTGGGAGAGTCTTAGATCACTCCCTCTAGGTGGCTGCTTTATGTGGGAGGTATTTCTCAAGGCCTTTGGGAGTGTGGAAATTCACTGTAACCCGGAGGGCAGTATATGAGAAGGGTCTGCTTCTGGACCTTCAAGGCCTCCTAGTAGCAAATCTCTGTGCTGGGTGGAGGCAGATGTTGGTATCATGTACCCCTGGACAGTCCAATTCTTGGGCTCAGAGCAGTAAACAATGGGTAGGGAGCGCCAACATTTTATCCACCCTTGGCCTAATGTTCAGAGCTACCAGTCCAGGGTAATCCTCGGTTGGTAAACTGTTCTTGGTCTTGCTCCCTGCACTCCCCCATCTGAAGCAGCCTCCTGCCGCCTGCGGGAGCTCTGGGTGAGATGGTCCTTGAGTGCCTGGCCCTCCTGCTCGCCACAGTTGCCTCCATGGCTCGTCTCCCTCTTTGGGTCTGCCACAGGCCAATTTGAGGCTCTTTGACCGGTGGATGATCCCTGATCTCAGATGCCCGAGTAGCTCAGATTTTTATACTGGGTTGACTTGTGCTGCCTTCCCAGTCACACAGCGAGCCACGATGTTTTTCTTCCCTTCTCTTGACCCATTCTCTGGAGGAATAATCATGGTTGGCTGGAAACCTGTCAACCTGATTTGAGACTCTGAGGGTTGCGGACTGCTCGTAGCAACAGGACTTGAATACGGATTAGCTGTTGGAGGCAGCTTCAATTTCCTCTCCCGCTTCTTGGGAGGTAGAAGACTGAGGTTACGCTTGGCTTGTCACCCTCCGAACTGCTTCCGGACTTTTCCAGAACTCTTGTACTTCTTTTGTGGATTTCTGAAGCTTCCCTGTTGCCCCTCCCCTCCCCTCCCCCCCCCCGCCCTTTGGTTGATTGGGAGGAGAGACTAGGTTAGCCTCAAACTTGCTATTTAGCTGAGGATGACCATCAGCTACAGTGATTACACGCTCAATTCTAGTTCTCTTACTCTCTCTCTCTCCTTCACCACTCTCACATAGGTAGTACCTGCCCTCCATCTTACTCAGAATTCCCACAATTCTCTGTTCCTTCAGTTGTTCCAGCATACTCTTCACCTAAGTACGTTGGGACAGTGTGCAGGATTCACTGCCCGTCTTCCAGCCATCAGAGAACAACATTTCAAATTAAATAACTGAATACAGGTCAGGTTCTGATATTAAGTGTACAATACCATTTAATGCGTTCCAAATTTTAAAATAGATATAAATCTTGTTCAGGTGGAGATCTTATTTAATGCTGGTCTGTTCCCACAGGTCTGGGATGAGGTCTAATTTTCTTTGTCTATAACTAAGTTCTTCTTGTGCTAGACCATACATTGAGTAGGAAGCCTATAGACCACTGGTCTTGGTAAATTCTTATATTCTGTGCATTCAGGGGCAGGAGGAACTATACATTCTCCCCAGCCAAGCATACATTTTGAAAAACCAATGAAATTTTCTTAACATCTCTTGTGATACTTTAAAACACACACATGTGCACTCATGTACATGCACACACACACACACACACACACAGCTCTCATAGTAGTCCAAAGCATTGCTGCTTTCCTAGAGCCTAGGGCATAGAATTATTTAGAACCTTTCAATTAAGAAATGACCTACCCCTGGACTGTATATTCAGGACAAGGGTGGATGAAATGTTCATGCTTTCTCTATTACAGTGCTTAAGTTGGACTGTGTGACATCACCCAGCCCCTCTTCTGCTCTGAAACTCTAGGTGTGATTTGTCCCACCTACCCCTCCCCTTGTCTCTGTTTCAAATCTGAAAGTAATCTCTCCCCTCACCATGTCTTCATCTTTATAGGAAATGCTGTTCCGGCATTCCTTTCAACCCTAGCTATACAAAGTATGGCTTCTGCAACATTTAAAAAAGTTTCTTCCCTACTCAGTGAGGTAGCCATTCCATTGGACCTGAGATGGTCACGTGCGTGCAAGTCATGCTGGATCGCTATTCTTGTTTTCAGCAGACACCTCCTGTTTTGTTTGGTTAATTTTCCTGTTTTGCTTAGATATGTTTACTTGGAAACCTACATAAGTGGTTTACTCTGTAATAAACATGGCGCCTTGATCAGAGTACTGTCTTGGCGTCACTTCTTTGTGTTCTCTGTCTCTTTTAATTCCCAGCCCCTTGTGCAAGCGGTTACTATTGGGAGTCTCGGGTGACTACACTCAGGACAGAAAAACCACCAAGGATCTGTGGAAAGACATCTCCAGGTAGTAGCATAGTGTAAATTCTCTGTAATTTGACTGTGAGACAGGAAAACATTGACCCTCACACTTCACTGGAATAATCTGAGGAACTTTTAAAAATTACAAACACTTGAAACTAAAGTCTCAAAGAATTCTTGTCCCCTGGACAATATGATAGTTTTTAAATTACAAATGTTTGGGGGATCCAAGATGGCGGTGACCAGCATGAACCTTATCTGAGGGGCAGAGGATCCAAAATTCCAAAATTGGAAAGTGGAGGGGCAGCTGAAGCCAGAACATCGATACTGAGGCTTTTTGGGCAAGAGAGGACAACCCATGAGCCCAGACCATTTGGATACAGGTGACCAGCAGACTTCTCCGGGGACTGAGCATGGCAAATATTCAACCCCTCCAAACTTCCCCTTGTCGGGCCTCCCTCCTCAGTGGAAGCAGCCCACAGTGCCCACTGCTCCTAGCACAGAACTCCCTGCTCGGTATCTGAGAAAGGCAAGAAGGACCTCCTAGTTCCTCAGTGGTGGGCTGCCAGCTGTACCGGCCCCCCAGGTGCACTGGGCCCCCAGGGCCTCCCAGCAGGTATCTGTACTGGCTTCCTAGTTCTGCAGCAGTGGCTGGACTCCAAGCAGGCCACTGTACCATCCTCCTAGTTCTGCAGCTGCAGCACCACTGAGATGAAGGATCTCCAACACTCACATTTGCCCCGGCAGGCCCAAATCTGACAGTAGAGAACAGGGGGAGCCCCTGTGCTTTGTGATTAAGCCTGCTAGAGAGTGAGTGTGTGCAGAACCCCAGATCCAGGGTCCCTCTACACTTGCAGCCAGACATTGGATCCCTCCCACCCATAGCCCTGCTGTGGGCAACATAGGGATTCTTGGGATAGCATTCTCAACATTGAAGCCCCTGTTCTGTGGGTCTACCAGTGGAGTCCAGGCAAACAATTCCAGGAGCCCAGACAGGTCTGAATACCAGAACGACAGTATACTAGGCCCATAGGACACTGAGGTGTTCAGGGAACCTGAGAATGAGCATTGCGCCCATAAACAGCCCCACCGCCCATGCCTCTTCTTGTGCCTGCAACCCCAGCCCCACATTCCAGGCATCTATACACTCTAACACCCAGTCCTTTAGGCACACTTCAACGCACATGCCTGCGCTTGCTCTCCGCACTTGTGCACCCACACCTGCGATCTTCCTCCTTTAGGTACAGCTGAAACACCAACATACATTCTCAAACCAGTGGACCTCTCTCGTCATCCTGAAGAATACACCAGACACCAGAGAAGGAGTCTGAAGTACAGACTCCAGGAAAAAACAGCAAAGGTTACCAATGAGCAGATGGCTAGAGGTCAGTGTAAGCACATCCAACAAAAATCAGGACGTCATGGCTTCACCAGCAAACCCCAAAATCCATGGATATTTCAATTCATCAGAAAAACAGGAAAATTATTTTAAAGCTATGCTTATCCAGTTATTAGAGGCACATAAAGAGGAAACAAACAAATCTCTCAAAGAAATAGCCACACAAATGGAGACAAATAAAGAGGAAGTGAACAAAGCTCTCAAAGAAATACACACAAATATAGCCAAACAAATAGAGGCACAAGTAGAGGCACAATTAATGGCATATAGAGAGGAAACAAACAGAAAAATAGAGACCATTATGGAAAGACCGGAATCCACACTCAAACAGATGAAGGAAATGGTGCAAGGCATGAAAACAATTAGAATCAATAAAGAAAACACAAACAGAGAAAACCCTGGAGCTGGAGAACTTAAGAAAAACGATCAGGAACTACAAAGTTAAGCATCACCAATAGAATACAAGAGATGGAAGAGAGAATCTCAGGTGTTGAAGATACACATGCAGAAATTGATATATCTCTCAGAGAAAGAGTAAAATCGGAAACGTTCCAAGCAAAACATCCAAGAAATCAAGGAAGCCATAAGAAGACGAAATCTAAGAATAATAGGAATAGTTGAAAAAGAAAGTTCCAGAAAATATTTTCAAGATAATTTTCTCAGCTTAAAGAAAGAGATGTCCACAAACATACAAGAGGCCTATAGAACCCCAAATAGACTAATCCAGAAAAGAGAATCCTCACATCACATCACAGTCAAAACACTAAATCTACAGAACAACAACAACAAAATATTAAAAGCAGCAATGGAAAGAAAAGGCCAAGTAATACATAAAGGTAGACCTAAAGAATCACACCAGATTACTCAACAGAAAGTAGGAAAGCCAGAAGGGCCTGGGCAGATGTCATGCAGACTTTAAGGGACCATAGATACCAATCCAGACTATTATACCCATCGAAGGTTTCAATAAACATGGATGGAGAAAACAAAATATTCCATGACAAAACTAAACTTAAACAATATCTGCATAGCAACCCAGCCCTACAGGAGAAGATACTAGAAGAAAATCTCCAATCCAATGAAAACTACTACACCCAAGAAAACATAGGATATGGATAACGTCACAACAAAAGAAACCAAACAATGAAACACAGTAACACTACCAACTCCACAATAAAAGAAACTAACATTCATTGGTCATATTATCTATCAACATCAATGGACACAACTCTCCAATAAAAAGACACAGACTAACAGAATGGTTGAGAAACAGGATCCAACATTCTGTTGCATGCAAGAAAAGATCACTGCAACAAATATAAACAGTACCTCAGAGTAAAGGGCTGGAAAAATGTTTTTTAAGCAAATGGACTCATAAAACAAGTTGCAGTAGCTATCCTAATATCTAATAAAATAGACTTTCAACCAAAATACATAAAAAAAGATGAGGAGGGGCACTTCATTCTCATGAAAGGAAAAATCCACGAGGAGGACATCACAATTCTGAACATCTATGCCCCCCAAATATAAGAGCACCTACATTTGTAAATGAAAAATTATTAAAGCTTAAATAGCACATCGATCCCAACACCTTAATAGTGGGAGACTTCAACACTCCACTCTCACCAAGGACAGATCATCTAGACAGAAGCTAAATAGGGAAATAATGGCACTTATAGAGGCCCTAAATCAAATTGACCTAATGATATCTACAGAACTTTTCACCCAAATTCAAAGGAGTATACCTTCATTTCAGAACCTTATGAAACCTTCTCCAAAATAGATGATATAGTTTGTGACATAGCAAACCTCAAAACATACAAGAAAATTTAAATAATCCCTTGTATCCTATCTGACCACCATGGTCTAAAGCAACTACAATAGAAATAGCCAAAAGCCTACACACACTTGGAAACAGAACAACTTGCTACTCAATGACAGCTGGGTTAGGGAACAAATAAAGAAAGAAATTAAAGACTTCCTAGAATTCAATGAAAATGAAGGCACAGCATACCCAAACTTATGGGACATAATGAAAGCAGTACTCGGAGGAAAATTCATAGCCATAAGTGCCTTCAAAAAGAAATTTGAAATATCTCATACAAGCAGCCTAATGGCTCATCTGAAAGTCTTAGAAATAAAAGAAGAAGAAGCAGACACACCCAAGATGACTAGACAACAGGAAATAATCAAAATCAGGAGTAAAATCAATGAATTAGAAACAAATAAAATAATTCAAAGAATCAATGAAACCAAGAGCTGGTTCTTTGAGAAGAGTAACAAGTTACACAAACCCTTAGCCAAACTAACTATAAGGGAGAGAAAAACTATCCAAATCAGCAAAATCAGAAATGAAAAGGGGGACATAACAACAGACACTGAGGAAATCCAAACAATCATTAAGTTTCACTACAAAAGTCTATATGCCACAAAATTTGAAAATCTAAATGAAATGGACAATTTTCTTGATATATTCCATTTACCAAAATTAAATCAAGATCAGGTAAATAGATTGAATAGTCCTACAGCCCAAGGAAAGAGAAGCAGTCATCAAAAGTCTCTCTTCCAAAACAAGCCCAGGGCCAGATGGTTTTAGCGCAGAATTCTACCAGACCTTCAAAGAAGAGCTAACTCCAATTCTCTTCAAACTATTCCACAAAATAGGAACAGAAGCAACATCACCAAACTCATTTTATGAAGCCACAGTCACCTTGATACCTAAACCACACAAAGACCCAACAAAAAAAAGAGAAATTCAAACCTATCTCTCTTATGATCATTGATGTAAAAATACTCAATAAAATACTTGCAAACCAAATCCAAGAACACATAAAAAATATCATCCACCATGACCAAGTAGGCTTCATCCCAGGCATGCAGGGATGGTTCAATATACGGAAATCAATCAATGTAATCTACAAACAAACTGAAGGAGAAAACTCACATGATCTTCTCCTTAGATGACAAAAAGCAATGACAAAATCCAACACTAATTCATGTTTAAAGTCCTGGAGAGATCAGGGATACAAACACATACTTAAACATAGTAAAGACAATATACAGCAAGCCTGTATATTGATAGTTAACATCAAACTAAATGGAGAGAAACTTAAATCAATCCCACTGAATTCAGGGACTAGGCAAGGCTGTCCACTCTTTCCATATCTCTTCAACACAGTATTTGAAGTCCTAGCTAGAGCAATAATATAAGTAAAGGAGATCAAAAGGATACAAAGTGGAAAGGAAGAAGTCAAAGTATCACTATTTGCAGATGATATGATAGTACACATGAGTGACTCCAAAAATTCAACCAGAGAACTCCTGCAGCTGATAAACACCTTCAGCAAAGTGGCTGAATACAAAATTAATTAAAAAAAAATCAGAAACCCTCCTGTATACCAAAGACAAAAGGGCTAAGAAAGAAATTAGGAAAACAACACCCTTCACAATAACCCCTAATAACATAAAGTACCTTCGGGTGACTCTAACCAAGCAAGTGAAAGACCTGTTTGAAAAGAAATCTTCAAGCCTCTGAAGAAAGAGATTGAAGAAAATATCAGAAGATGGAAAGATCTCCTGTACTCATGGATCATTGGATTAACATAGTGAAAATGGCCACCCTGCCAAAAGCAATCTACAGATTCAATGCAATTCCCATCAAAATACCAACACAATTCTTTACAGAACTTGGAAGAACAATTCTCAGTTTAATATGGAAAAACAGAAAACCCAGAATTGCCAAAACGATTCTGTACAAGAACAGATCGTCTGGAGGTATCTCCATCCCTGATCTCAAGTTATACTACAGAGCAATAGTAATAAAAACTGCATGGTATTGGCATAGAAACAGAGTGGTGGATCAACAGAACTGAACAGAAGAACCAGAAATGAACCCACACACCTAGGGATAGTTGAGTTTCGACAAAGAAGCCAAAATCATATAATGGGAAAAGACAGCATCTGCAACAAATGGTGCTGGTCTAACTGGATCTCTACATGTAGAAAAATGCAAATAGATCTATACTTATCACCCTGCAGAAAACTTAAGTCCAAGTGGATCAAAGACCTCAACATAAAACCAGAGACACTAAATCGGTTAGAAGAAAAAGTAGGGAAGAGCCTTGAACTCATTGGTACAGGAGACAACTTTCTGAACAGAACACCAACAGTACTGGCTCTAGGATCAATAATCACTAAATGGGACCTCATGAAACTGAAAAGCTTCTGTAAAGCAAAGAACATTGTTGTCAGAACAAAATTACAACCACAGACTAGGAAAGGATCTTCACCAACCCTATATCTGACAGAGGGCCACTATCCAGAATACATAAAAATCTCAAGAAGTTAAAAAGCAACAAATCAAGTAATCCAATTAAAAACGGGCACAGAACTAAACAAAGAATTCTCAATAGAGTAATATCTAATGGCAGGAAATGCTTAAAGAAATGCTCAATGTCATTAGTTATCAGGGAGACAGAAATCAAAATCACCCTGAGATTTCATCTAACATGGATCAGAATGCCTAAGATCAAAAATTCAAGTGACAATACATTCTGGAGAACATGTGGAGAAAGGGGAACCCTCCTCCATTGCTGGTGGGAATGTAAACTTATACAACCACTTTGGAAATTAATCTAGTACTTTCTCAGACAATTAGGAATAGTGCTACCTCAAGTTCTAGCTATATCACTCCTAAGCATATATCTAAAGACGCTCAAGTACACAACAAGGACTTTTGTTCAAACATGTTCATAGCATATTTATTCATAATAGCCAGAACCTGGAAACAACCCAGATGTCCCTCAACTGAGGAATGGATACAGAAATTGTGGTACATTTACACAATGGAATACTACTCAGCAATTAAAAACAAGGAAATCATGACATTTGCAGGCAAATGGTGGGAACTATAAAAGATCATCCTAAGTGAGGTATCCCAGAAGCAGAAAGACAAACACGGTATATACTCACTTATAAGTGGATAATAGACATAAAATATAGGATAAGCATACTAATATCTGTACATCTAAGAAAGCTAATCAAGAATGAGGACCCTGGGTAAGATGACCAATCCTTGCTCAGAAAGACAAATGGGATGGACATTGGAAGAAGGAGAAAACAGGAAATAGAACAGAAACCTACCACAGAGAGCCTGTGAAAGACTCTACCCAGAAGGATATCAAAACAGATGCTGAGACTCATAACCAAACTTTGGGCAGAGCACAGGGAATCATATGAAAGAAGGGGGAGATAGAAAGACCTGGAAGGGACTGGAGTTCTATAAGCAGAACAACAGAATTTGGGCACAGGGGTCTTTTCTGGGACTGATACTCCAACCAAGGACCATTCATGGAGATAACCTAGAACTCCTGTTCAGATGTAGCCCATGGCAGTTCAGTCTCCACGTGGGTTCCCTAGTAAAGTGAACAGGGAGTGTCTCTGCCATGAATTCAGTGTCTGGCTCTTTGATCACCTCCCCCTGAGTGGGGAGCAGCCTTGCCAGGCCACAGAGAAAGACAATGCAACCAGTCCTGATGAGACCTGATAGGCTAGGGTCAGAGGGAAGGGAAGGAGGAACTTCCCTATCAGTGGACTTGGAAAGGGGCATGGGAGGAGATGGGGGAGGGTAGGTTTGGGAGGGAATAAAGGAGGGGGCTATAGCTGGGATACAAAATGAATAAACCGTAATTAATATTAAAAAATTTAAAAAATTACAAATTTTTTTTCACTTCTGCTTTCTGAAGATTCTACGAAATTTGGAATAATTAGAGGCCATCTACATTTTTCACTCACAAGGAGGTCAGTAAGATCCTGTGGGTGGATTCTTTTTACTCAGGATTACTTGAGCTATTTGACCAACCACTTAGCCTCCTGGGGAAAGCCATTTCCTTAGAACCCCTCCTGGGTCTCCCATAGATGTCCTGGAAATGGCATGATTCAATGGTGATATTCCAGGTCCACTTCAGGTGAACCCTAACATGAACTACTCTCTTAAACCATTTACTTAAAAAGAATGTGAATGTCTAAAAACAAACAAACAAACAAAAACCCTCATGGACATGTTCTAAAAATACTGCGAGGGTAGCCCCCAGAGCACAGTCTGTTTAATTTTGTTTTTAGTTATTATTCTTCTCCCCAAATCCAAAATAGTGTGGTGGGATGTCAGGATAATCTCTTAATGTTGTCACTGAGGACACTTAAAGAAGAAGAATTAAAAGCAATAGTCTTGCCTTACTGTTGAGTCTTTAAAAGAAGAAATGTGACCCTGGAAGGAACCTCAGAGGTTAGTTATCCATCCTTCTTACCCATCCCAAAGCCTATTCATTCCAGGCGCTTGCAGAGACTTTAAAAGGTGCCCTGTGTTAGAAAGAGATGGCCCCGCACTTAAGGAGAGAAAAAAAGAAGCCGTAAATCCTCGTTACTAAATTCTAATTGTCAAACATGCTCCTGAGCCTAAAGCCTCTAGGCTTTAGGACGCTAACATCATTTCTTTGTGCCAGTGAGACGTAAATCTTTGTGCAATTGCAACTTCCTTCTCAAGGACCCAGGCGCTTAATCTTTAAAATGAAAACATCTAAGCACTGTGGCTCTCAGCCTAAAAGGCCCCTCGGCTTAACTTCTCAGTGGGCTAAACAACTACCAAAGACTGAAAAGTGAAAAGGACTAATTGAAAACAGGCTGAGTGTTTTATCCGTTCAATTGAATATTGGAAAGACTCAGGGTTTTCAAATGGCCCTAGCCCCAAGGTGTAGTTTACCACCTCCACAGACTAGAGATAGATACATATAGAAAAAGAGATGTGGGTAAATCTACTTGAAAACCTTTAAAGACTTCCTAATAAATATTTGTAAAAAGTACAAAGCAGATAACTTTAACTCACAGTTTTTAAGCTGTGGATCACAACTTCATGGGGCTCGCATAACTGAATGTGGGAGTCACAAAAAAATGTGATAGGAGTAACAGGTTTCTGAACATAAAGCAACCAAAAGTACACCAAAAATTTAAACAGTGACGAACCTTAGGTGTCTTGGGCAGTCTTGGCTCATCCTTGGTTACATCTCATGACCCCACCCTTGCCTTGTTCTGAACATACAACTCTGCCCTGTGCCCTCCAGCTCACTGTGCAGCATCAACACACTGCCTGAAACACTTCAGTTCAGAGTTGTGCCCTTCAGCGTGTTCAGGATACATACAAAGATTTCTGCTCTTATAGAAACATAATGATTTAATTATGAAAACCAAAAATGCATAACGCTTTTCCACTGTTTAATTTTTCAATTGCTATTTGAGTTGTTTACTTGAGTTTCATTAAAAAAAACAAAAGAAAACTATTAAATGAATTTTGACTTAAGAATAGGACAGAATTTGCAACAATTTCTGAAATGGCCCTGAGCACATATCTGTCATTGTATATGATATATTTATGGGAAACTGTTCTCAGCGTTGGTTATAAAATCAGACTATACATAAATTCTGAAAGACATTGAAGATGCTCCTTGTTCTTCAGTGTCAAATAATCTCTCAGGATTTAATTTTCTATGTAAAAGTAAACAAGCACATTAATCTCCTTTGTATACAAATTTATTTTTGTCTTTAATAAATGGTAAATTTATAGAAATTTCAGAATATTTTTCATTTTTTCCTGTTTTTTTTCTACTAGTTTACTTTTTATTAGCAATTTTTTTCATGTAACACATTCTGATCTTGTTTCTCTTCCTTCATGTCTTGCTGGATACTCCCTACCTTGCTACCCATCTCACATCTAACTCCACCCCTTCTTTCTTTCATTCTTTAGAAAACAAAGAAGCAAAAAAAAAAAAAAAGAAAAGAAAGGAAAAAGAAGGAAAGAAAAGAAATGAAAAAAAGAAAGAAAAAGCACAAAAAATCCATACAAATACAATACCCGTATACACACACAAATAAATATAAAACCCATTAAAAATGCAAAATCAGAAGCCATACTATACAAGCAAGAGGCCGAGAAAGTGAAAATTTTCCAAACATTCAATATAAGACAAAACCAAACCAAAAAACCAAACCAACCAACCAACCAATCAAACAAAACCTGACTTTAGGAGTACCGCTGAGCTTGTGTGCGTTGGCTCTGCCTATTGCTGGACCTATCCTTGAGTGTGGTCGATATACACAGACAGACTCCATTGGAGAAAACTAGTTTTTCTTTGCAGGCAGTTGTTAACTGGAGAGAGCTCCTTGATTAGGGATAGAGGCTCTTGTACACTTCCCGCTCTCAGTGCCTGGACACCATCTGGCTTGGGCCTGTGCAGGCCCTGTGAGCTCTGCTACCGCTTCTGTGAGGTCACGTGGGCATTGGGCCTGTTGTGCCTGGAAGACACTGTTTCCTCAGCGTCCTCCGTTCCATCTGGCTCTTACAGTCTTTTCTGCCTCCTCTTGCACACAGTTCCCTGAGCCCTGATGGGAGGGGTTGGATGCAGACATCCCATTTAGGATTGAGTATTCCAAGGTCTCTCACCCGTTGCACACTGTCCAGTCGTGGGTGGCTGTGTTAGTTCCCACCTACCGCAAGAAGAAACTTCTCTAATGATGGCTGAGTGAGACACTGATCTACAGCAAAATGCTGTTAAGAATAATTTTATTTTTGTGCTTCCTTAGCAGAACGGTAGTGTTTGGTTTTCCCCTGGCCCATGGCCTAACCGATCTCAGGTTCTTTTTTATCCAAGCAGTCTCAGGAATGAGTTCTATTTGGTGGAGAGGTCCTTAATTCCAGCCACAGTGCGGTTGATTACCCCCCTCAATGTTTGTGCCACTAATGTCTGAGCCAGCATTACAAGGATGCATGATATTAACCATGGTTCATTTTATAAAGTCTCGTGAGATTTATGTTTTAATTGGTTTAGGGAACAATGCTTATAATTATTATGAAAATTCTCAGAAAAAAATTAGCTTGTTCTAATGCCTAAACGCACTTATGATTTAGGAAATGCTTTCATAAACAAATTCTACATGATACTGTTGATTTAATAAAAACATGTGTGACAGGACATGTTATCACAAACCCATAATCCCAGCACTCAGAAGGCTGATACAGGAAGATTCCAACTTCAAGGCTAGCCTGAGCTACAAAGTGATTCAGGGAGTACAAGTCCAACATGGGCAACTGTATACCATACAGTTGTCTCACACAAATCCACGAAAGACCTAACAACAAGAACAACAACAGAAGAAAACTATTAAATTAAAAGGGAAAATCCTGTGTGCCTTTAGTGATTATCACTAAACACAATACAAGCATATATTTTTATTACACCTGAATTTAATGAGTCAAATATCTTCATGTTATTTTCACAAGCTGTGTAAGATTAGAAAGTTATAAATTCAGCCTAAGAACAAAACGTACAGCAAAACTTGTTTAGACAGGCATGATGGTATACTCCTATAGTCTCAGCTTTTGCAAAATGGAGGCAAGAGGATCAAGAATTTAAAATCATTTTTGGCTACCTAGTTTGAGGCCCTCCTGGGCTATATGAGACCCTGTGTTAAATATAAACGAAATGCAAATTTTAAAAATGAGATGCTCATTGTATATCAAACCTAGCAACAAAATTATATCAGTTTTAGAGTCTTTGCTTCTGAGTTTTAATACTTGTATAACACACTGATGTTCCAAAATTCATTAACATGAAACTAACTTAAACTATGGCTAGCTTTGTTTGAAGTCTCATGAAATCACAAACAATCCAAGCACATATATGAAGTAAGTGAATTGAAGTGGGACAAGTAAAGGCTTATAAATAAACTTTCAAAATGAATGTTTTATAATATGTCTGCTAATAGTTTTCAAGATAGTTTTGATAAATTGAAGCATTAATGTTATACTAACTTCAATGACAGTTTGCTGGCTAGTTTTATGTCAACTTGACACATGCTACAGTCATTTGGGAAGAGGGAACCTCAGTTGAGAAAATGCCATTACTAGATTGGCCTTTGGGAAAGTCTATGGGGTACTTTTGTTATTGTTGTTTTGTTTTTTGTTTTGTTTTGTTTTTTGAGATAGGGTTTCTCTGTGCAGCCTTGGCTTTCCTAGACTCATTTTTCTAGACCAGGCTGGCCTTGAACACACAGAGATCTGTCTGCTCTGCCTCCTGAGTGCTGGGGTTACAGCCATGTGCTACCAAGCCTGGCCATTTATGGTATATTTTCTTGATTAGTGATTGATGTGGGAGGGTACAGCCCACACAGTGCCACTTCTGGGCAGGTGTGATACTGGAGTGTATGAAAAAGCACCCCTGTGAAACCTAGGGGAGCTAGTAAGCAGAACTTCTCCGTGGCTTTCATGTCAGCTTCAGCTTCCAAGTTCCTGCCCTGACTTTTCTCTGTGGCTGTAGTCTGTAAGAGGAAAGACACCTTTTCTTCCCCAAGTCATTTTTGGTCATGGTGTTTTAACACAATAGAAATCCTAACTAAGACAGAAATTCATTGACCATTTTGATGATTTCTAAACAAAATAAAAGATGAAGCATTCTTGTATAACTGATCACATACCAAATATACATGGATATGATATGATATAATATGGTGTGGTCTAAATGTCCATAAGTAGGTGCATTTGTGAATGCCAAGAAGTCCATGTTGGTTGTCATTATCTACTGCTACTGGTCTCTGCATTACTTTTTGAAGCACAATCCCTCACTGAAGGTGGAGGCCGCCATTTTCTCTATACTAGCTACCTAATGAGACCTCAGGATCTGCTTGTCTTTGATGCCAACTGTGGTTGCAGCTGCATGTTGTCATACCCTCTTTTTATGTAGGTGCTAGAAATCCATTCAAAACTTCACACTTGCACCCAAGTACTTTACACACTGAGCCACCTACCTCCCCATCCATGAAATATTGACTTCAAAAATCATGTAGGCATGTGAGGAGAGATGATTATGGATGTGGTAGGTGGGGGAGAGGAGATAGGGAAGTTCTACTAAAATTTGAGGAGAAACAAATAGAATGAGGAAAGCGTAAAGGAAGAAGGAATGTACATTCATCAACATCACTCTGTGGCCTACCACTAATTAATAGCCAACCTTTATTAAGAGCAATGCATATACTGGAAACTATATTAAGAATATGATATAGGCTCTTATATTAACTTTGTGTCAATTCTTATAATACTTCATTGGGATAGGCTCCTCTTTTTCTTACTTTGTGGAAATAAAGCAAAATTGAATCATGGAGAGGTTATATAATCATGCTAACACTATTAATAAGGAGTGAGCCTGAGGCACGAACTAGCCCAGTGTAATTCCAAAACTGTCTTTCTTCCTTAATGACTTTAAAAAAAATAAAAAGCAAATTAAATTTTATGGATGAAGAAGAAAAACCAGCAGAATCTAAGTAACATTTGTTTTAACCGTGGTGATTGAATTAACTCATCAGCATTTGCTGAGAATTCATGAATTGTTAATGGACTTGTGGAAAGACTACCACCTTTGCTGATGGCTACTTGAATAGAGCTCTTTAATTCAACTCCAGGGTATTTAAATTGTTTGGCTTCTCAGAAGCATCTTCTAATAGGCCTTGACCTGGACATTGGCCAAGAGCTTTTGACAACAGACATGTCTACCACTCCAAGAAATCATTTTTTCCAATATCAAGAAGCAGCCTGAAAGGAAGATTATCACTAAGTATATATTGCTGTGTTGATCCAGATGATGTGTCTTGCAAATTATTACTGGTAGGCACATACCAATGGGAAAGCAGAAAGAAAGAAAAACAGGAGAGACCTTCTCAACTGACTGGACCAAACTATAGATGTAATATACTCTGACTTCTTTCTCTATGTTGGCCCACTTTTTAAAAACACTAATGGAACCAAATAGCCCAAGGGCACTATTAAAAAGCAAATGTGGCTGATACTCTAATTAGAAGCAATTTGAACTGCACAACTTACACTATGGCCTCGACCACCTCATAAAATTGAATTGAAAACACAAGGAAGAAATAATAACTGGTATATATAGGTACACATCAATACTAACCAATGACGCTGACCATGTAAGAATTACACAAAATTGCATTTTTAGTGTTCCAGGGAAAATATAAATAAGCAAGAAAAGGAAAGAAGATGAAATGTGAAAACCAGGACCTATTAACTTTAATATCTATTCTCCCTTGGACAAAATATATTTATTTTTACTAAGCAAAAAAACCAAGAAGTTCTGAACTTCCCTCCTTTCCTTTCTTTTTCTCCTTCCATTTTTTCCTTTCTTTCTTCCTTTCTTTCTGTTTGTCTTCTGTCTGTTTTTCTATTTTTTGTGTCTTTCTTTCTGTAATTCTAAAGGTTGTATATAATTCGTTCTCAGATTTATGTAACCAACCGTGTTTTTGTTGTTGTTCACAATATATACCTATAAAATACAAATACAATGACTTGTAATGAATTCTTTGCCTTCATGATCAGCATTTTAGGTAGCTAAATGACTTTACAGTTTATCTGCACCTGTGTTTTTCAAAGTAAAGCCTAGAACTTACTTGTGGCAGAATAACTATAACTATAAATATATATAAAACTATATATATATATGCGCATATAAGGAAGAAATAATAACTAGTATATATAGGTACACATATGTACATATTAGTATGTATATTTACAGAGTCATACAATTTAATAAACCAAGTGAAAATCCTGTTGAAATGTCTCATGTAGACTTGCTAACTTTGATTGCTGACAATACATATATTTTTAAATTATTAGCTGTCTTGGAAAACTTACAAAGAAATATCCATGGTCATTCTATTTGAATTCTTTTTCGAGGTACAGAGGATTGTGTTTAAAATTTCTGCCCAACATACTTGTTTCTCTGAACATTTGTATGCAGAAGCCTAACTTCTAATAGGATCATGTAACAAGGTGAAATTTTTGATAGGTAATAAGGTTCTGATAATGAAGACCCAATGATGACATTTGGGGTTTTGTCTAAGGAGTGGAGACTCCAAAACATCCTTTCTCACACATGTGAATAGAGCAAAAAGGCAGCCACCTATAAGCCACCATGAAGACTCATAAGAAAGTAGCCATATTGGTGCACTGATTTTAAACTTCAGAGTCTCCAAAACATTGAGAAATATGTTTCTGTTGTTGAAGGAAATGACAGCATGTTATTTATGCTGTTAATTCCGGGGCAGGAACAAGACCATGTGGACGGGTTAAAAAAAATCCATCCTCCTTGAGGCTCACATTTCTTTCCTCCAAGTTTTTGTCTTGCTGTTGTTTGTTATGTGTTTTTGTTTTGTTTCTGAGACCAAGGGTCTCTGTGTATATAGGCTGGCATTCAAGTGATGATACTCTAGCCTCAGATTCCACGGGTGTTATTATCCGCAGTATTTTGTTACTGTGGGGTACATTTGTAGGGTACATTACGGTTAGTAAAAATTATTTAGCAAGGCCTGATGATTCAGTCCTACAATCTCAGCTACTGGGAGGCTAATTTAGTAGTATCACAAATACAAGGCCAGCCTGGCCACTTGGTGAGACCCTGTCTTGAAATAAAAGGTAAATAGAAGGCTGAGAATATGCCTCAGCAGTTGAGTGCCAGAAAGAAAGTCCTAGGTTCAAGTTCAAAAGCTAACAAAAGAAATGTAGCTAAAACTTAAGGATGAAAAGCAAAGCATCCAGATATTTCAGTGTAAATGGGCCGTTGTGTCAAAGGCCCATTAAGGATTTTCTGTTGACTAAAGGCCAGAGAGTATAAATAACATGTCAAGTTCTCTCTTTCCTTAATTTTCCTCCTCTTCTTCCTTCTCTCCTCTCCTTATTATTGGTTTCTCCTTTTGGGAGCGCATCTTGCTATGCTGTTGAGGCTGGCCTCAGTCTTCTGGGCTCCAAGAATCCTTGATAGCCATGGAAGTTACTAGCATGCCAGGTCTGAGCCACCTGTTAACATTTCCCAAGATCTCTGTCTGATAGAAATGGGAATGACAGAGAGCTTGGTTTCATTGTCTTGTGGGACCTCACGTAATTCATGTTTAACACCCTACTCTCCATCACCTTCTGCTCCCAATATCACACAGTTTCTATCATATATTCATTTATTCTCTCTCCCTCTTGTTTCTTTCATTTATTGATCTATTCTCTCTCTAAAGTTTCTCTCATTATTGATTGATTCTCTCTCTCCCCTCTTCTTTCTCTCTTTCTCTCTTTCTTCCTTTGATAAGGTCTTGCTATGTAGCCCAGCCTGGCCTTGAACTTTCATTCCTCCTCAAGACTCAAACTCTTGAGTTCTGAGATTACAGGCAAATGTCTTCTTATCCAGTTTGTTGATAACATTTTTTAAAAAAATAATCTTTATATTTGTTTTATTATCTTATCATATTTTCAATTAATGACTTCATGTACATATGACAAATTTTTGATTGTTTTTCCATTTCCTTTTTAAATAAGGTCTCATTATGTATCACAGGCTACAATGAAAACTTAATATGTTCCTCAGGCTGTCTTTGAACTCATGTTCCTCCTTTCTCAGCTTCCCATATGTTTATAGGTTTATACCATCATGCTAAAACATAACAAGTATTTATTCATTATGTGTGTGAGAGTAACATTTAAAATTTTTGAGATAATATTTTGACAGTAGGCCAACGACACAAAAATTAAACTAAATAATTATCACAATCAAAGTGATGTTACTGTATAAGAAAAAAAGTATTCTGTGATTAATTTAGCAACTCCTGATTTAGTATATTTTATATTATTGCCTGTAATATTGTATATTTAAATAGTTTAGCAATTTTGTCTGTTTATGTTTACCTTTCATAACCAGATACTATAAGACTGTACTTGTACGCATCCTTCAGGGTTCAAAGTGAGTAAGCATAATGTATTGTATATTCTCAATGTTGGTTTTGTAATGACGTAATCCATGTGGTAAGATGACATGTTCAGACTCACATTGCGTAGTAAGTTTCTTGCAGTTTCAACAAAATAAAATGGAAGAGAGGAATAGTGAGATTTGTCAGTGGAAGCAAGAGACATGGGCCTGTATTGCAGCAGAATTAGAGGGGTTTTCTTGTTTGTTTTGTTTTTGTCTTTCTCTGTCTGGTAATAGTCTGGGACTCAGCTGTTGGGTGCCAGATAAGAACAGCTAGAGCCCTTTAGCTTGAGGCCCATGCGCTAGGCAAGGCTCCCGGTCTTCCAAGGGAAGTGGGGGTTGGTGGAAATGAGTTTTTCACTTGGGTGTTAAATGAGATTGCTGGTAGAGGCTCGGATGTTCTAAAGCCTATGACAATACCAAAGTAGCACTGCTCGTTGGTTAAGCTGCTTTAATAATGGCAGGGATGCGAACAGATATCTAAAACTGGCCAGAAGGCAGGTCCAGTGAGACATGGTCCTGTTGGGCCAGAAGACGGGTCCAGGCCCAGTAGGTGCTTGTGGTGTTGGCCAGTGTCAAAACCAACACCAAGCTCAAGGCAGTCGGCGGTGAGGAGGAGAGCGCTTGTTCCTCCAGAATAAATGACGAATCTCAGGCAGCTATGGTGAAAAGTATTGGAATAATTCAGCAGGTAGCATGCAGCATGTGTACCTTTATTTCCTGTGAAATCAGAGATTTATAAGCCTTGGGCAGTGGGAGGAGTTTCAAGGATGAATGTGTTTGATTTGCTAGGGCTAGAAATGCCAGGGATACTTGATTTACATGTAGTGGTACACGCTACTGTCCATTCCCGTCACATTAAGGAGAACACAGTTCTTCTTAATCATCCTCCGGGCGGGAGAAAATCTCCAAGTACAATTGAAGGTCACTGCTAAAAACTAAGAGCTCCTTAGTGTAGAGCCGGGTTATTTCCAGGAATCCCCAACTGCTTTCTGAGCAGGTTTTCTTGTCAGGAAAGGATCCAGCCTGTTATCCTCTCTGAGAGCTATGTGACACTCCTTACAAAACCTGGGGTTACCAGACCAGACTGAGAGAAAGCCCAGCTGAGAAAAGGGAGTCCACTGTTACAAACCCAGCACAGAAACTGTCTGAAAATCTCAGACTTCAACCTTATCCAGCAAAGTTCCACATTTTTTTCCTGTTTATTTGTGGTTGTTGTGGTAGTGGGTTTTGTTGTTGTTGTTGTTTGTTTGTTTGTTTGTTTTCATTTCTTGAGACAGACTTTCTCTGTGTAGCCTTGGTTTTTGTAGACTCACTTAGACCAGGCTGCCCTCAAACTCACAGATATCCACCTGCCTTTGCCTCAAGTGCTGGGATTAAAGGTATGTGTCACCATACCCAGGAGTGAGTTAGAGTTTTTTTTAAGAAGGGTTGAAACACAAACCTAAGCATGGATATAAGGGGAGAGAGATGGTTAGGGAAAGCACATGGACACCCAAGACATGGTATGGTTTCTCAAGAGATAGTTGTGCTCAAGTTGATTAATATCTGTGTGTAATTTATTATCCAAGATTTTGATGGATTCTATAGTTACTTTGTTCAAAAAGTTTCAAAGGAATGCTCCATTTTTAATAGTAAATTATATCATAGGGTAGTTTCTGAGTTGCACTAGGCAGGATTATAGGCTAACAAGGCAAAACCACAGGTTGCAGGGGCTAAAGGGATCTTTCCTAGCCCCCAGGGGAGTTAAAATATGTTTGCTTTATAAACAAAGTTCATAATTCTGTTTGGGAGATTCCTTGAAAGTTTCAGCTTTATAGCCAGGAAAGAGTGAGGTTAAGCACAAAGGCAATGGACGTTGAGACCTTAAGCATGATCCATTCCTATTTTAACATTCTTACTTGAAATATCTTTCTCCAAAAGGAATTATTACCTCCAAGCAAATTTTGTTAAACATGATGAGATTTTTAACTTTCAGTTTGGTAGAGGCTTCAATCCAACTCAAGGGGAGGGAAGTCCTTTCTCTTCCCAGGCGCCTTTAATTTATTTAATTTCCCCTGTGTTTCTATCCTGCTTCCAATTTTAATGTTTCACACGTGTGCCTCCATGGCCTGACTTGTTTGAAGAATTGTGTGAGGTAGCAACAACATAACTCCACTCAAGTAGCAAATAGTAATTTCAAGCCAAGTGAGAGAACAAAGCAAATACTGTCACTGACAGAGCGACAGGTACTGACACACCAGACCAAGGTTCCAAATTTAAAAACCGAACACAGTGAAAATAAATTCATGAGAAGGGAAAGAAAATGTATCTATTTATTGAATACTACTACTATAACTGCTGTTAAAATGCAAACGCTGCACGTAACTTTTCCTTTCTTTCTAAGTCTATACCAAAACACACCATGTTACATATTTAACATATATTACGGAATTACTTTTTTGTTGTGATCTGCCATCCAAAGCATTTTTTTTAAAGGATTGCCTTTCTTCCTTTAAAACCATTTGTAAGGACAGAGGGAACACTGCATAATAATATTTTATAAATGGCCTCACATTATTGTCAATAAATAGGCTGCTTGTTAGCAGTCAAATTAATCTTCTGAGCATTTATAGCACTAAGAAATTGGTGATTTGTGAGACGACTCAAGGGCTCAGTGAATAAAGGTAGTTGTTTTTGGATCCGGCAACCCGAGTTTAATCCCAGGAACCCATAAGGCAAAAGAAGAGAACTGACTCCTGAATGTTGACCTCTGACTGTCACGTGTGTTCCTTGGCATACTAATACACATGCAATGTATACACACACACTCTTATGCACATGTGTACACACATAAGTAAATAAAAGCAAAATTCTTTTAAAAGAAATATATGACCTAAGACATAAAGTGTATTTCATTAAACATTCCCTTTTGAACATTTACTTCAAGTAAACAATAGTTTTAGAGCTAAGGAGCAAACTTGCATAATGGTAAGTCACTTGGTTTTCTTGTGACTTACCATTATGCTAAATTGCATGCCAGAAATACTCCCAACAGTTTTGCAGTTTTGGTGTATATTTTCTGCATTTAATTACAAGGTCAGTTTTTGAGACTCTGTTGATTAGAAAGCTCCTGCTCAGCATTTGTTTATATTTCACCTTTTATTTGAAAAAATGTAGTTGACTCATTAACCACACAAATGCTAAAGAAAAGTCTTGGTAACTTAAAAACAAAGAGGACCCAGGAATGAATGTAAGTGTCAAATACAGTCAAATTGCTACTCTTCATGCATCTCATTCCACATTAATGATTTTCCCCTTCAGGAACTTGTTGGGAAATACCTGAGAAAATTGTGAAATGAAAGAAACAAGCCTGAAAGTTGCTGAACAGTAGAGAAAAAGGAAATAGTTTGTACTTGTGCCTATGTTCATATACTTTTACATCATACTTCTTTAGAATATGAAGAATCAGGCTTACACAAGGAGATGTGAGTATAATATTCTACACCCTGGTTGGGGAGATATGAGTTAAAACAAATAATGTCTTGATGAATTCAATTGAATCAGGTGATTTGAAGCCCACCAAAGAATCCCGGAAAGGTCTTCCTGCTGACATCTGTACCATTGATACTGGTTGTCTGTAATTAATGATCTTTTTGTAAACACGCTTCTTATAAAGTATGAATAAATTATATAAATTAACAGTTGGAAAATCCACTTGCTCGTAACTATAGTGATCTATTGTGTCAATGTTCCACTGACAACATAAGAAACATTCTGCATGGTCTGATTATGAGCATGAATATAAATGAAAAGGTACTGTTGATTAATTTTGAGTGGCATCATACAACTACTAAATCAAATCATTTTCAAAAGAGAGGCTATTGAAAACCGATAATTTCAGCAATGTCAATCTACATCCTTTTCTCCAAGCTCTAATCAAGTACAATTATGCCACTAAGATATCGTTTGGCACCAATGACCTTTTCAGAGAATTATTAAGCTTTGAGACTTAATAATTTACCAAAGCACAGCTTTTAGCATACCTCAGAAATTCTTTTGAAGGCCAATTGGCCTTGTCTGTGACAAAAGGAAGAAGGAAAGGGTATATACCACTAAGATCAAGTATATTGCTAACTAAGACCTAGAGAAAGGGCATTCAGTTCAGATAAATATAGACTACAGAGAAACTCATACTCACAACATTTTCTTGCTTATTATCATGTTTGGTCTGACCTACCTAAGGTCTGTAGTCTTAATTTTACTAGCTCTACTCTGTATGGTAAATGGCCAATGTGATCTTTCTATGGATTTTGTTCTAATTATACATTATGGAATATAATTTATGCCAGTGTTGAAAGGTAAGCCATTTGGGGGTGGGTGGGCATACATTCAACCACAACTGGGATGATAGGGAATGAAGAAATGACAGACATACAAACAGAAAACCTGAGACCAGGTAGGCCATATAGTCTGAGGGAGGAATACCAGAATCCTGGAAACCCAGCCAGTTTAGTATGTACCGCTGAGAGAGAAGGCATGTTTAATGTATGTAGATGAACGAGTACAAGGTACACTAGCTAATCTTTGTAGGAGGTCACCGCAGAGAAGCAGTTTGGGTTTAGGGCAATCTTGTTGTAGGAAGTTGTGATTGATGGTTTTAACATATACTAGTTTTCCCTAAAGGTCAACCATTCATTTGTAACATGGACTTGGACCAAAGGAAAGCTCTGAGCCTGAGCTGGGGAGCAACTTACCATTCCCATGGGTTTGAGGCACTGGGGTCCTTGACATGGCCAGACTCATGTCAATAATACAGATTTGCCTAGGACTTCTTCTGTTCCACAGAGTGAGGCGCACACAATCCACAGGTTTATTGTAGAGCTGTAAGTATACCACTTTTTACTACTGCTGTGATCTATGCACGGAGCGCTTGGATGGTTTGGTTTGTCTTTGTTTTGTTTTTATGGTGCTGCAGAGGCTGGAACCCAGGGTGTACTGTAGTGCATTCTAGGTCAGCATTCTACCATTGACAGGCTGTCACTCCTTTTTGTTGTGGTGGTTTGTATTATGCTGTTGTTGTTTTGAGACAGGATTTCTCTGTGTACCCTTGGCTGTTCTGGACTCACTTTGTAGAACAGGTTGGCCTCGTACTCATAGAGATCCACCTGTCTCTGTCATGGCAAGTGCTGGGATTACAGGTGTGCACCCCCCACCCAGCTTCTCACTGCTTTTTAATGAAATCTCTCATTTTTAGGCACAGATAAAATACTTATATTTTCAGTTCTTGCAAAAATCTCCTTTGTAGAAAAATTTTACTTGATCCTTAATACTTTAAATTAGTGCCCTCAACCAAGCACATTTACAGGAGCTAGGAGATGCCTCAACCTGAAAAGTACCAGCCACATAAGCAAGAGAAGCTGAGTTTGGATCCCTAGCACCCACATAAAAATCCAGGCACAGTGGTATGCCATGAGTGGTACCAGTAGCAGAAAGATGCCCAAGAGGACGCCAAGGGCCTCTGCCCATTCAATGAGTTCCAGGTTTAGTGAGAAATCCTGTCTCAAAAAATAATGTGGAGAGTGATAAAAAAAGATACCCAACATCAACTTCAGGCCACCACACACACACACACACACGTATATATGAACACATATATAAACATACAAGCTTGCAGGCCACTTAAAGGCAGCACTAAATCTTTGTGGGTAAAATCAGTTCTTACGAAAATCTTTAAGGAAGGAAGGGATGTTTTGCTGTTCTTTAGGTTAATGTAAAATGAAGTTTACAGCCACATGTGCCCTGAGTGCTATGAATATGAGCATATAGCACCAAACCTGGCTAGAAAAGGCCTTAGGTAAAATTCAATATCCCTTCATAATTAAAAACAAACAAATAAACAAACAAAGAGATGTTAAAGAATACAAACAAGAAAGAGGAAGTAAAGGTCCTTGTTTACATATTATATGATTCTACACATCAAGAAATGAGGTCTATCAGAAGGTTCTTTGACAATGTTCTGTTTCTTCAGCAGACCATCAGGATCCCAACCAACCAACCAATCAACCAACCAAATAAACAAAAAAGTGTCCTTCCTTCGTTCCTTTGTTCATTCCTTCCTTTCTTGAGACAGGTATTATTACTTTGTAAGTCAGGATGGACTTAGACTTCTGGCAATCCTTCTGTCTCAATTGTTAGGAATACATGAATGACACACACACATATTTGATATTCTTTCCTTCATTGTTTTCTTTCTACATTGTCTAGGGTAGCCTTGATATCATGGTCCTTCTACCTCACTCTGTCATGTGCTGATATCACAGGCTTGCGGCACCATGCTCGGATATCAGCTTTTTTTTTTTTTTTTTTTTTTATAGACACACTGGGAAAGAAAACAAGAAGTCAATCCCATTCACAGTCATAAAAGAAAATTTAGGAGTGATCCTAACAAGGAACTAAGAAAATCTTGGCAATCAAAGCTGCATACATTTTACTAGTGTAAGGTTATAGGATAAAATTAAACAAAGATGATTAGACATATGATAGATCTCATATATAAAAGAGATTTATTAGGTGGATATGGAGAGAGAAGGGAGAACAGGGAGAACAGGACATGATGGGGGAAAGAGGAGGGGAGAGAGAGAAGGGGAAAGAGAGAGGAGGTACCCTGATTGAGAAAGGGAGAAGGCCAAGAGGCCAGGAGCAAGAGAAAGACCAAGAGAGAAAAGGACCAAGAGAGAGCACGTGTTGGGTTGTCCCTTTAAGGGGCAAGGTAACCACGCCTTCCAGGTGTGGCCACCTGGCCAGTGACACATGATGACATCATAAGTTGCTAGGCAACCCAGAAGCAGGTTTTGTTCCAAAATCCTAAAATTTCTCCCTTTTTCTGTGATTAAAAAAATGAAGAACTTGGGCTGCTAAGTTAAAGTATATAATTTAGGTTCATTGGAAGCAGCTCTTGGCTGTCATGCAAGAGGTTAAGAGAGAAAAAATTATAACAACAAAATGGTCAAGAGGAGGAAGAGAAGCCTCTGCCATGAAAAATTTTGGGTAGAGGGTTATCAGTAGAGAGTTTCCAGCCATGCAAGGCAGCAGGTCGGGACTGAGGAATGCTGGGAGAACCTGGAGCTGCTTGTCCTGGTCCTGAAGCACACCATTTCAGCCTTTTGTTAATAATAAGTGAATAATGGGCATAGATTCTCTTCTGGCTACTTCCTGCTGACTCTGGGGGTGCTGTAGGGAGGTCAAAAGGCTGAAATGTTGGCCAACTCCAGGAAGAACAGGCTGCTTTGATGCTATCCAGGGTCTGCAAGAACATCCATGGCTGGAAGGGAAGGTACAGGTCCAGCTTATTGGAAGTCTGTGAGGTCAGAGTTGAATACTTGTAGCTGCTTTGGCACTGTGTGACTATAGGAAACATCTGTGTCTGGCAGGACATTGAAATATATATATATGCAAAAGATAAAGTTAAGTAGGTTATGGAGAAAATCCTTTAGGTATACATTGAAAACTTTTGGGAGAACAAACAGAGGTGGAAGGTTTGGATCAATGAGACTTGAACATGGGAACCTCCATTTACTTGGAGGGTCCTTTATTTACTCAATCATTGGCAGTAGTTAAAAAGGCTTTGCTCTAGATCTGTAATTGAGGTAAAGTTTGGTTACAGAAGTGTGTAAACTTAGAGGCCCTAGTGCTAGTAGAAACCTGAAATTCTCCAGAAGACATCCCAGAGGAGAATCTGGAGGAATGGACATCTGGGTGTTCCCCATTGGGAGGCAGAGAAGTCAGTGGCCTTCCAAAGGCATCTCAAAGGCAAGGTGTGATGCAAATGAGAGGTCCTACCTGATCCAATAGCTCATCAGCTTTTGGCTAGAGACTGAGGTGAGGAGGCCTGGAGCGTGGATGCCCAGGGGGCATGGCCAAGAGCACTATGGCCCGCCTAGTGCTAGGATTTCCTCCGAGCGAGACGGGGGTGGGGGAACAGGCCATGTGTGAGTGGGAGGCTCCCCCAAGGGAAAGTGGGGCCCTAAAATGGAGGTCAGCAAAGAGGGTCAATGGTAAACTGTTAAGACTATGGCTGAGGGGAGGTCCCTCCATCTCAAAAGATAGTACGAAGTTGCCGGAGCTCAGCAGTCAAGCTTCCCCTACCAAAAGAGGTGTTTTATGCTGATAAATGAGGTGAACTCACCAATCCAGTGGCTGGTCAATGAGGAGATCTCACCAATCCAGCCAGTGTTGCATGCAGTAAATAGCAGTCTGGTAGCCAGTAAAGGAAGTCCCAAAACCAGGGAAAAAGGAGGAGTCCCACCTTCTGAAATAGGCAGTCAGTGCAGTACTTATCTGGAGTCCAGTTGACCTGAGAAGTAGATTTAGGTGATGTTTTGCAGCTCACAAGAATTACTCTTAAGTGTTACACAGGGGATAAAACTTTAGGCATGTTAGCATCACAATTGTAATCTGCACTGAAAAATACATTGTAGAAAAAGCAGTGGACATACACATTTGTGTTAACAGCACAAGCATTCTTTAAGATGAGCTCTGAAAAGGCAGAAGCATTTTGTGAAGTAGAAGGGAAACTCACTTGATCTTAACCTTTAGTATAAGCATACCTAACATGGAGGCTTACAATCTTGAGCTTAGAACCACCACTTAGTACGTGACAGAGAGGAATGTTTTTGTATTAAAGTTGGATTAATAAATTAGAGCTCTATTGATAAAGGTCAAAGCTCTGGACAGTCAATATAACAGTAGCATAGGAACAGGAGGAACTATTAAGCAGTTTTACCTATTTAGGATATCTTAAATCACCTTAGACCTTGTAACCTTTATAACTTGCATTTACCAACCTTAAAATACTTTCTTAGACCCTCAAACATTTATAACTTGCATTTACCAACCTTAAAACACTTTCTCAGACCCTCAAAAAACTTTTAGGCCTTTGTATATAGTTATTTACCATGAGACATAGTTGAGACTGCTATGAACATGTATTGTCCTTTAGCTAAAGGGATGATAAAAGGTTTCACTCAGGCCTGTTTCTTGAGTCTGGCAACAAGATATATTGTGTCTAGGCCTGTCAATAGCAGCTCTGCGACTTAGGAAAAGGCCTGGTCTCCTGCATATGAAGAGAACTGGGAAGGTATCTCAAGTCTCCCAAGAGATAAGTTGGCAACATGTCTGTGGGACCTCATTGTGAAGCCAAAACAAACCTGTAATGTTATACTCTGGGCTGGAAGAGAGTGGGGAAGGTCACTGAATCAAGCATCCATATATTTGTCCCCTGCCAGGCCAAAGAGCTAGAAGGCTGGAAGTGTCTATGGCTCTTGTGTTGGTTGAACCTCCATGGCTGGGCACAGAGGACAAGCCTGCTTTAACTTCCAGAGGACAGTCTGCCAACAGGCAGTGTATGGCTTGTTGAGGCAGCAGTGGGACCAGCGTCCCCTTTGGTTACATTTGAAACAGTCACCTGGCAGAATTGTCTTTTGGCTATACCCCGGCTGGATGGGGCACTGCAGACCTCTTGTCTTTTATGCAGGAATGCCAGCAGCCTCACAGTACAGCCAAGGTCTGGAGCATAGTCATTGCTCTGGATGAGCCTGTCGGGAAGGTTCTTATTATTTTTACTAACTCCTATATGGTGACTCAATGACCATTTCCAGCTGCTTATTAAAAATTGCAGTGAGACCATGTTTGCATCTGTAGGACTATAAATATATATTTGGATATCTATTAGATGACTATTAACTTGCATTTGTTAACCATTAAATATTAGGACTTTAGGTTTTGTTCTTGTTAAGTTAGAACCTTAAAAATCATAAATATAGTCCATTAAAGTAAGAGCACAAGAGTTATTTGTAGGATTTAGTATATAAAAGTTTATAGCTTATGAAAGTCTAAGGCTATACTATAGGTTAATAATATTATTTTTAGAAAATAAGACCAAGCATGTTTTAACCTTTTGATAGTTGAGATACAGCACAATGACCCAGTTTTAACATAAATACATCTTCTAAAATTAATAGATCTTAATTTAGAATATTGGTGAATAACTTGTACGTAATAATGAACCCCTGAGCTATAAATTTAAAACCAACAATATAGTAGAACAGTAAAAAGCAATTTTAAAATTATATTTGTATTTATTATAGTAAAGCCATCAGCCAGAAAACCTAGTGGTGAATCCGGATCATGCACAGCCCATAGCAGGAGAAGGAGCAATAGCCTTTATTAATTTAAGAACTGAAAAAGACATAAGCAGTTAGATACTTAAAACCAACTTGAATAGATATTTATAACTTTGAAATTTTATTTTTATATAAGATTTATTTTGAAGCAGGGTTGAATCATAGATAGCCAACTTTGAATTTTTATAAAAGTCCATACCAATTTAAAATGAGGCTTGTTGTTGAGGCCTAGTGTAAAATATAAACAGTTATGATAAAGGAAGTCTTATAAATGTAAACCCAGTGAGAAAATTATGTAAATCATTAGATAAGGAATTTAAAGCATTTGAAACATGAGAGCACAGTGTACAGAAATCAGGAAGAAAAGAATTTTTAAATCTTGGCAATAGCCTCTTAGGGTAGTCAGAAGAATGCGGAGCTAGGAACAAAAGTGGCTTGGTAGGGGCAAGTGCATGGCAAGACAGGAGCAAATTTCCCTGAGTTAAAATGGCGGCGAAGCCACGTGGAATTATAGTGTGGAGCTATAGTGAAGCTAGGGTTTTACCCATTTCCTCCCCAAACCAACATGGCGTCGGAACTTCTGCGGGGAGATTTAAAATCTCAAGAGATATTTAAAATCTCATTCAAGGGAGGTCGGGCAGCCGTGTGCAGTTTTTAGAGATTTCTTACCTAAAGCAGTGCGCCAAGTTTTCCTAAGCCGATTTTAGCACGGATTTTAGTGTGGCGTGAATGTCTTGGGCTGGTAGCACTGGCGGGGCAGATGCCATTGGCCACCAGCCATCTCTGTGGGCCTGGAACAGGTTGGAGCAGCAGGTAGAGCCGCAGCAGGAGCCGGGAGGCCACCGTCCTGCTGCAGGGACGGACAGATGTGCCGTGCACAGATTTACAGGCATGGAGCAGAGAGAGATCTGTCACAGAAAATTACTTTGTCCCAGAGGGGTTCAAAAGGGTCTGGGAAGGCCATGGGACCCAACCAGGGGAAACACCAAATGTAAGGTTATGGAACATAGTTAAATAAAGATGATTAGGCATATAACATATCTCATATATAAAAGAGGTTTATTAGGTGGATATGGAGAGAGAAGGGAGAGCAGGGAGAACAGGACATGATGGGGCAAAGAGAGAGGGAGGAAAAGAGAGAGAAGGGGAAAGACAGAGGGGGTGACCGGACAGAGAAAGGGAAAAGGCCAACAGACCAGGATCAACAGAGACCAAGAGAGAAAAGGACCAAGAGAGAGCACGTGTCGGGTGGTCCCTTTAAGGGGCAAGGTAACCATGCCTTCCGCCTTCCAGATGTGACCCCCTGGCCGGTGACACATGATGACATCATAAGTTGCTAGGCAACCCAGAAGCAGGTTTTGTTTCAAAATCCTAACAACTAGAAGTCTCACCAATACAATAGGCTAAAGTGGGTGGTGAGGGTTGAGTGGAGGAATTCCATTATCCCTCAACCCTACACACACACACACACACACACACACAAAGGGTAACTAAAGAATGCAGAAAGTGGGAAATATAGTCATTCTAACGGAAGAACATGCTAATTATTTATACATTGCCAAATGGTCATTCCCGACAACATACATACAAATAAAACTATACAGTCTGACAGGGTATATTTATGTATTTAGAAATATGTATATTGTTTAATTATATTATAAGTTCAAAAAGAAATAATTATTAAAAACCTACATATTGAGCCAGGCGTTGTGGTGCGCACCTTTAATGCCAGCACTCGAGAGGCAGAGCCAGATGGATCTCTGTGAGTTTAAGGCTGATCTGGTCTACATATTGAGTTCTAGGACAGCCAGGGCTACATAGTGAGACCTTGTCTGAAAAACAGCCAAAACAAACAGCACAATAACAATATATATACATGTCAAAGAAAACCCAAGAAGCTGGGGAAAAATGGGAACACTTCCCACGTTCGTGGACATATTCCAAATGTACATACAGGTTAAATGTAATACTCACCATAATACTATAACATTATTGATAAAACTAGAAAAAATTCATCCTAAAATTCAAAAGTAGACAAAAGGTTAAACCTAGTCAATTCTGGACAGAAAGAGCAAGGCTGGAGGTACTATCTGTGACTTCAGATTCAACCACACAGCCGCAATAAGGTCAGCATAAGACTGGCCCAAAACAGACATATTGACCATGGAACGGAAGACCCAGAAAGGAATCTAGGAATCCATAATCCATTACCCTGCATCCTATGTATCTGGGATATAACCCCCTCATACTTTGCCCAGCTTCTCCTTCAATGCGGAATGGTCACTTTGTTGGTTGTAGAATTCGTAGCTGGTAGGTTTAGTTTCCTTTCAGAAATCTATATAGTCGTCATCTGTTTTGTTTTGTCTTGTTTTCAGGTTCTGTTTGAGGTTGGCTTTGAGGTTGCTGTTGCTATGTAGATGAGGTCAACCTCAAACTCAGCATCCTACTCTCCAACCTCACCAAATACTGGGATTACAGGTGTGCACTGCTATTCCTGGCTGTAGACAGCATCAGGCAGGCTCTTCTGTTCTGAAGGGTCTACTGTGGAATCTGCTGTTAGTCTAATGACGAGCCTCTTATATGTGACCTGATGTTTTTCTCTCTTGCTCTTGGGGGGAGGGGGGCATGATTTGGCACTATGAGTATAATGCACCATGAAACAGACCTTATTAAAATATATCTAATTGGTTTCTTTGGTTAATTTTGTAACACATGTGTATATATTCTACACACACACAGAAACAGTCCAGACTGGAAGCAATTGAAGATATTTATGATTTTTTGTTTTTTGTTTGTTTGTTTTTGTTTGGAGGCATGTGTGTAAAATCTATCTGTCAGTCCTTCCCCGGAATATTACCCCCAAATTGATGTGAAACAAGGTTGAAGCATTGGTGAATGAAGGGGTCATGAGGTCCTCTTTGGGGATGTCTTGGTAGAACTTCCTTAAGTAGGACAGAAAGGCTAGTGTAGAACAAAAGAGGTTGTAAGAAGCAGTAGAGAGGTTGAGACCCAATATGAAACAATTTGTGACAAGCTGTCTGGAAGGGCTTTGCTTGAGTGTAAGGGAAACAATACCTGTCCTAGAAGAGCCAGCTTCCATAGCCTCTAGGGCCTGTCATTGGGACTCAAAGTAGGGAGGAATTAAGCTTAAAGGAGCCAAGAGGAAGGCAAGTAGGGGTACTGGCTGGCCATCCTCCTTAGCAGCCTTGTCACTGAAAACACTACCCATAGCTATATTGTTAATAGGGGCCTGGTGACCTCACGAGTGTAATAATTGCTTGGGAAGATAGGAGGCCTCTTGTAGCAGTGTTAGGATTGAGCTTAGAGGCCCCTGGATTGAGCTTAGAGGCCCCTGGACTAATATGGAGGCTGCTTCTAGTGCCGCAGGCAAGTGCTAACCCTGCGAGTCATGAAACAACAACAACAACAACAAAGCCCAGTCCACAGTTTTGAGCCAAATTTGAAGCACTCTTTAATTAAGAAAAATGGACTCTGGTCAGGTCCTCAACTGGGTTCCCAGTGAGTGGGGATGACACACATGTTTTAGGGGCTTTTTAAGGACAAAACTATTCAGCCACCATATTTCCAATGTGGCTTTGTTATTTTCCCCAAACTACAACTCCTAGCATTCTAGGAAGTTATCGGGTCCCTGGCAGGTGGGGGTCACAGGTTGACTTTAGCTCTTACAGAAGATTGCTAATCCTTAACTGTTGTTATCTAGATGTTTGGAACAATAGAGGACAGATGCAAGAGTGGGTCCCCTCATTTATCCCAAAAACCCTCCAGAATTATTCTCCAGTTTTTTATATAGTATACAGGATAAGGTTTGGTCAAGGTCTGAGAGAGCCAGAGGAGGAGATGGTAGTCATGTGTCTCAGAGGTGAGAAAGCAGACAAGACAGAGTTAATAGAATCTAGATGCTCTGTTAGGAGGCCCTTGGGTGCTTTGTAGAAGAGGAGAGCAAGAAGAGCAAAATTGGGAATACAGATTTTTAAGGTAACCCTCTAGGCCAAAGTCAGAGAAAATTTCTTCTTTGGTAGCTAGAGGTTTGAGGGACTACAGGTACTGTGTGCCACCAAGGTTGAGTAAGGGGATAACAGCAAGCCTGGACACTTGACCTGGAGGACAGAAAGTTGCCATGTTGAGAGTGAGGGGCTGCATAGTAGAAGGTCATTTAAATAGTGAATTAAGCAGCTGGGACAGATGTTGAGAGAAAGGAAGCCAGTGGCCAGAGACTAGCTGTAACAATGGGAGCTAGTTCAGAAAACCTTGGTGGGGGACCGTCCAAATAAACTGAGATGGTGCCAGTGTTCCCCCGGTGATGGCAAAGAGGTCTTGTGAATCTGGATGTAAAGGAATGGTGAAAGTGTCATTAAGGTCTAGAACAGAAAAGTGAGATGTAGAAGATAAACCTGAGAAAAGGAGAGTGCAAAGGTTAGGCAGCACTGCATGGATAGGAAGGACTACCTTCTCAAGAATCCTGAGGTGCTGGACCAGGCATTGAAAACCATCAGGCTCTAGGACAGACAATATAAGGGTATAAGAGAGTAAGTGAATAGGCTCTAGAATACCTTATTAGGGGGGTGTTATAGGAAAGGTTTTAGGCCTTGTTTATGTTTTAAAGAGGTATGCCATTGAAAGCAACAAGGGTAGAAGGTAGGGTCTTGGAGTAGGATCTTAACGGGGAATGATAAGATGCCACCAAAGCAGAAGAGGTGTTCCATAATTTAGGGTCCATGAAGAAGTCTAGAAGAGGAAAGGGTAAAGCATTAGTGTCAGCTAATGGACAAGGAGTCTCTTCAGAGGCTGGAAAGAGTGGGAAAATCTGGAAGGAGTTTAATGAAAAGAAAAGGAAAAGTGTAATTTAGTCATACTATCTCTGACTGGTGGTGGTTTGAATAGGAATGGTCCCTATAGACTCATGTGTTTGAATGCTTCACCTATAGTGGGTGGCACTATTAGGACATATAGCCTTGTTGAAGGAAGTATGTCAATGTGGGATGGAGCTTTGAGGTCTTCTATGCTCAAACTATGTTCAATGTGGCACACCATCTCCTACCGCCTGTGGATCAAGATGAAGAACTCTCAGCTCCTTCTCCTGCACCATACCTGCCTCTACCCCACCAGGCTTCCCACCATGATGATAATGAGCTAAATTCTCTGAACTGTAAGGCAGCCCTGATTACATATATCCTTTATGAGAGTTGCTGTGGTCATGGTATCTATTCATAGTAACAAAGCCCTAAGATATGCAGGAAGCCCTTTCCACATTTTCCTGTTCCTCTCCTCCATTAAACTCCTTTAATACCATATTCAGGAGATCTCTCTTGAGGGCTTTGAGGGCCTTTATCTAGTAATTTCAAGCCTTAAAATTTATAATTTGTAATTGAAGATCTTTTAGTATCAAAACAAACTTTAAACCGTTAATATACTCCACAGAGAGACTGGGAACCTCATTTTCCTGATTCTTATATAGTGTACTTAAAAAAAAAAATCAGGTTTTTTTTTTTTTTCATATATGTCAGTTTCTCCAAAGAGTTAGGCTTAATAAAGTTAGGAAAGATATAAGGGGATATGTAAACATATGCCTTTAAGTCACTTTCTATAGCACTGAATAAACTTTATAAACTTAGGAATTTATAAACCTTAATCATCAAACATATGTTGTTTGTAAGTCTTATTTTCCATAAATCTTGTTCATGGATTTTTTTTATTCATCTGTTATTTTTTTTTTACTCTTAGCACAAATCCCTGTTTATCCAAAATATCTTAGAGTTGAATCCAAATTACATAGATGGTAATTCGTAGCAAATTAAGATTACCTATGCATAGATTTCTCTTAAACCATTAACCCTTTCTGTTACAAGTTTAAGGTAGCTTTTCCTGCTAAGGATTTAACAGAAATCTTAAACTACTCTCTGATGATCTTAAAAATCATGAGATAAAGGTTCAAAGCTATCAACAGCCTTGAATGGGGAAACATTTTAGTAGAAAAAAATCAGGAAAATGTTGAGACTGGGAGTATTTGGAGAGCTAAACATATATTTCTCTTGATTAAAAAAATTTAGATAATATGAGAGACGGGATAATAATCTCTGTTGGAAATAGTTTACCTCTTAGCTGTTCTTAATGCATAGCGTCTCTTTCTGGGATGTTCTGCTGTTTTTCTTTTCACTATCACAGAGTCAGGTGGTGAGCAATCTCACCCAAGACAGAGGTTTTGGAGGCAGTCTTTAAACAAACATACTCAGGTCTAGAGTGACCGGGCCAAATCCCATCTCCAGAGCCACCTTTTCTGAAGAGCAAAAGAGCATATAACAATTTTCTCAATATTATCTATACTCAAAAGACATTTGGATCTCTTTAATACTGAACTCAGTGATCAGAGAGAGGGAAGAGAGGCGAGAGCAAAGGAAGTTTAAAGAGAGAGAAAGGGAGCAAAGATCAAGGCTTAAAGGTAAGGAACTTTTAGAAAAGGAGAGCAAAGGAAGTCTGGAGATAAATGATTTTTGCATCATTTGCTTGTGCGATGGCAGAAGTCACAACTCACAAGAACTTGGAAATCGAATGTGTCATTGAAACTCATTGTCAAGTTGTGTTGAGGTCAAGCCATATGGCAGTAAAAAATGAGGTGAGTTTTAATGGGATCTGAGTCTGAGAGGGAAGGATTAGGTAAGTCAGAGGAATGAAGTTGAGCGAGAGAGGGACAGAGCAGGCTCCAGGGAGCAAGCACTGAATCTTCATAGAAAAAGTCCAGAGCAAGAGGGAGGTGGGAGACACTTGGACTTAGGAAAGCTGCCAAAAATATGAGTCCTGCCAGGAGGATTCCAACAGTGGAGGGAAGAGAGATGGGGAAAGGTTAAGTACTGTGGGACAGAATTCCAATCTAAGGATGTCCCCAAGGGGAATGAGACTCCTCAAAGGGGTGCCTTGAGTCACAGTGTAGAGGTGTCCCAGTCCACGTCAGGGGGCACTGAGGAGGGCATAGAGAAGCTGCCTGGTGTGCCCCTGTGACTTTTGTTAAGCCCTTTTGTGGGGCCCTAATGTTCCCTTGTGGTTTTTAACACCAAAGTGTTGAAGCGAGGGTACAGTGAAATTACTAAACTAGACCACTCTGGGATAAAAAGGTTTATTTGGGATCGTTTCCAAGACTGTGTTTCGGAGGTCAGAGAAAAATAAACTGGCAGAAAAGCAAGCAAATTTTATAGTCAGGTGGGAGGGGCTTTGAGCTGATAAAGGGTATTCTGATTGGTGGAGGACTAGATGACCTTGCCAAGGTGTTTGACCTATGAGGATAGCTTGAGGGAGGCATTGCTTTTCCTGGTATGAGATTCCTGAGGAATAGTGAATTTAGGCTTGTATTTATCCAATAAACAGGCCTGTTCAACTGGTCTGAGAACTTCTGCCTGGGGCATTGTCACCAGCACAGACTTTTTGTAGGGGCTACTTGGTACCTAAAACCCACGCTTGCTCAGAAAGAGCTTTATCCACTGAGCCGTCTCCTTTGACCTCGTCTGGTGTTATTTTCAAATTATTCACTGTTTAAAAAACTTTAATTGTAGATATCTTTCACCTCTCATTAGGTTTATTCTGTTTTTCCCCCTTTTCCACCTTTTAATAGCAATTACGAAATATTTCCCCTTCAATATCTCTTTCTCAGCAAATTCATTACTGTATATAGAAAAGCAGCCAATGCTTATATGTTGATGCTGTGTCTTTCTACTTCGCTTGAAACTGTTTATCAGACAAGCAGTCTCTGGTAGAGCCCTTAGGCCCATTTAAGTATAGGGTCATATTGTATGCAAATAAGGATCATTTGCCTTATCCCTCTTTTGCTATCTGTATCCTGTTGCTTATCTTCTGTAACTAGTATTTCAAGCATAAGTAAAGGTAGAGAGGTTAGATACACCTCCCTCAATCCTAATATACAGAAAATGCTTTTAGCTTCTTCCCCAGGCAGTATAATGTTGGCTACAGTTTTATTAGAAATAGCATGCACTTCCATATACATTACTTCCATTCCTACATGATTAAGGATTTTTATCACAAAGAGATATTGAACTTTGCCAAGGGTCCTTTCAGCATCTATTGAGATGATCATGTTTCTTCTGTCCCTAAGTCTTTTTATTGCTAACAAATATATATTTTCCAACATAACATTTTTATTGATTCACTGGGAATTTCATATCCTGTACCCTGATCACATTCAGTTCCCAGTCCCTCCATGTCCACCCCCACCCATGTGACTCACCCAAAAGGATAAATAAAAATAAGAACAAACAAACAAACAAACAAACAAAGTCCAACTTGTGGTATCTACATACTCACTGAAGATGTTCAAATTCTCAGTGGCCTGCCCCTTAAACAGAATGGAGCCCTTCTCCTTCACTGTCACCAGAAGCCATCAGTTTTGGAGTGCCACACTTCAGCATCCCCATACACTTTTTAAGGGTTCTCTTCAGTGGCTTTCTGTCTAGGCTGTTACTTTCTGGGGGGCTGTGGAGGGTAGGGGTATCGGTTGTCATATGTCCTTCCATGTCCCTCCCTCTCATCTGTGCATCTGCAGTCATCAAGATCACAGCAAAAGCATCCTCCTTGCTCCTTACAATAAGCAGGAGCTCGATCATGGGGATCCAGATGGCTTCTGGTGATAGCACAGACCAGCTATAGCAGCACCATGGACCCTGACAAGGCCCTTGGATGCAGCCCATAATACATACATCTCCATACTCCCTGGAGACAGCATGGCCTGTGGACATCAGCGTGGTTTGGGGTTGCAGAGACCACAGACATCCACATTGCCCTAAGTGGCAACACGAGCTACGGGCATCAACACAGACCCCGGCTGCAGTAGGACCTCGGACACAGACATGGCCTTCAGCAGCAGCATGGACCTGAATACCAACAGTGGCTTCAGGTGGCTATGCAGACTCTCACATCAATATGGCCTCTGGCAGCAGCACAGCCCATGGACATCAATGTGGCTTCAGGCTAGAGAACAGAGCCTAGACAGCTGCATGGCCCTTTTTGGTAACATGGTCTACAGACATCATGGCTGGCTGGCCCTTCTGTCAGGGGGAGGGGGAGGATCGGCCGGGAGCTGGTATATTATATTTTTGAACTGCATATATTGAACTAAACTAGTAAACTAAACTAGTCTTCATCCCTGGGATGAAGACAACTTGATCATGGTATATTAGATTTTTAATGAATTGTTAAAATTTGGTTTGAAGTTATCTCACTGAGAATTTTTTCCTAAGTTTACCAGAGAATATGTCATAAATTCCTATTGCTCTGATAAAACTCTGTGATCAAAGTAAGTTATAAAAGAAGTTTACCTGGGCCTTATAGAGCCAGAGTGTTAAGAGTCCATAACCATCACGGTGGGGAGCATCGGCAGCAGGCACTCAGGCTTAGCAATGGAGCAGTATCTCAGAGTTGACATCCAGATCTGTAAGCACCAAGTAGAAAGATGACGGGGAATGGTGAAGGCTTTCAAAACCTCAAAGCTCACCTTCTGTAACATACCTCCTCCAGCGAAGCCACACTTCCTAATCCTTACCAAACTGTTCCAACAACTGGGGAACAAACATTCATTCAAATATGGGGAACATTTTCACTGACCCACGAGAGTGTAAAAACTGGTCTCTCTCTTGTTTTTCTTTTCCCTCTTCACTTGTACTGTTTGGGTAATACTGCTTTAGTAGAAAGACCTAGTAGCGCTCTTTCTCACTGTATTTTATAAAACAGTTTGGGAAGCTATGATGGTTTGAACCAAAGACTTGCATGCTTTCATATTTGGCCCCAATTGGTGGAACTGCTTGAGAAGGATTAGGAGGCATGACCACATCAGAGGAGGTATGTCATTGAAAGCCCCAATTTAAATGTTTTCTTTTATAAGCTGTCTTGGATGTGGTGGGGTTTGTTTTGGTTGGGTTAGGTTTTGTTTGTTTTGCAACAATAAAAAAGTAACTGAGGCAGGCGTTAGTTTTTTTTTTGTTTTTTTGTTTTGTTTTGTTTTGTTTTTAATGTTGGACAGAATTTGGCAGTGTATTCATCTGGCCCAGAGCTTTTTTTGTGTGAGAAGGCTCTTTACTATGGGATTCAATCTTGTTTATCATTGTTGATCCATTTAAGTTGTTTATATTCTCTGTACCTAATTTTTGGTAAGTCATAATATGTGTCTAGGAATTTACTCATGACCTCTTGATTTTCCTTTTTTTTTTTTTTAACATTTCCATTGGTGGCCCAGTGATTTGACTGGCATTTAGTGTGAAGTCCCCCATCTCGTTTCCAGCGTCATTAGTAAAGTTCATTCCTCTCTTTTGGTGAAGGGGACTGATGCTTGGCTGGCGTTGTTTGTTTGTCACAGAATGAATATTCCGTGTGTTCCTGTACTGCTCTTGTATTCTCCAGTGCACAAAGGCTGCCACGAGCTTTATTTCTTTCACCACAGGATAATAAATGGCAAAGGATAACCTGAGTTCTTTCTCCTTTTATCTCTCAGTCCTTTTATTTCTCTTCTTGATCTAAGACTTCAAGCATATGCAAAAATGGAAAGAGTAGATTGAGTCCTTGCCCCCAGTTCCTGGTACAAAGCGGATGCTTTCAGCGTTGCTCTGCTTAGCGTAATGTTGACTGTGTGTTCCTTTTATTCCTAGCTTCTTAAGTGCTTTTATCATGAACCAATTAATTTCAGAAAACCTACCCTGGAATTTCTTGTTTCACTCTCTCTAATGCATAACTATCTTTATTCAAGATATCCCTCATTTTGTCACCCAATTGCTCATAGTTATGAATGTTCTAACTAAAACTGTCTTTGCTTTATCGCAAATGTTCAGAGAAGTTGTATTTTTTCCTTTTAATTTGATTCTAGTGTAGAAATTTTTTATTCTTTCACAATTTTACTTTTATATCAATTCAATTCTTCTTTTCAACAAGTCCCCTCTCACTTTTACTTGTGTGTATTGTTGTTGTTGTTTCTGTTTTTGTAAGCCACTATGTTCAATTAGGATTGCTTTCATAAACATAGGTGGCAGGTTGTTTCTATAAGAAAGGGAAAACTTCAGCAATCATTACGTACAAAACTCTTCAGGATGAGGCAGGGACGCGTGAGCTTCTCCTTCATTTTGATAGGTCCAGTCTTGTACACAATGTACTCAGTCAGTCACATCTGCTCTTTGTCCACGGGTACAGTCACCATGTCGTGTCAGAAGATGGCATTTTTCTGTACTCATCCACACCCTCTGGCCCTTCTTCTGTCATATTCCCTGAGCCTGGGAAAGGAAGATATTGATGTCTCATTCAGGGCTAAACACTTACCAGTCACTTATTTTCCAACAAGTTGTCCTCTGACCTCTATGTGTACACTGTGACACTTGTGTGTGTGTTCATGCACGCTGACACACACACACATACACGCATACACACAGAGAGAGAAATAAAAAGAGAGTAAGTATATAACAGACAAGAAATTTTAAAAAATAGAAATAACAATAGAATACAAAAGAGTTAAATTTATTTAGGGACTAAGGAATACTTCTAAGTAACAGCTGAGAAGAGAACCACCATAGAATCTGAAAAATTGTTTAAACTGAATGATAACGAAGAGATATATATCTAAGAGTTAGATATATATTTGTAGATGCAACAGAGTTTGGAAAAAATTGCGGCATTTGGTGTTTATATTAGGAAGAAAAAAATTTTGCAATAAATTATCTAAGCATTTAAAACTACTAAATTAAGCTCAAAATTTATAGAAGGATAAAAATAATAGCAACACAAGGGTGCACCCAGCTTTGCCACTGACATTTTGACCAGGTGATTTTGGCATGTGCATTGTGTGTGTTGAGGCAGAACCTGGGCGCTAAGTTGTTCCATGATCTTTACCCTTTCTTTTTATTTTATTTTATATATATTTTAATATTTTTCTAGCTTCTCTTAATTTTTTACAGTTTCTTTTTTTAATTTTAACATTTTTATTTTATATTAATCACAGGTTATATACTTTGTATCCCAGCCATAGCCCCCTCCCACATCCCCTCCCTATTCCCCCCTTCCGTCCCTCATCTCCTCTCTGCCCCTTTCCAAGTCCACTGATAGGGGAGGACCTCCTCCCCTTCCATCTAACTCTAGCTTATCAGGTCTCTTCAGGAATGGCTGCAATGTCCTCTAAGGCTGCTCCTCCCCCGGGGGGGGCAGTTCGAAGAGCCAGCCATTGAGTTCACATCCAAAATAGTCCCTGTTGCCCTTAATAGGGTACACACTTGGGTATTGAGCTACCATTTGCTACATACAAACAGGGGTTCTAGGTTATAACCAAACATGGTCCTTGGTGGGAGAGACGGTCTCATAAAAGACCCCAGTGCCCTGACATATTTGGTCATTGTGGAGCTCCTGTCCTCTCCAGGTCATATTAACTCCCCCTTCTTTCATATGATTCCCTGCACTCTGCCTAAGGATTGGTTGTGTTTCTTAATATTTGCTTTGATACCCTGCTAGGTAGAGTCTTTCTGAGGCCCTCTGTGGTAGGTTCTTGTCCTGTTACTTGTTTTCCCCTACATCCAATGTCTGTCCCATTTGACTTTCTAAGTGAGGATTAATCCTCTTAACCCATGTCCTCTTTCTTGTTTATCTTCTTTAGATGTATAGATTTCAGTATGTTTATCCTATCTTATAGGTATATATAAGTGAGTATATACCATGTATGTCTTTCTGCTTTTGGGATACCTCACTCAGGATAATCATTTCCAGGTCCCATCATTCGCCTGCAAATTTCATCATTTCCTCATTTTTAATTGCAGAGTAGAGTTCCATTGTGTAAAAGTATCGAGATTTCTGTATCCATTCCTCAACTGAGGGACATCTGGGTTGTTTCCAGATTCTCGCTATTATGAATAAAGCAACCACAAACATAGTTGAGCAAATGTCTTTGTTGAGTACTTGAACATCTGTGGATATTTGCCTAGGAGTGGTATAGCTGGATCTTGAGGAATCACTATTCATAATTGTCTAAGAAAATGCCAAATTGATTTCCAGAGTGGTTGTACAAGTTTACATTCCCACCAGCAATGGAGAAGGGTTCCTCTTTCTCCACATCCTCTCCAGCATGTATTGTCAATTGAGGTTTTGATCTTAACCATTCTGGTGGGTGTAAGGTGAAATTTCAGGGTCATTTTGATTTGCATCTCCCTGATGGCTAAGGACATTGAGCATTTCTTTAAGTGTTTTTCTGCCATTCTACAGTCCTCTACAGAGAGTTCTCTGTTTAGCTCCATACCCCATTTTTTAATTGGATTACTTGATTTGTTGCTTTTTAACTTCTTGAGTTCTTTATATATACTGGATATTAGCCCTCTGTCAGATATAGGGTTGGAAGAGATCTTTTCCCAGTCTGTAGGCTGTTTTGATGACAGTGTCTTTTGCTTTACAGAAGCTTTTCAGTTTCATGAGGTCCTATTTATTTATTGTTGATCTTAGAGCCTGTGCTGTTGGTGTTCTGTTCAGGAATTAGTCTTCTGTGCTGATGAGTTCTAGGGTCTTTCCCACTTTTCCTTCTAACAGATTTAATGTGTCTGGTGTTATGTTGAGGTCTTTGATCCACTTGGACTTTATTTTTGTGCAGGGTGATAATTATGGATCTATTTTCATTTTTCTGCATATAGACATCCAGTTGGTCCAGTACCATTTATTGAAGATGCTGTCTTTTTTCCGTTGGATGGATTTAGCTTCTTTATCAAAAATCAAGTTTCCATAGGTGTGTGGGTTCATTTCTGGGTCTTCTATTCAGTTC
>CM053763.1:41022657-41054987 GCA_028658305.1 Pachyuromys duprasi
GAAAACAACAGAGCAGGCAAGCTGGGTATCTCTGCAGCTTCTAGGAGAGTGGGCATGAAGGAGACAAGGAGAAAAAGCCATGCCATTTGTGTTCGGCTTTCATTTAACAATGGAGGTCAGCCATGTGGTGGACAAGCAACCAAGATTGTTGGGTGATAGATGGCCTCAGAGGAAAAAAAAAATAAGAAAGCCCAACGTGTTATGGAAGCATGTCTAGGCTTTGGCCAGCAAAATATAAATGCCAAAAGAATAAAATAAAAATGTCAGAAGTGAAAAAGAAAAGTTGGGCCTCAGAAAGGCTGGCAGAGCCTTATGGTGACCTCATAGAGAATATAACCAGTGGATTATATCTGGGAAGGAAAAATACAGTATCTTACTAAAGGCATAATTATTCCTCCCACTTCTTAGCATGGATTAAGGAATTAGCCCTTCTAAGAGGTAGCCTCTAGGCTAGGTGGTTGACAAGCCCAACTAACTCTTAGGGCAGGAGATAATGACATGTCTCTACTCAGAGGAAGATTCTATCCTTCACTCTTGGAGAACATAAATTTCTTTAAAGGGCCTCAACAGAACTTTGGCTTTTGGTACAATTGTACACTTTTTATGTTTTCTAGGCTATCCTTGACCATCAACCTCCTGCTTCCAGTTCTCCCTGTAGCTGGGACTGCAAGCATTTGTCCACAAGGCTGGCCCCTTTCTTTGTCTAATGTAAGAATTTAAAGATGCATTTTTTCATTGTTATGTCTTTTATCTTGCTTTTTATTTTTTAAATTTTAGTTCATATTTTTCATTTTTGTGGTTCTGACTCATATTTATTTCTATCTATATATTAAATTTCTAAATACTTAGAACTGTTCTTAATATTTTCATTATTAATTTCTAATTTAATACTGATGCAATCTGAAGATGTGTTGTATAATGTATAAAAGCTCATTTGGCATAGAAAATGCTCTTACATGGTGAATTTATTTTTAAGAATATGCACATTTTATTTTGCTTGGTGTCTTGGTTACTGTCCTATTGCTGTGAAGAAACATCATGACCATGGGACTCTTATTTTAAAAAGCATTTAATTGGGGCTTTCCTAAAGTTGCAGAGATTTAGTCCACTGTCGTCATGGTGGGAGTAGGGGACATGGCAGCATTTAGGCAGACATGGTGCTGGAGAAGCAACTGAGAGTTCGACACCTGGATCTACAGGCAGCCTAAATAAAGTGACAATGAGCCTGGCTTGTGATTTTGAAACCTCAAAGCCCACCCCAAGCCACAGCTCTTAATCCTTCTCATGTAGTGCTGCTCCCTGATGACCAAGCTTTCAAATATATGAGCCTATGAAGGCCATTCTTATCCAGACTCCACACACGAAGGAGTGCTCTGTGTCAGTTAAAACTGGTTGTTTTAGAATGCTGTGCCTACTACCCACTCACTGTCAATGAAAACTTTGCAGTTCCTCTTGAGAATTGCCCCAAAAGGGAAATGGCTTTGCTAGTTTCCCATATATCTAAAGACTTGGAGTCTTTGGCATGGCCATATCAGCAATACATATCGGTAACATAATTCATTCAGGTCTTCCTCTACTCCCCACACCTCCCTCCTTCTTATTTCTTAGATGCTCAAGTTGGATCTTCATATTTGCACGAAGGGTCGATAAGAAGGAAGAACTGACCCGGCCCGCAGGTCAGTCAAAGGAGACCCTAAGAGTCACTGTGTCCAAACAAAACAGAAGCAATGCTTTAATGTTTAAAAAAGGTTAAGTCCTTGACGCTCATTGAGTATTGTTTTTGCAGTATTATTACTAAGAAAAACAGTCTATTCATAAGCCTTTTCCATTTCTAGGATATTCTAACACGATTTGCCCAAATACATCCTTCCCGAGAGGTGTAGCACAGTTAATTCCCAATTATACTTTCTCCTTATAAGGAGCTGTTGACATGCCTGTGTTGATAAGCCACAGTGATGGTTTACATGAAAATGGCCCCCACAGGCGTTCTTAGGACGTATGGCTTTGTTGGAGAAAGTGTGTGGATGAGGCTGGGCTCTGAGTCTTCAGAATCACATGACAGCCCCAGTGCCGGTCTCCTTTCTGCCTTCTGCCTGCTGATGGGGAGTTAGAACTGCAGCACCGTGTCTGTCTGTGTGCTGCATGCTTCCTGCCGTAGTGAGCCAGTCCCAATAAAATGTTCCCCTTTAGAAGAGTTGCAGCAGTCATGGTGTTTCTCCATGCAGTAGACACCCTAAAACACTATATTACATATTAAATCCTGTCTAAATTGCTAAAAATTGAGAGTTCATTGAAACTCCAGGTGATTTGAGTAGAACTACCTGGAGTCCCCCAAATTGTTGTGCATGGGAGTAACCATTATTATACACTGGTATGGAAGAATGTGACCATGCCACTGGATGAAAAGACAAGCGGCCTTGGGGATAAACATTCAGGAAGCTTGTCTCTTGACCGGACTTTCCTGCGTAGACATGATTACCAGACAGCTCAGAAAAACAGCCTCTGGTCTTTTTGCAATCCCAGGCCTCTTCACACCTGGAATCAGGATCTTCACGGGACCAAAAGTGGCTGTTTCACCCCTTCTGGGAAGAGAGAAGGTCCCCTTTGTCCCACCACATTAGCATGGGGGAATAGGCCAAACCTTCCCCCCCCCCCATCCCTTCATAGCATCTTTTCATTAGCACTTTCATGTTTAACAGTCTCAGGTAAGGAGGGCCTCCCTGTAGCACTGAGGAGGTCTTTTCTAAGAGTTCAAATTTAACTCTTTCAAAGAGTAAACCGGGCATTGTTCAGAGAACTGCTAGGGTCATGAACAGCAGTGTTGTGAATTATTTTGTGCTGAGCAGGAAACTTTTTAAATGCAAAAGTGATATAGGCAGGAGCCTTGTTGTCTCTGGACAGCTATAAACAGCTTATGGGTCTCCATCCCCGCCCCCTGCTCCCAAGCACACACACATGAACAACAGGCACCATTTTCTCCCCAGTGTGGACAGTCTCCTCAAGGGCTCACTCAAGTGGAGCCACACCTTGAAAATGGTTTTCACGGTAGACTTAAGCCCTTGTGGAGTCTTGTTAGCAGTTTAAAAAGCCCTCAACTTGTAAGTTCCTTTTCTGTCTTGGGTCAGCTGCAAGAAGCCCCGTGGCCTGCAAGCATGAAGTGAAGACATGACTGCTCCAAGGCATGGTCATGGGGAAGATTGTAGCTACGAGGAAGAGGCAACAGAAAGAGCAGGAAGAGTCCAGAGCAGGGAGAGAAAGTAGCAGAGGGAACTGGGCCATGAGCAAAGTGGGGAAGTAGGTGAAGACAAGCCCATGAGCTGGACGAGTTAAGTGTAGAGACCTGAGTGAGAAGAGCCAAGAAGGACTCAGTAACAGGCTATTTACTATGCTCAGGGAGCCTGAAGGCCACACTGTGCTTTGGTATGCTAATAGGCACTACCATTAGCCCTTCGCTTTGTCCAGCAGTGCCTTTCTCTCTCTCTCTCTCTTTTGCCATGACAGCAAGAGCTCAGCCACAGGAAGGTACAGTTTTCTCCAGGCCCTGGCCAATCTCAGTAAAAGACACGTGTTATTTCTCTGTGTTTCGTTTGTTTTACTGAAAAGCTGCTGGGCTGAGTCGGGTTGCTCAAAAGCCGGGTAGCTGCTGAATTCATAAGATTTTTCCCTTCTGGCTGTGCCCCTCTCATCTCCCGGCTGCTTTTGAAAGCCAGGCTGCAACAATAAAAATAAATAAATAAATACATAAAAGCATCCAGTAGTATGCCTTAGCACTAAAACCATTTAAAAAAAGAAAGATCTAGAAGGGGAAAAGGCAATCCTTCAAGACCATGAAAAAAATGCCATGGGCAGTTAGTAGTTCTGTTTCCAGTAAAGTGTTTACATCAAAGAAACTTTTATAGACTCTGAAACTAATACATATCCAAGGGTGAAACATATTTCCTTTTGGATGACATAAATAAAACAAACTTGTAAAGTATATTACTAATAAGATAGCCAAACCTGTTACAATATGCCATCAAAGACAATGGACATTTATAGAATATTTTAAATTAACAGTAATAAATCATCTACAGCAAACCTGTTTCCAACTCAAACCAAAACAAAACCACAAAAATACCACAGTATGAAAAATGTGCATTTCAATTTACAGTCTGTAAGTGCGTAGGACAGAGTCTCAATCCTGAGTGTGTTCCCAGGGGGACAAGACTTGTCAGAGAAATGTCCAAAATCACAGTGATCACAGGTACCCCACCTATGTGATGGGGCATCCAGAAGCCACAGAAAGACTGTCTGTTGAACCAGTTATGACGTTCATCAAGCGCTCGAGAGAAACTCAGCAGGAAGCTCCAAGAGGAAGGCACTTCCTAGGTTGGAGAGGAGAGGTGGGTGGGTAGAGCAGGTGGAAGAAAGAAGCAGCTAGCTTTGCAATCAAACATACTGTGTGGTAGAGACCAGAAGATGCAAATGATCAGTACCACAGGAAGGTCAAAACATCAGTTTGGTTCAGTGAAAAACACACAGGCATCTCTTCCAGGTTCTACACTAAATGTAAGGAAGCATAACGAAACCACCGAACTAGACCAGTCTGTAGGTAGAAACTGTTTATTGGGCTTGCTGCACAAGGGTAAGTGCAGGGTGTCTGAGGGAAAGCAAGTGGATACTGGATACGATATGTGATAGCAGCTTGGGGACCTTTGAGCTGATGCAGGCTGTTCATGTTAATTAGGAACTAGGTGAACTTTGCCCTTGGTAGTGTGAGGAGTGGAGAAGGGAAACAGAGACCCTCCTGACAAACAGAAACTCACATCAGGAGATTTTTTGAGGAATGCTGGGTTTAGTTTTTTTGTTTTGCCTGTAAGAATCCTTCTGTTTATACTAAGAATCTGGCCTTGGGGGAAACCAGACACTGTTAGCCATTTTGGGTCTTACTTTGTGACCTAACACCAACCTTAGGAGATAAGGATTTAAGGTGGGTCATCTTATTTCTGAAGAGGCAATCACTAAGAATCCCTCACAGGCGTGCCCGGTGTCTTGGGTTTTTATTTAATTCCAGTTGTGGTCAAGTCAGCAACACGAATAGTCACCACACACCTGATTAACAGAATTGCACCTTCTTCTCGTTGTATTTTTCATTTTTGTCTTTACTTTTACATTAGCTCTTTATATGTACACTTCTCTCAGGAGTATTCCATCATATGCTGCGATCCAAGTGTTTCCTGTAGTCACCTGCCTACTCTCAGTTCTCTTTTCGAGATGTCACTTAACTTGGCACATGTAGCCTGGGTCCTGGAGCCCTGACTAGGGATGGTGAGGAAGTAAAGGAAGATACATACTCACACGCATGTGCAGGAAATCTGGGGTCCCTGTCATTGAAATAGTATGCCTTCTCAGTTAGAAATCCCTCCACACACTTAGAGATTAATAAAGGAAAATATTCTTTAATATGACTGTACTACTGAACCCGGATCAGTGGTTGTATTAGTTGCTTTTCTATTACCATGACAAAAACACCATGACCAAGGCAAATTATAAAAGGAAACATTTAATTGAGCTTGCAGTTCCAGAGGACTAGTGTCCATGATGATGGACTGAACATCTGATGGCAAGAACAGCCGAGGGCTTACATCTCAAACCACATGCAGGACACAAAGAGAACAGATTCAAAATGGCATGATTTCTATGAAACCTTACAGCCCAACTACATGGCACACCTCCTCCAACAAAAACACACCTCCTAATCCATCCCAAATAGTTCCGTCAGCTGAGGACCAGATACACAAACATCAGCCTGTGGGGGCCATTTTCACGCAATCCACCCCTGTGGTTCACAGCTGCGATTCTGGGGTTCCACAGGGGGAGACAGTGAACTCAAAAGTTCAAGGTCATATATGGTGACATCCGTTCGGAGGTTAGCATAGGCTCAAAAGTACTTTTTACTACTGTGTACTTGTCTTTCCTGATAGTTCTATTATCTCTTCTCTTTCATGTGTCTTGATTTACTGTTTCTGACAGTTTGCATTTCCTTGTGTGCATCATGGGTCCATTTGCTATTATGTGTCTTGTTTGAAAACTTTCCTCTAACATTCATTAGCTTTAAGATCTTTTGGTAACCATGCCTCTCTGCTTTTCTTTGCTTAAAGTGGCATTTTCTTTTTTTTTTTTTAATTTATTTATTTTTGTATCAATCACAGGTTAGGTACTTTGCATCCCAGGCATAGCCCCCTCCCTCATTCCCGCCCACCCTCCCCATCCCGCCCTCATCTCCTCCCCGCCCCCTCCAAGTCCACCAATGGGGGAGGACCTCCTCCCTTTCCATCCAACCAGAGCTCATCTTGTCTCCTCAGGGCTGGCTGCAATGTCCTTCCTTGGGATCTAGCCAGGCTGTTACTCCCTGGCATGTATGGGGGAGGGTCAAAGAGTCAGCCATCAAGTTCATGCCTGAAACAGTCCCTGTTTCCTTTACTAGGGTCTTCAGTTCGACACTGAGCTATCATGGGCCACATCTGAGCGGGGGTTCTAGGCCATATCCATACATGGTCCTTGGTTGGAGAAACTGTCTCATATAAGACGTTTTAATTAATTGCTTTAGAATTTCACACTATTTAAACATATTCACCACCCTTAATTCCCTCCTTCCAGTCCTTTCAACCTTCCCGTTCCTTCCAATCCTACTTTGAAAATCTTCCTCCTCCTTTTCCCCTTTCCTCTTTCATCATGAGTCCAGTTTGTGTCACATCAGCTAGTCTAGGGAGTGGTGCCTGCCCTGATGTGTGGTCAACCTACCAGGTGTCTACACTATGCTAGGATTCTGTCTAGCCGGAACTTACACAGGTCTTGTACATTCTATTACAATTGCAGTGAGTGCATATTATGCAGCTCTGGTAGTTTGAATAAGAATGGCTTCTTAGACCCATATCCATATCACTAGACCATATCCCTGCTTGATAACCAGGGAGTGGCACTATTAGAAGGTGTAGCTTTGTTGGAGGAAATGTGTCACTGTGGGCTTTGGGGTTTTAAATGCTCAAGACAGACCCAGTCTGTCTGTCTGTCTGTCTGTCTGTCTGTCTGTCTGTCTGTCTGTCTGTCTCTGTCTCTGTCTCTGTCTCTGTCTCTGTCTCTGTCTCTCTCTCTCTCTCTCTCTCTCTGTCTCTGTCTCTGTCTCTGTCTCTCTCCCTAATGCCTGTTAATCAGGATGCAGAACTCTCAGCTACCTACCCAGCACCATGTCTGCCTGCATGCTTCCATGTTTCCAGCTATGACTATAATAGACTAAATGTCTAAACCTGTAAGAAACCCCCAATGAAATGTTTTCCTTTGTAAGAGTTGCCTTTGTCATGAGGTCTCTTCTCAGCAATAGGACATTGACTAAGTCACACCTGTTATGCTGGAAAATAGCATTTCCTTGAGGTTTCCCACCACCACTAAGCTTTTTAATTTGTCTTTATTTGCTTGGTTAGTTATTTCTGGTTAACAATGTGTTTTATTTACTTACTTTCTATTTATTTGAGACAGTATCTTGCTATGTTGCACAGTTCCAGCTTGTAACTGTCCTATTGCCCAGGCTAGCCACAAAAATTCTGGCAACGTCCTGCCTCAGCCTTCCAGAGATACATGATGTCACACCCAACTCACAGTATTTTCTTTTTCAGTATTTTCACTATATGGTTTTTCTCATGTTGCTGATTCATTTTATTTATGTCCAGGATATATGTATTTATTCTTATTTTTCATGCTGGAGAGCAGATAAATAAAAGCAGATTAACACCTGCAAAACATTCTCAGTTTGCCGAATAAAAAGTCTGAAGCTAAATAGAGACCAAGAGTGTCACCAAGTTAAGTAGACAGTGCTTGAAAGCTAGTGTTAACTAAGGATGCCCTACCATTCAGGATGCAGCATGGACCAAGATGGGCTGGAAGAGGGAAAGTTTGACTGCTTTGGGTCCTTCAGCTACTCTGTGGAGTGCAGTATGGCCCAGCTTGCAGTAGCTGGTATTGGAGGAGGACAGCCATTTCTCCAGGCAGCTCTTAGCACAGCTCTCAGCGTGTCCGTGCGGCCACCTGGGGACAGCAAGTTCTCCCTATTTGCTCCCTCATGGCAGATTGAGCCGAAGGGACACTCACTTGGTGTGTCCAAAACGTGGATAACGGTTAGGAGCAGCCGGCCATCCCTTGAAGTCATCTGTGCCACGTAGGAGGGTGACCTGAGGCCTGTGGCCCCCACAGCCATGGAGAAGGCAGGCCTTGCGGAACAGTCCCATAGTGAGCCAGGGAGGTGGGAGCGTTAAGATGTCACAGCAGGCTACAGGGAGCCTCCTGTCCTGTCCTCACGATCTGAGGCCCAGGCAGGGCATCCCCTTGGATCTCCCTGGGTCACAGCCAAGCTCATCGACCGCTGCTTTCAACCCCACTGAAAAGATTTTTAAAAACAAATAGAAAATAAAAGTCATTTCCGATATGTAAAAGTTGATAAATCGCCGATCAACGAAATCCATAAGAAGTGTTAAATGGAATAAGATAGAAAAAGAGAAGACATTAAGTAGAACTTTGTGGTCTACAAAGCTATGTACACCTGGGTACTACATGTGTGGCTACGTATAAGCCATCTGGGTTTTGTACCAGAACGTCTGACACATTGCTTATTATTGTATCCTAGAAAATGTCTGTTTTGATGCTCAGGCTGACATTTTTCTGCTAATTAAGTACTTCTTTCGCTCAAAAATTCAAGTCTTTTGGGAATATTTTCTTTCTTTGTTTCTAATGAACATTTTTTTCTTGCTCTTCCTGTGGTTTTAGGGATAGAATCCAGACATCATGCATGCTAGACTAATGCTCTACAAATGAACTACACTTCCAGCCCTTCCTTTTTCCATTTTTCTTAAATAGAAAAAGTAACTCAGAAACTTATCTGTTTGATATGTGTGTGTTTGTGTCAACATAAAATTTCATTATGATTCTTTTTTATTGTTTGAAAATTTCATAGGCACATATAATGTTTTTTTTTATCAAATCCATTCCTTTTCTCCCCCCTCAAACCTCCCTCATCCTCTGCCACCACTTAATATATATATTAAAACCTACTAATTAAAACCTAATCTATTAATATACATATATATTAAAATCTACTGAGTCTACTCATTGCAACCTGAATGAGTGTGGCTATAGAACTGTCCACTGGAACATGTTCTCAGAGGCTACAGTCCTGCATAAACTGTCTCTCTCTCCCAGAAGCCATCAATTGCCATCGGTTGTCATCTGAGGTTGAAACCTCACAAGCTTCTTCACCCTCCATGCTGAGGTTTCGGGAGTCGTGCTCTTGTACAGGTGTTGTGTGTCTGGTCACTGTCTCTGTGAGCTCATGAGTGCAATGGCGCAGTTATGTCTGGCAAGTGCTTTTTGGTGGCAGATGTCTGTTTGTCGCTGCCTCTAATATTCTTTCCACACCATCTTCTGTGATGATCCCCGAGGGATATGATGTCCCTGTCTCATTTAGATCTGGGTGCTCCGCAGTCTATAATTCTCTGCTCATTGGCCAGTTCTAGTTTCTTATTAATAACCACATTTCTGACATGAACTTAATAGCTGGCTTTTCGACCCTCCCCCCCCCCGCCCCCAGGGAGGAGCAGTCTTGCTAGACCACAGAAGAGGACATTGCAGCCAGCTCTGAAGAGACCTGATAAGCTAGGGTCAGATGGAAGGAGAGGAGATCCTCCCCTATCAGTGGACTTGGAAAGGGACAGGGAGGAGATGAGGGAGGGATGGGGAGAGTGGGAGGGAATGAGGGAGGGGGCTATGGCTGGGATACAAAGTACATAACCTGTAATTAATATTTTTAAAAGACAAAAAAAAAATAACGGTCTTCTGTAAAAAGAAGCTTCCCTGGTGAGCATTGGTAGACAGACTGCTCAATCCACTATGGTAGTTTGTATATGTCTATTCTTTCCCTTTGCACTTTATGGAAGCTTTCTTGCAACTCATACATTTTGTTATGTCTTTATATGCATGTATGTCTTCCTGTGGATATATACATGTGTTTGTGAACATGTGAGCGTACAAAGTACAAATATGCACAGAGACATGTGACATGTATGTGGAGGCCAAAGGCAATGCCAGCTGTCTTCTTTGATTCTTCACAGCTTTATTTTTCAGACAAGGACTTGCAACCCAGAGCTCATTTATTAGGCTAGCTGGCTGACCAGGCCATCTAGGGATGGCCTTTTCTCCACATCTCTGTTCCAGTGCCGCCTCACCCAGTCTTTACTTGGCTGCCGGAGATCTAAAGTCAGCTCCTCATGCTTCCTTGACGGCCATTTTACTGGCTGAGCTTTCTCTCCTTGCCTCCTCTGCTGTCCTCTGAAGTAGAAGCTCCCATGGTTGAACTCCATGTAGCCCATCATAGTCTGGAACACCAATCCTTAAATGACAGGATTGGGGGTATGAGCTACCTCTCCTGTCTGAGATCCTATATCCTATTATTTGATATCAGTAACTTTTCATTCAGTTTCATCTTTAATTTTTTTTTTTTTTTGCTCAAACAATCCTTTAGTACTGCCCCTGTGCATGTTGGCGAGCTTGTCTAAGCCTTGGGGTTAGCATCTTCCCATTCTTATCTTACTTCTCTTGCATTTTGTCCCAAGAGGTTTTCTTTTTTTTCCCCAAATCTCTTTAAAACGGGTTCTGCTTGTGATCAATCTGTATTACTTAACAGTAACACATCAAGTCATACATTCCCCTCTACTGTTCTCCCTTGTGTAATCGTCTGTGAAATGGGGAGCCATCTATCCTCCCTGGATTTGTACTGTTACAAAATTGGCATGAACAGACTGAGTAGAAAATTGAGAAACCAGTTGTTGGTATGGCTGCCTTTTAGCTTACATATCTGGGCTCTTTCTGTTTAAATGATACTGCGCTTCTGATAGTGAAGGCCTGATGACACTGTTGTATAGTCTTAATGCAGATATGAGAAGAAAGTCAGACATGATTCTTTCCCTGTGAACATGGGACTTCACTGATACATTGGTATACTTCTGTCATTGCAGTAGCATGCACCCAAGTTAATGCAAATGTGATTCTCTTTATTTTTCTTGTTCAAATCAAATTAAGGTCTCGCCTCTTCTGTTTGCCCTTCCTGCTCTACCCATTGGCCCTCCCTGTCAGATGACCTACTGTTATAGTATATATAGCAACATGCAGCTCTTATTTAGGAAAATATAAATTTAGTTATTCTTATTCTATATTCATGGTCAATTTTTGAACATACACACACATTCAAGAGTAGACTGTTTTCTTTAGGTCTGTCAAAATTAAAGCTGAACATTCATCACAGGGCAAAAATCTATTTACTACGGGGGCTGGAGCAATGGCTCAGCAGTTAAAGTCACTGGCTGCTCTTCCAGAGGACCCAGGTTTGAGTTCCAGCTCCTACTTGTTCACAATCATCTATAACTCCAGTTTTAGGGGTATCTGAGGCCCTCTTCTGACTTCTATGGGCATCATGCATAGGCTTGGTTCACAGACATACATGCACGAAAAATAGACATAAAAAGAGTAAATCTAATAAAGAATTATTTTTTTAAAAAACCATTTTATTAGTAATTAATGACAGTAGGGAGAAAAGATAAGCTTTCTTCTATTTTGTACAAAGGGCATTTTACTGAATGAAGGAATAAGAACATGAGTCAGGAGGGCCTTAAGCTTTGTCTGGGAAGCTCAAAGTTACTCAATATGGGTGTGAGAGCTGGTGTCTGTAAAGGCAATTAGGCCAACTCTGTCTGGAAGCTAGCAATTACTGAAGCTATGATTCTACTCTTGTAGAGCATGGGTGACAGAGGACTTAAACTCTGATTACATTTCAAAGAAATGGCTTTGAAGTCCTCAAGAAAGATACTATATCCCCTTAGGAGATAGTATATCTCTATCAAAGAGATAGAGAAAGCATTTACAATTATAAGCCCCTCCACCCTTTAGTCTTCTAGGAAAGGGGGAGGGCCAGAAGTCTATTTGTCAAATGTTGGATAGGGAAAAGTTTAATTCTTTTACAACCTGGAGCTTTTATAAAGAAAAGCCCAAGAGGGGAAATGGAAGCTGTGTCTTCCTCGGGAAAGCCAAGGTTGGGGTTAGTCAAGCCTTTTGATGAGAAAATTTGGATGAAATTGTTACATTCTGAGTAGTTTCCTAGTTTTCAGATCCTGTTTATATTTCTTACATTATGTTCTTGGCTTATATAACAGTTGATTTAATTTGTTTAAATACCAATAGCACTTTAGCAACCAAATCTCAATTATGTTTTTTATTTTTGTTGTTGTTGTTGATTGGTCTATTTTATTTGTCAGTACACAGATGGCATGCCATGGCTATAGTTTTAGAGTTCTTTAGTTCATACACTTCACAAATGGATCTGAATGAAGGGGTCATAGAGAGCTTAAACCCAGGCTGTAGTTTATTTGTCATGAGACCCAACAGCTCTCTCTTTCTCTCTCTCTCTCATACACGTACACCCAAAATATTATATGGTCTAATATTTTTCTCTAAAAATTTGAAATATAAACATCTTTTATCTAACATTTTCAATAATTAACTTGAGTTTTGCATTGGCTTCCCAATAATGAAAGTTTGGTTTGCTAGGTTCAGGTGGTTGAACATTGGAGTATAAGACTGAGTCCATTATTAAGGTCTGTTTGATTTGGACTCGAATATCCTCAGGATCATGGCTCTGTACCAGGGGCCTCTCAAATATGACTACTGTCTTGACTACTACTCTGCTATGCTTGCAGACAGGATCCTAGCACAACTGTCTTCTGAGAGGTTTCATCTAGCAGCTGGTGGAACAGATGCAGAGATCCACAGCCAAATAGCAGGATGAATTCGGAGAGTTTTGTGGAAGAGTGGAAGGAAAGGTAGAGGGAGCCAGAGGGGTCAAGGACACCGCAAGAACACCTACAGGATAAACTAACCTGGGTCCATGAGGGCTCACAGAGACTGAACCACCAACCAAAGAACATGAATGGGCTGGACCTAGGCCCCCTGCACACATGTGGCAGATGTGGAGCTCGGTCATCGGGTGGGTCCCCTATCAATGGGAGAAGGCTCTGTTGCCTGCCTCTCGATCCCTTTCCCCTTGCTGTGCTGCCTTATCAGGTCTCAGTGGGAGGAAATGCTGTGCCTTGATGCCCCAGAGTCAGTTGACAGCTTGGGGGCCTCCCCTTCTCTGAGAAGGAGGAGACGGGGCCATTGCAGGAGGAGGGCATACAGGTGGAGCTGGGAGGAGAAGAGGGAGGTGGTCGGGATATGGCTGTAAAGTGATTAAATAAATAAGGGAATATTTTTTTTTAAAAAAGAAACTTGATTAATCATGTTAAAGCATGGTTCTTATACAAATGTAGACCAGAATGTGTCAAAGATGAATCTGAGTATTAATATGGATGCCAGTTAGAATGATTATGCTCTTCACGGAACATTTGAGATATGCATACATTTACATGTATGTCTTATATTATATTTGTATATAAACATATATTTATATTATATATTTATCATATATCTGTGTTCAGATATGCACATATGCCTATATACATACTCTTTCTGTGTATGTATAGAAACATGTCTGTGTATGGAAGGGGAGAAAGAGAGAATGATTAAGTCAGGAAAGAAAAGACACGCTGAAATAAGTTTTACTCAGTAAGAGACAAAACTGATTAACATCCTACAGGGCAACGAAACTATAACTTTTTTGGGGGGTGATCTTTTCTGACAGAAATCATTTGCGCCTCTACTGGAAAAAAATCTATAACATTGACAGGAACTTCACAGGAACTGGGCCCTAATCAAAGCTAACTAGTAGATGGAACAACGGCATTTCCTTCTGTGAATTAGATAATCCTTGGGTGGTCCTGTCAGAGAGTGTTCCCGAGGCTACTGAAACTCCGTGGAGGGCTGGCTTTGTCCTGCTCTGAGCCAAAACAATTTTCCGTGGTGGTACCAGCCTCACTCCAGTTAAAGGCTGCTGTCTGTAGTTCTCACATTATCACGCTCTAGTGAAAGTTCCCTATGCTGAATTCAACCTCCCACTTCATCACAGAGTGTGCACTCCTGCATAAAAGAAACAACTTTCCAGAACGTTTTTAGTATTGTATGGAATTCTAACGTCAGGGGAGAGCCTTTGATCTCAGTAAGTACCCCTGATAGACAAGACACAGGAATTGTTCCTATATTAATATGATTATGGGAAACAGACCCCTTAAATACAAATGATAAGAAAGACAAATTAAAACCTTTATTACTGATATTATTTATAATGTTACTATTTTCCACCCAGGCTGGTTTTCCTGTGTTTCAGTTTCTATTTTTGCTTTTTTTCTTCCATGGAACCATCATTCTTATCCTGTGAAAATGAGGAGCGCACACTGTTCCTGCATTCTCTACTGTATGGGCTTTTTCGGCGCTCAAGCTCTACAACTGTGTTCCAATATTTGTCCTTTTCTGCTTATCTTGTGAGCAATGTTTTCCCTCTCTGAGCAAAAGTAATGTATGTGAGACTTGCAGTTTGAACACAAGGTTTGCTTGAGTACACAAAAGAAGACCCAGTGTCCTGCGCTCAATAAAATGAAAGCACTACCTTTCCAAAGAGAATTTATACTAAAAGTATTGCAACAAGAGGCTTCAGGAGAACATTTTGAGAGGTATGCATGGACACTCTTGCCTGGAAGACTGAAAAGCAAGAGACATGCAATCATCTTATCAAAGGGATATATTGAATACAAATGAATATCCTTATGAATCAAGAATAATAAATAAATACAAACAGAATATAGGTAGGCCATCGTTAGACCTGAGCTAGTTCGTAGACACAACCCCAAACCACCTGAGCTTTTTATACCTTTATATTCCTTAACAAGGCTCCCTGACTTTTACAAATACAACCACAGACTTGAGAAACTGAGATGCAGTAGAGCTCTCTTAAACATCACATCCGGTGTCTGAAGTAGATTCTCACTTTTGTTGGATACACTTAGGAGAACTGTGGTACAACTGCACACGCAATTCAAACTTTTCTTGTTTTGTTCAATATCCATGTCCTGCTGTACGATTTCAACCAGGACATCATATTACTTAGTTGTTTTATATTCTTATGTCTCTTGTTGGCTGTTAATGTTTGTTACCTTGGTTTTGGCAACCTGGAACATTGTCCAAGGACACTGGTCACATGCTTTGTGGAATGATCCTTGATTGCATTTCTTTTGCATTTTTCTCATGGTTAGGGTGGGACTACGAGACTTTGGAAGAAAGACTACAGAGACATTTTTATCACCCTCCATGTAGCAGTCCTGACGTTAATATGACTCATCTCTATGGATGTTGACCTCAATCCCTTGCTGAGGCAGTGATTGTCTAGCTAGGGTTATCAATTTCATGGCCATTCTCATCTCTTCCTTTCTGCATTGTATTTCTCAAAAGCAATTTAGGTCCACATTATAGGAGAGAAGACAGAGGCAGCTGACCATTGTAAAACACTCTCCCAAATACTCGACAAATTACTGGAATTCTTCCTAAGAGACTTGCCTTTTCTATCCCAATTCTTATTTAGTATCCACTCATTTCATGCTCTTCATGTGGGTTTATGGATGGTTATTTTAAACAGCATGTTATACCCTACTGCTGCTTTTGTTTGATTGACTTTTATTACCTGAAGTGTTACTTCTGTCTTTGCTCATGCCCCTTTGTCATGCCCTGGTCATGTCATGTTGTGGTTTGAATATGAAATCTTATTCTGACTTAATGCTGAATGCTTGAACCTCAGAGGCTCGTGTCATTTTGCGAAGTTCAGAAGGCTTTAGGAGGTGTGACCAGGCTGGAGGAAGCAGCTTCCTAGGAGTGCATATTTTGGAGTTTCTTTTTCCTGGCCCCTTTTCTCGTGACTGTGAGTTCTCCATAAGGCAAACGGCTTTCTACACAGTCATCATGGGCCCAGCAAAACCAATGATCGTGGAAGAAAACCCCCGGAAATGCGAGCCAAGGCAAACCTTCTGCTTACAAGCTGTTTCTGCCAGCTGTTTGCTCAAATAGAATAAAAGTAACCAAGACACAAAGAGTGGCTTGATTTTGTTTTTTCAAGCACTTCCATATCTTTTGACCTTACAACATGTTCCGCATTCAACTTGTCCATTTTCAGCTCCAATCAGGCATTTCTCTAAAGAGCACTGCTTCCTTTTATTTGAGAATGGTATTCAAAACCATGATCTAAGACTAGGTGCCTTCATAACTAGGTGTTGCTACTCTTTGCACTCTCAGCTGGCATAGCAAGTACATTTCTGCACTGTCTACATGCATATATGTACTTATATATACATATCTATGTATATATACATGTATATATTTATATTAAAGCACACGTTGATGCAATGTTTCCCACTGTAATTATTAATAAATAGAATCTTTTTTGATGCAAAGAGTCAATCTTTTCAGAGCCACTCAAGCTATAAATCTAAATTTGACTTTAACAACATTTATGGCTTTAAGAAATTATTACAGTAGCTCTATTTGAATATTTATTAGATTGATATTGTTGGGTTGGCTTAATCAACTAGACATAATTTTATTGATTGGCAATAAGTAAATACAACAATGAATTAACCTTTGTTAGTTCTATCATAAAAAGAAAGAATTCTGGAGACAGTCTGCACTGCTGAGGAACCAACTTTTTCTTCAGATGTTTATTTTGAAAAATTGTTTTGAGTAGTGATACACGTAGGGAAAAAGTATAGCAAGCAAAACACCTAATCAATAGGACAACAAAAATTCCAGAATTCTGCAAAACTAGAAATGGTTGCATTGGCTTTATTTCCTTTGCTAGCTCTCTGAAACTCATTGGTAAGGAATGTAGTTCAAGAGACTGAAAACATTTAAATATCAGACAATAATAGTAGTCTTGGGTGAGAATTTAACTTGAAGGCTGGAGAGGTGGCTCAGTGGTTAAAGCAGTAGCTGCTCTTACAGATGTCCTGGGTTCAATTCCAAGCATCCACATGACACTGGCTCACAACTACTCTCTGTAATTGTAGTCCCAAGAAGTCTGATGTGTTGTGGAAATATATTAGACTCTAGAGGGCTTCTCTACCCCAGCTAGATCCCAAATAATCGAGACAGAGAACTTTTATATTTATAAAAGCTTTAAAGTACCATAACTGGGCAAATATAAACACTGTAAGCTGTTTTGGTATTTCCCAGCAAAATAACTAAGTGAGTTGTCATAATGGTTTTTGCCTGAGGCTGTTTCTGTTCTTCCATCAGGCCAGCCCTCTTGGCCATGTGCTCCATGGTGACTTCCTTCTCTCTGGCTTTCTCTCCTGCTTCTCCTCTTCTTTGTGCCTCATGGTCCCTTTCATACCCGAAGCCCAGGAACCTAAGTTCTGCCTTCTTTTCTTCTGCCCAGCTATAGGCTGTATGGCAACTTTATTTAACCAGTCAGAAAATGTTTGTGAACAAATTTTATACAATATCACTGAGTGTATCATGAGAATGTTCTCCTCTGGGCTGTAACCAGATCATGGGGGACAGTATTTAATGACTGAATGCATAGCACCATACCAACCCCTAACACTGATTTAGTGTGAAGACATATATGCAGACAAAACACCCATATATATAAAATAAGTAAATATATCTTTGACAAAAACAATTTACCTTGAATCTGCGATTGGAAGACAGTTAGCCCATTGTTTGATAATTCTAATCCAAATAACAATTTTACAAAGAAATACCTGAATGTTTTAAGCATGGCAACAAAAACTTGAACCATTATAGTTTGCAACTGGTGGTACCTTTATCCCTTTGGATTACATTTAAAATTTCTATGATGATATGGGTGCAGGGGTTCAAACATCTAACTTACTCTAAACCCTGTCCATTGTGAACAAAGCAATTGTTGCTCATCTTTGTGCTTCTGGAAATGGATGGATGGGCTTGATGGGTGACCTTTAGCTTGACAGGATAAAACAGAAGGGAAAAAAAAAATCAGTGAACTTGTTTTTCGTGGAGAACTGGCTAGAATCAGCAACAGAAAAAAAATCTGCTGCATTTTTACTCAATATTCTCTATTGACTCAGCTTAATGCACAGATTTTTTCAGCAGTTTAGAACACCTACAGACAGACATGGGTCACAAAAATCAGCACACACCCACAGACACTTAATCCTAAAGCACAAAGCCACTCTTTTGATAAAACTCCCTGCATGCGCATTTATAAACTTTATCTTTGCCCTCAGTTGGGTAGAACAGTTTTGCAAAAACTGTTTTCCATCCTAGGTACCTTTGTAGAAGACACTTTAGTTCTTCAGACTAATTCTTTAGTGTTTCTATTTGCTGGTCGATGAGAGGTCTCTCCCCTCCAGACCCTCCAGTTCTTATAGAAGCACATATTTTTCTGCCATGTGCAACGATGAATTTAACTATTCCTCATATAAATGTCTTAGAAGTTTTGAATTTCTTTTTATCCAGAGATATATAAAATTTGAGGGAATATGTCACAACACTGAAAAACAGGGAAGAATAATATACTCATGCTACAGACATAAAGCAGTTTCTATGAGATGACAAAGATATGTAACATTGAAGGCAGGCAGAGAGCTTGTCTCAGGGTCTTACTGCTGTGAGGAGACACCACCACCATGACAGCCCTCACACAGGGAAACATTCAACTGGGGCTGGCTTATATAGTTCAGAGGTTTAGTTCATTGTCAGAATGGTGGGCAGCATGGTGACGTACAGGCAGTCCTGGTGCTGGAAAGGTAGCTGCATACGGATGGGTAGGCAGCAGGAAGAAGAGCCACTAGCCCTGATTTGAATTTATAAAAGCCTGCTGAAAGCATGACAGAGAAGCCACCAAGTCCTAGAGACATGCTCACTGCCACCATGAATGAGTGTGGTGTTTGTGGTGAGGATGGGTGACACAGCTTCATGGATGGAACACTGCTGTGCCAATTCAGTCAATTCAGTGACGTCTCTCTGCCATTCATACATAGAAATCCAAACTGGAAGAGAACAAAACAGTAAATAATAATAATAATAAACCACACACACACACAACTCACATAATTGCCGACAAACTACCATGGGTAAAATCTAACAGATGATAAGACCCAAGAGATGGAATTGACACAGGGCCTTGTCCTCTTCTTCACCTGTCAGTGATTTGCTATTGTAGAAAATTCCTGAGCAAGCTCAGAACTTTCTGATTGGACACTTTTAAAGAAACAGTTGGTATTTTATAAGGAATTTCTCAAATATCACAACTGCATAGAAACAAACTTAATAAGAACACACTAGAGCTAATTCAAGAGACCAATGAGAGTTTGAAAAGATAAAGAAATTTTCTGTGGAGTCCTGTTAGTTAAGTTTGGGACATAGTAAAATAAGTAATGGTCATAGTCAATTTAGTAAAGTAGAATTCATGATTCTAATAAAAAATATAAGTAAATAGGAGTAACCTGCCACAGAGTAAATGTTAATACATACAATTGCAGACATGAAGATAACCTAGAAATGTTGGCATAGGTGTTTGAAAAGTATCAGGCTATTTCCATAGCCTCCAATTAACAAACTATTTATTAATGACATTAGAACAAAAGATCTCCTTACAGTGGAGAAATTTGCCCATGTCACCTCATCTGAATGATCAAAACTAGCACATGTCACTCTTCTGATAGAAAACTAGCCTTACGTAGAAAACTAGCCCTTCCATATAATGCACTGAGAGTTGACGCCACTTCCATGATATGCTACCAAAGCAGAGAACACAAATCTTATTTTGAGGAAACATCAAGGTTGCCTTCAGCTATGTTTTAGAAAAGGTCTCTGTCTTCTTCAAGACCAAAAGGTCAAGAGGAGCTGAGATATTATTTTAGATTCAAGAAAAAAAATTATATTGATCCAAAAATCAGACTCACATTATAAGAAACATTATCAACGAATAGATACATTTTAATATGGATCATGAATTTGATGTGTGGCAATGCCTACGTTCTGGATTGTAAAAGTTATACAGTAGTTAAGAAATTATTTTCTTTAGAAAATAAACACCAACTTAGAGAAAACTAGGCTCACATCTTCAATTTACTCTCAAATGGCTTATAAAAATGCAGAATCCTTGTCCAGGTACAAGGCCAGTGAGATTACTCAGAAGGTAAAGACACTTGATGCACAAGCCCAGTTAGCCGAGTTAGATTCCTGGGACAAATGTAAAGGCAGGAGAAGAGAACTGGCTCTACACACATACCATGGGTACATGTACACACAGACACAGTAATAACAATAGTTATAATACATTCTAAAATATAGTATAGACAATAATAAGTTTTGTTGTGACTGTTTGGGATGCGTGGACTTTGATCACATTCATCCTCCCATCACCTTCTCTTGTCTTCTGTTCTTCCTGCTGGTACCTTCCTCTTTCCCAATTTTTTTCTTACTTTAATGTCTTTTTTTTTCTTTCTTAACTCCCTATTCCTTGTTTGAGAGAAAACATGTGATACCTGTACTTTGAGTCTGGCTTATTCTCATTAAGTTTATAAGTATGCACTTTTTAATAGAAACACAAAAATATAACAACCTCTATATAATTTAATAGAAAAGGAACTGAACATAAATTTAAGAATGAGAAAGTGCGTATATTCGTAGTCCAAATATTAAAAGATAAAAATACCAGCATAACTTTACTGATAGCCTCAGAAATCATTTTCTGGAAATTATAGATGGAACGCTAAGTAGCAAAAAAATCATATATTGAGGAATATTAAATGTTAATGAGAAAGAATAATTTACAACTAGACCATTTAAAGATAGATCATTATAACTGTACAAAAATCAAATTAGACTAATACACCTAAGATAATCTGACTGCTGTGACAATTCCGAAGCCTATAAATTATTGGTGATTGAATTTTGGGGTCTTTTCTACATTTTCCAAATATTAGGGAATACTGTATATAATCTTTTCAGTAGCCTCTATGTAAATTAAAACAAAATTAAAAAATCTAAATAGAAATTTAAGATTGAGAAAGAACATGCAGGCATGTTTTCAATTTTAAAAACCCTCCATAAATCTTATGAAATATCTATGAAAACATAAATTAGAAAAACATGTGCAATGCGTCTGGAAAGTGAGGATTAGAATCCATCATATATCTGCATCTTGGAAGGATATATACTAATTACAAGCAGATGTTACGGTTTAAACAACTCTAATCATAGCCAATGAATGCTTGGCCTTTTGCCCTAGAATAGGACACCAGGGAATGGACACAGCCCTCTGACAGGAAGAGGGTCAACAGTGTGGAAACTGGCCCGACACAAGCATCTTATTGCAGATACTTTTTGAAGGGGAAAATTCTTCTGTCCAACCCCCTATTAACCCATTCATTGAACATTTACCTAGGACGTTAAAAAGGCCCAGGTCATTGTACTGGGGTATAACAACTTACCTATGGGGCTCACTTTTCAGCTCAGAGGTCAGCAATCCACAGCATCAGAAAAGCCGAGAATGGCAGAAGACTTGGGAAGAAGAACAAAGTCACTATTGTTTCATTTAGCATTTCCCATAGAGGTTTAAATAAGATTAGGTCAATATAATAGAATAAATGACTGAAGAGGAAAACTATTTTAAAAATTATGTTAAAAAGAAAAAGGAAAAGTACATAATAATACATGCTGAAGAATAAATACAAAATAAGTTGGATGAAACAAAACAAAGTGGTTAATTCATTGTTTAATTTTTAGATGAAAATATATACACTTGTGCTGAAGAAATAAGAATCAACCCTAATATTGACTAGAAGAATCAGAAGAAAAAAGTAAGATGCAGGAAGACATCATAGCCAAGTAGCAAACTAAAGCCAGAAGACCATAGCATCAATGGAGTAGAAGCCAAAAGCACTGGATGAAAGAGAGCATTTGCAGTGATGAAAATTAAGCCAGATTTCAGAAACAATGACTAATAATTATCTATCAAATAACTAAGAACAGAGATTTGGGCAGAATAATTATCAATGTAACCAAACATTTCACATCTATCAGTTTCCACGTTCTTCTTTTTCTCCCATTCACAGAAGAATTATAAAAATGGATTCTGAGGCAAAGGGAGTATAAAATTGGAAGGTCTTAAAGTACATGTAGTGTGTTCCTTGACTAGAAAGCAAAAAATCTATAATTAGCAACGAAGAAAACAGTGCCACCTTACTTTCCGCACACCCTTCGACCTGACCTCCAGGAAGAAAAGCATTTCTTAGTGAAAGTAAAAGCATCAGTATGTCAGATTTGAAAAAAACAAAACAAAACAAAACAAAACAAACCTGCAAGAGTATAGCTAAACTCCTGTGTAACAGAGAGCTTCTTGTAGGCCTTGGTACTTTGGGAATGAAACAGTGTGCTGAATGAAGCAAGCATTCAGCCAGATATACCAGGCACAGGACAACAAAAGTTAACAACCTAAAATATCAAAGAAGAAAATTCAGATGGGTAAAATCTGATATTAATTGAGGGTCACAACAGCTGTTGTATCTTACTTTTTTAATCCTCCAAATTTTTTGCTTATCATTTTATTTATTTGTTGTAATATAGTAACCATATTTTCAATTCCTTTTCTGTAAGACAGTGTTTCTTTTTTAAATTTAAAAAAGATGTTTATTTTTAAATTTTAATTCATTTTTATTTTTTTCAGAGTTTCATTATGCATACCATAGCCATATTATTTTCCCCTTCCACCTCTTCCTATATCCCCCTCTCTCACATTCACGGTGTCTTATTTAATTATTGTTATATTAAAAACACACGCACACACATGCCATGTTTAGCATTACATGTATACACATGCATTTCCGGCTGACCGCTTGGGTCTGGATAACCTGTTGTGGAGTTTGTTCCTGGAGAGAACTCACCTTTCCCTATTGTAGCAGGAAGAGAAACTCCAGCCAGTGCTGCTGATCAGGCTTTCTGCCTTCAGACAAGTTCTTTTGGGGCCTAGCATCATCATCTGCTTATATTTGTTTATGTCTGCAGTGGCAGGGCTGAGCGGTGTGATATCGTATGGACCATGAAACACAAGCATGCTCTGTGTGATGCTTCCTGGAAAACATCTGCTGGCCCCAAAACAGACCATGGGGAAATACCAAGATGCAGTTTTCCAGAACTCATCTTAGAGAAAACACACGCATTGAGAAACACGCTTTGAGCTGAGGAACACCTGGAGGTGTCGTCTTTAAAGACAGCGGTCAGGGGAAGGTCGGCTGAGGAGAAACAGAGATGTGTCTGATCCATCGAGAATGAGAATGAGACGGTGTCTGGGACAGTAAGAACAACAACAATGAGGGTTTGTGGGGACCAGCTGGCAGGCTGCTGTCACGGAAGAGCAGTAGACATGGAAGAAGGTTGTCTGAAATAACGTTGGGGGTAAGAGCCAGACCCTGTCTGCCAGGGGGAGAAGTGTAAACTTCCTCCCAAGGCCCCTCAGACCCCCTCCAGAAAGGCAGCCATGGTTAGGGGATGTAGTAACATACAATCTCAAACGGTGTTGGGCTAACACGCCGAATGGACTATGTGCTACTGTTCACACTGAGCTCATACACACACTGACTTGCATACTTGAATTTTTTTTAAAACTGGAACAGTAGCAGCATTCCCTGATCTATCTATTTAATATAAGGTCTTACGTAGCTCAGGCTAGCCTTAAACTCAAACTCAGTATGTAGCAGGACATAGCCCTGAACCCTTCATTATCCTGTCTTTGCCTCCCAAGTGCGAGGATTTCAGAAATGTGCCATCATCCCAGTGCAAACCTGTGTTTATTTATTTGGCTGTATTTTTGTTTGTGTTTAAACAGGGTCTCCCTCTGGAGTTGTGGGTGGCCTGGAACTCACTATATAGACCAGGCCGGGTGTAAACTTACAGATATCTGCCTGTGCCTCCTGAGTGCTGGTATTAAAAGTGTGCACCGCGCCTTGTTTGTGAGGCTGGATCTTTTGATAGATCACTTCAATTAGAGACTAAAGTCTTTCCTTTTCTTCTCATTTCAAAAGATTTGGGGGCAGACTTTGAGACTAATAGTATTGTAGGGCTCCATTTACTCGCTGGATCTCCCATTGTTTTTTTTCCTCAAATGTCAGTGGAATATTGAGCCCTCCAATATCAGCTACAGTGTGGTGATCTGTACCTCAGGTAGATCTGACAAACAGTGGAGAAGCCATAGCTGTGTTCCGCATAGAAACAAAGTGACCATGAGGGAGAAATCCTCTGGAACCTCAAGAAAGAATCATCCTACTGTGCATTTGTATCGTGCTCTTTATGCTAACTACATCTTTTTATTTTAAGCTAGCAGGGATGCTACCAGGGCAAAAGAAATGTTCTTTAGTCAAAAGCCCCAAATACATAACAAAGGGATGGGGTTGTAGAAAAAAAATAGAGTATGTGAAAGACCTGTAACCTGTGTGGTTCACTGGCCGTGAAGAAAAGGTTGAACAGAGGTGACACCTTGATGGGGGAAGAGTAGCAGTCACTCTGCAGTAACTAATGAGACGGGCCATCTGTGCTTGCCATTCGTCATGTTGAATGTTCAAAGGCAAGGCAGGGTAGTGGGCGCTTTAGGCTTCCTTGAATCTCTGTCATGGATCTGAATGGTGGACATTTTCTTCATCCCGGCTCTTCTCTTGGAAGATGAAGCAATCATTTTTCTGATGTCCTATTGGTTTAAAACACTAAACAAAGCTTTGTCCATAGGGATTGGTAGACATGGTCTGTGTAAGTTGAGTGACCTGTAGAGTCACACATTTCTTTTCGGTTGTGTTTTGGTTTTTTTTTTTTTTTTTTTTGTTCGAAAACATTGCAATTTCTTCTGCTAGGTGTTGTACTTTAAAGAAGGGGCTGTTCCACATCCTCGTGCCTGTTTTGAATTTAGATGTCCAAGTTCTTATTTAGCTGTTCCACAAGCCGAGAGGGAAGGCGGCTTTTTAAAGGGTCCCATCTTTAGCTTTCAAATACTGTCCGAAGTGTTTTCTATTCTGCCCTGAAGTTTCCTGCAGTTCTCTTTATTTTTCTCCTTGCATAAGTCAACTGTGGTTCTGTCAATTTTTTTGGAAGATATTTTAGATATAACTACAAGGAGACTTTGAACCTTTTTTGAGCCTGTTTTTCTGGCCCTCAAGCTTATTTTCTGAGGAGAGATCTCACAGTCCCTTGCTGAGTGGGTGTTGTGAAATTTTGCCCTCTAAGGTTTGACATCTGAGGTCTGAGCAACATGTGTACAAGTCAATATTCCAGGCTATACCACCCAAAGTAACTTTCTTATATTTTCTCTACGAATTATGGCTAGTTTTGTGTGGGTTTAGAGAAATTTTTAATCATAGCACCAGAGTCTAAAGACTCTCTCTATCTCTGTCTCTGTCTGTCTCTCTCTCTTCTCAATTCCACACTTGTGTCCAGTAGGTCTGGGCTCTTTGTCAACTTGACAAAAGGAGATCTGGGATCTGGGGTGGAGTGCATGGTAGAGCAGAAGGAAGGAGACCAGAGGACAGAGGAAACTGAAGGGCCAGGAAGGGACGCATTTACCAGACAAGTGTCTAGTTCATTTTTGCGTAACTGTCTGTTATCTTTGGTCAAAGGGTCTCCTGGTGAAGCAATTTATGATTCAGAATTTGCTTAGAGGCCTCTGCATACCAATGAAGAAATGTTGCCCTGTGAGCTGAAGAAATATCATCCCCTCCTTTTTTTTTTCCAGAAGTTCTTCCTAAGTGAACAATATCAGTCACATCAAATGTTCCCCAAGAGTATCCACAGAAAGCCCAAATCATACTGGGTTAAAAATATATATATTTGAGAGACTGGTACAGTAACTTGAACCTGAGAAATAAAGAAATCTTCCTTTGGGAGCAGATTTAGAGCTAGAGCTAGCTGGTAATAGTCTGTGGGTAAGAGATCCTTGTGCAAACCATATACCACCTACCTCAAACCTGATCATCTGTACCCTTACCCCAACCCTGCAGGCGGAAAACCACACAATGCTCTTTTTGGATCAAGCCAAGCTCTCCAGAGAAATGCCAAGGCACCAAGGGCCTCCTTGAAGAGGCACCTACCTGAAGGCTGGCACATAGCACTAGGCAGCACAGATGTGCTAGGGGTGATAATATGGGATGTAAAAGAGCCCTGAAATAAGAATATTAAAAGGCAATGTCAGGCTTTAAAGATCGCTCAGTGGTTATGAGTTTTTCATGTTCTTGAAGAAGATCTGTGTTAAACCCCACAACCCACATAATGGCTCATAACCATCTGTAACTTCACTTCCAGGAGAACCTGATATTTTCTGACCTCTGTGGGCACCATGCACAGACATATATGTGGGAAAATAGGTAAATAAATAAATAAGTCTTAAAAAATGAAAAAGCCAATGTCTTTCGACATTGTTCTACTGAGTTGCCACCTTCCCTTACCCAGGCCTGAAATGCCAAGGGTTTCCAGGGAGGGAAAAAGGAGGTGGCATTGGTTTCATCGGTAAATTGTTGCATTTGTGTCTGATTTGATTGTGGGCTGCTGGCAAAGGGAAGCTGAAGCTGAATGTGTCGGCCCTGCAGCATGTTTGTGGGCATAATTGGCTCTCTCTGGCTGATCCTAAGTTGACGCTGGGGTTAAAAACTAAGAGAAACTGTCATTCAGCGGCCAAGTCTTGATTGCTTCGGGTGCAGATTGCTGCAGAGTGTGGGTCAGAGCTGGATCACTCACACGATGCGGGCTTCCTCCACCCGTGTTTTCAGTCTTGCGAAGAGGGCGGCAATGTGTTTCTATTAATCTGAAAATTCTTCGCTGAAATGACAGTTGGATCAAAGCCAGTGGTTAGCAAAGAGATATAATTTCGTATAGGTTTCTCTAGTCCCTAGCTTGAAAGGCTCCATTTGACCGTTGGTCACAGGATCGCTTTGGAGGCAATTTCATTTTTATAGTCCACTTCTCATTTCCTTCCCTCTCCCGCAGCAGACTGACCCGGTGCCCCGAAGCTGATGCAGAGATGACTGAGGCGCGTTGCTGAGGTGGGCCTTCAGCTACCCAGAAGCATTCCATATTCCAGCTAGACAGCTGGAAACTCTTTGAAGGCTAAGCCCTAGTCCTCTGTCCTTTTAAATCGTCAATAGCATTAACGCAGCAATCAACACACAGAGGTTGATCGATACGTGATTTCTGACTCACTTAAGCATGTACCTCATGTGCACGAAAGCTCGGAGCACACCCAGAAACACTGGCTCGTTAAAACGGCATCACACCAGGTAATCCTGATTACCCTCTCCCCAAATTATGAAACGCACGTATCACCAAGCAGGGTGCTTTGCAGATGACTTAAAAACGGAAAGAAAAATCTATTTTTGAGTGTGGGAAAAAATCTTTAAGAGCCAGAGCCAGAGTCTGTTTCACACTGCTTTTGCACCTGAGCAAAATTATAAGTTACTCTACTTGAGAGAAGTGAGAGAATTAAGCGGCTGTGAAACAGGTTCCTGGTAGTCTCAGCTCCGCAGCCTCAGACACACCCCAAAACCTAAGGACTGCCTTTTGGGGCATCAATAGAAGAAGCAAGAACTGAGTAAAGACTCTAGGGGTAAAACTTACTGAGACGGGACCAACATAAACTAAACTAAACAAACATGCCGCGTTTAGGCCCAAGCCCTGTCAGCCCACTGACTTTGGTCCCATTTCTAGTCTGTGAGGAGGGTACCTGATTTGCTCACACCTTATCAGTGGTGTAGCAGCTTGCTACAACACAGTCCTCCTTTCCCCCTTTACCTTCGTGGGAGATGGACACGGCTAGACACTGCTTAAAACTGCAAGAACAGTTTTGGTCATTGCAGGGGACCAGAGAGCTCAGCCTCTGTCGCACAGCTGCAGGGAGGCAGGAGAATAGGAGTAAGATGGCAGTGGAGACCCTCTGAGTGTACTAACCGGCGAATTCTGGCTCGGATCTTGTACAGGTGCTGGGACAAGGGTGTCCTGGGACAGTTCCTTACATCTTCAGGAAATTCCTCTGGCAGCCCCGAGTTTTCTCAGGCAAGCACTTTCAGTAAGGCTGGAGTCATCCTAAGGACACAGCGCTGAACTTTGGGAAACAGCCCGTCTAAGTGGGCTGAGGCCCCGGCCTGGGTGACAGAAAGGCTCAGAGGAGCCTGCCTAGAGTTTGGTGAGGGAGAGAATGTTTGTCGCTGTAAATATTATCCAGCGTCGCACCTTTCACAATTAGTTCTGTAGCGATGATTGAACCCAGGATGTCCTACATGCTAGCTCTAGCTGACAGCGCTGGCCCTGGGCGGTCCCTCTGGGCTGCAGACAGGCTGTTTGTTACCTTCCTGCCTTAAGCTCTTGGCTCTAGAGCGGTTGGCATTGAGGACAAACGCAGGCGCAGGCACGCGCTCCACAGTTCCAGCAAAAGGCTCAGTTTCCTTGTCTCCCTTTATAGACACAGAAAGACCACTGAGGGGGCAGCAATGTTTTCTTTCATACCCTTCCCTTGTTTTGTAGCTTTCTTCAGTTTTAAGTCACAATACAGTCTGAATTATTTTAAAAATTTACAAAAGTTTTACCATTTTAAAGGATGATTTTAGAACCTTACGATTTTTCCCAAATGACTGAATTCATTAAAAGTCCCTGTATGTTTAGCATCTTAAGGTAAAATGTTCATTGATCTTCCTAGCAATAAAACTGTCTCACTTAAACACAGTCTTCCAGGCTACTTAACTCTTATTTATCTTATCAATTAAACTTGCAAATACCTCATTATATCAGATTTTAATTTTTTTAAAAAAAAGAATGTCTACAAATTTAGTAAGAATTCAATTTAACATCACCAGCTCAAATCAATTCTACAAATACACTTTTGAAAATGGAATTACAAGGCTCATAGCCAAACAACTATTTTAAGAAAATACAACAGTAGGATTTCTGAGTACAAAACATCAATATTAAATTTTACTTTCTTAAATTTTGTGCATACTGCTAATTCTTTTTAGGCATAATAAAAATTCATAGCACTAAAGACACCAAGGTTCTCAAATGGCACCCCAAACTTTTATTGTGGTTCTAAAAAAGGCATGATATAAAATACCATCTTTACCATTTCTAAGGGACACAGTTTGGTAGTATTAAGATATTCTGTTTTTTACCCAGATAATTACTAGAGATTATTTAATGTTATAAACTGAAACTCTCTATCTGTAAACAACAGCTTCTCCTATTCATGGCCCCTGGCCAGGCAACCACTATCTACTCTTTGCTTTCATCAATTTAGCTACTACTGATTGATTTATTTGTGTGCATGTATGCGTGTGGTGTGTGTGGTGTGTGTGTGTGCATGTTAGTGTAGATGTCCAGGGAGGTGAGGAGTGTTGGGTTCTCCTGAATCTGGATATTTTTTCACTAACTATGAGCTGCCTGACATGGATACTGAGCAGCGAAGTCAAGTCCTCAGCAAAGGCTCTCTTAATCACTGGGCCTTCTCTCCAACCACAAGTTTTTGCCTTTTTTGTACCCAGACATTAATATTCAACTTATTAAAACTATTCTTACTTCTTTAACCAATATCTAACGTTTTATCTTTTCACTTCAAGTGTTCCTCAAGTTCTATCCATGTTTTAGCACATACCAGATTTTCCTTTTTTTTTAGAATGAGTCTTAATAGCAACTGTCAGAAGCTAGGGATGAGTTCTATTTAATGCTTTGCTATATCTTTAAGAGGAAGATGGGCAACATTTGTTATAGTTCAAGCCCATGCATTTAAATCACACATTTCCTAATAAACCACAGAGGGTTACATAACGTATAAGCTGATGGCTTTCTTTCTCTCATCTGCTAAGATCTTCCCTGAGGGATTCCTCTTGGTTTTTTAATATACCTAACACCACAAAACACATTTGTTTCTCAATACATTGTTTTGGGTGATGTGTAGATGGGAAAAATGCATATTAATGCCCCCAAAGCTCAACGCAATATTTCTTATGAAAATGACGAGTGGGGAAAACTTTGAATTGTAATCCAAATAAAATTGACAGAGTGACAAAGTCAGTGTAGAGGAATATCATGGCGTTAATAAAAGGGAAGTGGTGCCTATGAGGCTGTGGCACAACGAAGCATGCTACTTACCGCCTCCAGGGGAATGTGTACTTATAATAACTTGACATCCTGATGTTAGGGTCTGAGATTCATAGGCAAGCAGTTCTTGTATTATACAAAACTGCTTGAGGCTTTGAGCCGATGTTCTGCACCTTATGCATTTTTCCATTAAAAATAGAAAGCTGACAAAATGGTTCAGAGGCCGAGTGAATGCCTGGAATGGGTGCGGCCCTGGCTCCCCAACCCCAGGAGAACTATAGTGAAACAACCAGAGGTGCCGAAGCACAGGTCATAATTTTGTGCGCAAGTGCTCGTTGTCAAAGGTGTCCTCTTGTCTCCTACGAACTGTCTGCTGGCACAGAGAGCCTCAGGGGGGTGCTTTGTCTTCTCTTCTGGACTTTCACGTCCTTGTGCCCTGAAATTTTTACGTATCTTCCCATTTAGTATCAAAACCCTCAGGGCTTAACAAAATCTCGCATTCTTTTCGTATCTCCTCTCTATTCTGTTGTCAAAGATACAACTTTATACCATATAATTTTTAAAACTACCAGAAGCTATCTAGCTAACTATATTCAAGGCACTATCTTGTTGGGGGTTTTTGAACGTGGGAATGGAAGGTATTTCTACTGACACTTCTGTGCACTCTGGGGTCATGTTCTTTATATAGCTGTATTGTTGTTATGTGTCTGGCTCTTAGTCTGCCTCGTCAAGTTAAAAAGTTCTTTGGGATGACTGCGGGAAATAAAAAATGCTTTTAATATTTAATGAGTCAAACTTGATATTTAATTTTTGTTTTCATTCTTGCCTGCACAAACTCCTTCACTGCATTCTCCTTGTCACAAACACTTTGTTATCATCTGAAACAATGAACCAGCAAATGCTACAACACAGTCAAAGTAGTTCTGTCATTGTAGAGTTCTCTTTTTGTTACTAATTTTTTCCCAGTTGCATTTGAAGGAAAATCATCAACTTGTTTGCTTTTCAAGGGATCTTAAGACATGGAATTTCTCTCAGCCTATTTTCTTGAGGAAATACATAAAAAAAGTCAAAGTCAGAAGATATTGTATTGGACCCCAGAGTTTAAGGAATTTTTGCTGGATGTGAAGGCAAACAGATTAAGGAAGTGCTGGCCAGAAAGCTATTTCCTTTGGAAGTCATACGTATCCAGAGATCTAAACCTGGACAAAAATCTTTTAACTCTAATCTAAAGACCAGTATTCCTTTTCAAGGAAATGGAAAAAGAAAGCATTATCAGATCAGCAAGAGGATAACATCATTCTTAAGAAAGAGTGGTTCTGCAGCAGTAGAAGAAAATTATATATCTGAAGAGCATTACCTGATTTCAGTGTGGTAAATAATGTTAAGGCAATAATACATTTGAGGTATTATGTTGGGTATATTATAGCATAGGCCACACACACACGGTTTTTAAAATTATTTTATTAATTTATTTTTTTGTTATCAATTACAGGTTAGGTACTTTGCATCCCAAGCTGAGCCACCTCCCTCATTCCCTCCCATCCTCCCCAACCCTCCCTCATCTCCTCCCCGCCCCCTCCAAGTCCACCAAAAGGGGAGGACCTCCTTCCCTTCCATCCAACCCCAGCTCATCTTGTCCCCTCAGGGCTGGCTGCAATGTCCTCCCCTGGGATCTAGCCAGTCTGTCACTCCCTGGCATGGAACTGAGAGTTCCTGGCTCCAGAGGCCCAAAGCCCACTCACTCTTCAGGGACAATACACTACCTTAAAGCTTTTCAATGCCATGTTTGGGGATCTTTCCCTATATTGGACATGAAGTCCACTATGTCTTTTGAAACCCTTTAATACTGGTTTTGTTTTATGTCCTTGGAATGATGATTCCTCTTTTTTTGTGATAATCTGATTGTTACAGTTTGATCAGAAATGCACTCTACAGACTAGTATTTGGAACACTTGTTCCTAAGATGGGTTGACTGTTTTAAAAGGCTGGGAAGTGCATGGGATGTGGAAGTATGTCACTCAGGCAAGCCTTTAAAGGTTATAGCCTGGTTCCTGGGTATGACTCCTCTCTCTTTCCAGGCTCACCAAGAAGTAAGGAGTGTCCAAAACACTCTCTGGCCACTATATCCCCTCCACAGTGGATCCGGAGTTCTTAAATCGTGAGCCAAAAGAAATCTGCTCTCCTGTAAGTTGTTTGTGCTCATTAAAATGCAACTTTGACATTTTTTTTTT
>CM053763.1:41055087-41065321 GCA_028658305.1 Pachyuromys duprasi
GACTGCTTTTCTGATTAGCCCGATATTTTAGGGTTCTTTTTATGTTATTGTCAAGCTTTGTTGGATGCTCTAAAGAAAAAGAAATTCACATGACAGAAGTTCAGAGAATGTGGCTCTCACAAGCCCTGCAGAGCTTTTAATATTCAAACCTCATCAGTCTGGTTATCCTTAAAATTTGGATAAATTTTGTCCTAGGTCACCTTGCAAATCTGATATAAATATTCTTCAGTCTAGCTCCTATTTCTTTCACTCTGCCTAAAAAGAATTACTGAAGATCAGGTTCTCACCAAGTGACGAGCTGTTCTTCAGTCCTCTTTGGCCCTCTTGCTCAAGCACAGCATCACTCAGTTCTATTCTCTAATTTATCTAATTTCACTAATGATCGTTTGAATAGCTGTCATCATTATGAGGGATTCACAATACAAATGAGATGGACCATTTCAGGAAAAAAATATTTAATAAACAGGAAAAGAAACACAGGAGGAGAATTTCTGCTTCTTCTGTCCAAATTAGAAATCCCTTATTCAGGGTAAGAGATTTCTACCATCTCCCTCAGCTCCACTTCCTGCTTTGAAGATTATCAAACACTAGTGTGTGAGCTTCTGTGTATATGCATATGTGTGTGTAACAGATGTGGTTTTGTGTGTGTGTGTGTACATGTGTGTACATGTGGTGGTCAATGGCCTTTTCTTTGTTGATCACTGTACACAATTCTTCTCTTCAGTAATGAACTTTGGTGGAATGGTTATTGTTTGCATCTGTGTTCATGCCTTTTCTCTTCAGGTATGTGCAAAGGTAATTTTTTCCCCTGTAGACCCCCGCTTGTGTAGGTTGTCTGGCTCACTTTTAGACTGCTGATTTTACATGTAGCTCCCACTGGCTTTTTCTCACATCTACCTCTTTTTACTCTTTGAGAGCCTGGAGATTACTTTGTTCCTGAGCATTGGAGTACCATTATGTGAAAACTCTATAAAAGTCTGGTACAGATAGGGAGTTGAGAATTTCCCCCTCAAAAGGAAAGGAAATACTAAATTGTCTGTGTTTGTTTAGTATACTTTCCATTGTCTGAAGTGTGACTCAGAAGAAAAGTTCACTGTGAGTTTACATCATAGACACAATACCTAAGTGCAAAGAAAAACTCCATATTTGGAACTTGTGGCAGAAGTCCAGTTTTGGCTTTTAAAAAATATTTTACTATAGAGATCTATCGTATTTGAAAAAGCAGTAAAAGTTATTCTTCTTAGACAGGCAATTCATTGGAGATTAAAGTAATTTTACTTAAAAATCAATTCTAGGCTCATTTGCCATTGTATAAAATTTTCAGAAATATATTTGAGTACATGGACCACTTAATTTTTCAGGTTTCCTGCTTTAGTTCCATTAGTTCAGGGTTAAAGAATGTATTTACATGGAAAAGTGCAGAAAGATGTCTTTTGAGAGAGAGTTTTATCTTCTGAGTTCATATACTCTGGCCTAAGATGTCCACAGTGATAGAGGATCCTTTCTTTAATCTTTGTGTAAATTTGTATTCTTGTATGAAATTGCTTCTGTGTTAAGTTTCTAAAGAAAGGATGCTTAGATCTGATATCTCTATACCTTTATTTTTAGCATGAATATTATATATAAACATATAACATCTGTATATTGTTAATATATAGGCATAAAATATATGTATATAATATATTATATATGTAAATATATATAATTTAGGGTTTTTTCTTCTAGAAATTCTAGGAATATTAGATTTATATAATACTTTGCTACTATGTATAAACCAATCAAAGCAGTGCTTTCTTTTTTGTAAGACTTATAATCTAATTTATGAATTCCTTCTGGAGGCAGAAAATATTTGAACTTACACACAGCGGGGGCGGGGGGACAGGTTTTCTTTAATCAGAGGAATTGGAAGCAAGTTCTCAGCCTCCATTCTCTAAGCTCAGACACTATAGAGAGCTCCACTCCCAAACACAAAGAGCTAGTTTACTTTTCAATGGACAGAAAAGCCTTTTCATAGTTGATGTAAGGGAGCAAATAGATAAGTAGAAGAGCAACCCGTGTTTTGTACTGTTGTTTTGGGGTTTGTTTTTTGTTTGTTTGCTTTGCTGTTTCTTAGTTGTAACGGAGTCCCTAGCACTTTTCCAGAGATGACGAAGGGACGACATTACGTGGGTAACCAATCACTGCTATCACTAGGGAAACATGTCCCAGCCACACACCAGAGAGTCTGTGTACAGAATGTCCTCATCAGACTGAGAAGTCATGGTAGCACCTGCAGTCCCCTCATCCTTGTTCCTGGTGTGGAAAGTGACCTAGTCCAAACACTCGCTTAGACATGGCACTGGTCAGGTGACACCTGCACTCTCTCAAAGCTGCATTTTAGGGTTAGCTGCTCTGAAAGGAAATACTGTACCTTCCAAGGCTGCTTGCTATGTGAGCATTCTGAAGAGATAATTCAGAAAACAAGAAGCCAGTACTTCTGGCTTCTGTTCATAAAACAATATGGAAACATATGAAGAGTTATCTCCTCTTATCAGCACTTCAAAATGAGTTCAAAGACTGACATGGGAACCGAGGATATAGCTTCTCTTGTCTAGCCTAAAGCCCTGGCTTCATTTGAGGCACCATTAGTTTACAGGCACCTGAGGAAAGTACTGAGAAAAGTGAGATTAGCATTCCATTGCCAGGTTAGGGGTAAAGCTGGTGGCTGCATGATAGAAACATACAGAACACAAGGCAATCCTGGAAGTTACCAGTCATAAAAAAAAATCTACAAAATAATATGAATGTCACAAGTGCCTGGGCTTGCATCGGTAAAGAGCAAGATAAATAAAAGATTAATTTTCTTAAGGCGGTAAATAATCTTAGAACTCTTTTATCAGATAATGATCAAAAGTATCATTGAAAGGATATCTGTAATGTCTTTGGCTTTAACTGTGATCTCCTTAAGCTAATTTTTCATACATTGTGCTTATAATATATTTATCTAGAGTAACTGAATGGACTTGTAAAATGTTTTTACCCATCTTCACTGACACAGAGAGACACACAAATACAGACAACAGACAAATACAAACAGAAACACAGACATACACATACAGAGAGACACAGACATACATACACAGACACAGATATATACAGACACACAGACACACACACAGCCAAACAACCATAGAACCCCCATGCCAACACACACACACACACACATCTTGGCCATGCTTGGGGCATAAGATAGAATTATCCAGAACACTGAGCCAAATAGTCTTTGGTGAGTTACCCTTGTTCTAGAATTGAACAAACACTGAGATTTTAGTCATTGCTTTATCAATTAAGTTAATGTTTTCTGATGGTATTTTTTAAAATTTTGTTCATTTTTCCCACTTGTCATTTTTAATTTCAACATTATCTCCTCTGGTTGGGCTATTTTAAAAAACTTCTTCTAGGTTTAACTTTTACTTTTCAGAAGTAAAATCTCAATGTGCTGAAAGTTTCTTCCTGTATAACTAAACCTTGTCAACTGCATTCTTTGTTTGAGCTAGGTTTATACCTGTAATCTCAGAAGTTGAGAATTTGAAGGCAGAAGCTTGAAATTTCAAGGCCAAACTGAACTACATGGCAAACACTCTCTGACTCTTCCATAGAACCCTGAATACATAAACTATTCCCCAATTATTACTGTAGTTGCATTTCACATAATTTTGATATGAAATATCTTCATTGTTTTTCAACTCAAAATATTTTAGATTTTTCTCATGTTTTCTTTGTCCAATGAGTTGTTTTTAAGTATATTTAAACATGTAGGGATTTTCTGAGATCTTTTTTCATGTCTCTAAGCAATCTGTTGAGATATAATGTTAATGACTTAATTTCCGTGTGTGGTTTATAAAGTTGGGTTTCTTCTTTAACTTAAAAAAAAAAATCTTTTGAGATAGTCTCTTACTACCTGGTGCAGGCTGTACTTGAACTCAGTGTTCCTGCCACAGCCTCCTAAGTGCTGGTATAATAGGTTTCTATTGCCAAACCCTGAAACTTGATGAGTTTGAACAGACATACAACTTCCATGTGCACACTGCCCATCAAGAGCCTGCGTATGCTCACCATCTCCCGCAGTTCCTCACTTTCCTTTGAAGCTCATCACTCTCTCTGCCACTCCTGGGTTATGACAGTTTTTAGAAAATATACTATTCAAATATAATATATTCAGAAAAAAACTTGGAACAGTTATGCTAATATCATACCATGTACATTTTTTAAATAAGGCAAACTACCTGGAATAATAGTAGATGTAGAGAAATGATTCCATTAAACCCAGAATATTTTCCAAGCAGATCATATAACACACTCAGCAAATAAAAAAGAAAATTGAAATGGTAAAAAAAAAGAAAAGAAAAAGGAAAGAAGGAAAACAACCCTTAGACAGCAAGGAAGAGACTGAGGATGGTGGCTCGCTCCAGAAGACAGAAGTTTGACCCAGTAGACTAAGAATGGGGCATAGCATAAAACTTGGATATGCTGTAGCAGATTGCAGAATTTTAAGAAAAATGAATTTAACTTGTAACTCTATAATATCCTAATGTGGGAAGGATGAAATGTGTCAAATTGTTGTTACACTTTTAATTTCAGTTGGTTTAGTTATAAAGATATTTTAATGTCTTGTTGGTATAATGTTCTTGTGGAATATATATAATTTACCCTTGTTCATTCAAATGCTGATTTCTCTACCCCACTATCTGGTTTCAATCCAGACATTGCATTGTGATGCATATTTTAAGCATCACCTGTCTCAAGTTTCTGTAAACATGCCACCATTTGTTCTCTGTAATTTCAATAAATCAGCCAGTGCTGAGCAATGGAAAGAATAGGGTGGGACATCCTGGTCTGGAGGGGAGGAGAAAGAAGTGGAGGGAGTCAAAGAGGAGAGATCAGCAGGACAAGACTTTGAACCATGAGGAGAAATGAATCGTACCTCAGATATGGCTAAAAGCAAGTATAATGTGGGGAATCTGAATGGGAGGAAACTATGTGGGCTTGGAGGTTTAGGATGGAGTAACTATTGCCCAGATTGTGCTCTAGGTTAATTAAATAAATCCTAGTCTCTGTGTGGTGATTTGGGTATATAGCTTCTTTAGAAATAACCACTGTTTAACTAGAGGATAAATCAACAATAAACATCAATAATTGACCACAAATGACGTATCAACGTGTGGCTCAATTTACAGCAATCTAGCAGAATTTACAGTAACCTAGCAAGAATTTACATAGAAAGTAAAACTATAGAGCAGTTGTTTAGTTCTATTCCTTAAAAACAAAGCAAGGTCAGATACTACTAAACAAGTTACTCACAGATTCCTGATCAGACAGACCCCCTGAAGAGCAGCAAGACCTCCAGCAAGTTGCAGAAAAACAAAAATTGTTACATACTAACTCCAGAGAGGCAGTTTCTTTAAGTAGAAAAAAAGGTGCCTCTTTAACAAGGAAGTTTCTCAAAGCTAGACTTTGCTAACCAAGGCAGAAAGCAAAATCCCTTTGAGAAGGGATTCTTGCTGGTCTGAGGCACAATCATTTGTGGACCCAACAACTTCCCAGAGTGTGGAGGGTGTCAGGATCTAGTAAGGGAGGCAGAAAAATACCTCTCCCTGGAAGCAGGAACCAGAGACAGACTGAAAAGCCTCAAGTATCTGAACTAGTAAGGTCTAGAAGGGAAGGTGGGTCTAAGAGTGTAAAGTCCTTTGGGAAAGGTTTTGAGATTTAAAAAAGATAATTTTTGTTGAAAATGGAGGAAGACACAATGGCACAGTGCTTCTGGATACCATTTGAGTTTGTTTCTCTTAGCATACAAATAATTTTTTCACTGATGATTTCAGATTTGCATATTCTCTTTGGGAAAGATCTGGATAAGACAGACTTGGAGAAAGAAGAAACTGAGAAAATTCATGCTAAATTAAAGGCCATAGAACAAAGGTTGTGGGAATCTTTGAATCAAAATAGAGAGCCTTCAGAGCAATCCAGTCTGGTACTTACAATAACACCAAAAGAGGTGGTTCCAGATGAGAAAAGTACACAGAGGCTTGAAGATATTGCAAAATGGCAGCCCATTGAGATGCTAGAGAGAAAGGCCAGCTTGGTCAGACTGGATATTATGTATGTATTGTTAAGGTTCAATTACTAGATGGAGGTCTATCTGCTAAAGTAGAAATGCAGATCCTATTTAGTGTTGTCTTGGAACAAGGTCATACAGTGGCTGGTGTGCTCCATTTTACAGAGTTTGGAGAACTGAAATACATGCACCATGCCATAGATTCATATTCAGAATTCCAGTGGGCTTTTGCCTTAAATCCTAGAGAAGATGATCCTAAGGTTACAACACATTTGTTAGAGATGGTGAATGTTTTGGAGATGCCCTTGCAAATTGGGGCTGATGGTGCTTCAGCATATATATCCATTGGAATTCAGCAATATTTTAAACATTATGACATGAAACCTTTCACAGATATAACTTGTAAACTTATAGGTCAAACAATTTTGAAATATCTAACAGTAATTTTAAAAAGATGGCCATTAAACAGAAGGAAATGTAATATTTCCCCAAAATAGATTAAATAATGATATATCAATTTTAAAATGTTTAAATGAGATAAACAGCACACCTGCTAAGACACAGTGGAATTGAGAAAGGACTGCTAAATTAGAGCAGCATATAAAGGTCCTAATTTCAAAATGGAGAGTAGGGAATGTGTTACACTGAAGAGGCTTTGTGTGTGTTCATACAGGAGAAAGAAATTATGGGTTCCATAAACTAATAAAAATCAGATATGACAGAGGAAGACCACCAGAAGTTCTTGGCCGCACAAAAGAAGAGAGAAATCAAGAAGACTATACAGAACATGAAGTGATGACCCCTTTACATGGGAACAACTCTGAAACTGAATGAGACTTTTAAAAAAAGTCTCCAGCCAGAACTTCAATATTACATAGCCAATAAATCCTTGGCTACAATATCATCAAAATGTATTGTGTCATTTTTAATGGCGTAGATAAAATCAGTTTACAGTTTCATTTCACCCTGTACATCTCAAACATTTATAATTTTATGTATAATGCTTGTGAGAAATTATATGTTTGCAGCACTAAAGGACTAGACACTGGAGACACTGGGTCAAACCTGACAGAATTCATCCTTCAGTATGCTGAGACGTTGACACATCTGTTCCAACATCTTGCATTTCCAGCACTTTGCTTGTTCATGCCTCAACTGCTTCAATTGCTGTTTCTCATCAAAGCATGCTCCAAAGAGAGCTTTGCAGAAAGCTACTAATCTCTATTGGTCCAACATTTTAGACTGTTCCAAACAGGACTTCTGTTAAGCCTGAAATTTTTCAACATTCAAAGACTGGACCACAATGTTAAAGCTTGCTTAATTAACCATTTTTCCCATTTTCCTTTGAGCCCCCCTAACGGGATTTCTGCGTGTCCAAAAAGTCAGCTAGAACAATTCATGAGAACAACGCCCAATTTGCTTTAAGACGGGTTGGGTAGGTTTTTGGTTGTTTTGTATGGCTATGAATGTTTATTGTCATTGGGAAATTGTTTATAAATTATTGATGATCTAATTCAGAGAGAAAACAAGGTTAGACTCAGGGATTTCTCTCTTTTCCTTTTCTCTTTCTTTCTCAGATAAGGAGAGATGGGGAATACAGGGATATCTTATAGGAATAAGACAAAAGGTAATTATTGAATCTACTCAACTTAAGGATTTATTTGTTATTTCAAATAAGGTTATTTTTAACTCTGGTATAAGATTTTGTATATTGATGCAAAAATAAGTCTTTTAAAAACATTGTTAAATTTTAGTATATTGATACAAATTCAAGGCTACTTCTAATACTTTTAAACTGCGATTACAAACTGTTTAGGTTTTAGGTAATCCAAGTTAATTGCTAGTTATTCAACTCATAGTCATGTCAGACACTAGTCTAATTTACCACAGGACATCTTAGGGTTAACAGATAGATATGATTATGTAAAGATAGGTAAGTCTTCAAAAACCTCAGAGACCTATAGAATATGGCATTTAAAAATGTCTTTAAAGATTCTTTGACAATGAGACAGGTCATCTCCGGCATCACCCAGCCTACCTCAAAGAACATGATGAACATCAAAGAACCTCCATATGGAGATGGCTTCAAATGTGGCAAACGAGCCAATCAGGCAAAAAGAAAATGCCCTCATTTCACGACAGACAGAATTCTGCCAAAAATGGGCAAGATTAAATACAGGACAGGTCGACTGTGGAACTCTGCCAAGACAGGGTAAGCAAGTCCTAAATAGTTCCTGCTTCACATATATGTATGTCAAATATACTGAGCCAGAAGGCTGAAGATGATGCTCCAACATTATAGAGTGTTTTGGGTGACTGTTCAGGCAGCAAATTGTCTCTGTCAATGTTTTATTTTGGGGAGCTGCTAACATGTACTTCCAATTTATTCTAGTAACTAATTTTATTCCTTCTCAAGTCTCTGGTGGGGTTGAAGACCAAATAGTTATAGTTCCACATTAAGCTTAAGATGTTTAGAAATTAAGAAAATGTTTTCATATAGGTAATATTAATAAGGATAAAAGTTAATCCAGGTATAGAACTCTAAATTTGTCAAGATAGGATAATCAGGTACTTTCTCCTAAGTTGCCAAATACACATGGACTGGACATTGCACATATAAATCTTACCTAATAGTTTTCATAACTGTTTCATAATTATTATTGTATTGAAAGAAAATGAGCTTTTTATTGGACTTAAAGGGGGAAATGTTGATATAATGTTCTTATGGAATGTATATAATTTACCCTCATTCATTCAAATGTGGATTTCTTTACCCCACTATCTGGTTTCAATGCAGACATTGCATTGTGATGAGTATTCTAAGCACCACCTGTCTCAAGTTTAAACATGCCACCTATTTGTTCTCTGCAATTTCAATAAACAAACCAGCGAGTGCTGAGTAATGGAGAGAATAGGGTGGGACATCCTGGTCTGGAGGGAGGATAAGGAAGCGAATGGGAGGAGAGGAGAGAAGAGATCAACAGGACATGACTTGGAACCATGAGGAGAGATGAACCAGATCTATATGACTAAATGCAAGTATAATGTGGGGAATTTGAATGGCAGGAAACTATGTGAACTTGGACATTCAGGATGAAGCAACTATTGCCCATCATTGCGCTCTAGGTTAATTAAATACATCCTAGTCCCTGTATGGTGATTTGGGTATACAGCTGGTTTAGAAATAACCACTGTTTAACGAGAGGATAAATCAATAATAAATATTAATAATCAACAACAATATCCTTTCCTGTCAAAAACTAGGTCAAATTTTATTTTCCCCTGGTTAAAATATAAGTTGACCATGAGATATTTAGTCTGCTTTTAAAGACAGAAATGAGAGATTATTTTTTAATCATTTTTTGTAATATGAACATTTAACAGAAATTCTGTATATCACCAGAATGATTTACTTGTGACTTACTATTTCTGTAGAAGTTTCCTCACTTCACAGTAGCTAATGTACCTTAAAGCTATATCACCTCATTCTGTTATAAAATGTTTTTTATCTTTTATTCATGTGTAATGCAGCCATTATACCCAAGCCATTGTTCATCAACAATGTGCTCTGTTTTTATTTCATTATTTTATTTGTATTTATACTTTTCTTGCATGTATTTCTGTACCATGTGCATGTCTGGTGCCCACAGAAGCTAAACGTGGACATCAGACCCCCTGGGACAGGGGTTATAGATAGTTGTAAGCTTCCATGCTGACTCCTCTCCTCTGAAGGAACAGCCATTGCTCTTAACCTCTAGATCAGTGGTTCTCAACAATCCTAATGCTGCTGACCTTAAACACAGTTCCTAATGTTGTGGTGACACCCAACCATAAAACAATGTTTGTTGCAACTTCATAACTGTATTTTTGCTACGATCACGAATCATAATGTAAATATCTGCATTTTCCAATGGTCTTAGGAGACCCCTATGTAAGGGTCATTAGATCCCAAGGGGGTCACAACACACAAGTTGAGAACCATTGCACTAGCCATTCTCCAGGCCCAGAAATGTATTCTATTTTTTTTTATTATTATTAATTTATTTATTTTTCTCTCAATCACAGGTTGGGTACTTTGAATCCCAGGCGTAGCCCCCTCCCCCATTCCCTCCCACCCTCCCACTCCCTCCCTCATCTCCT
>CM053763.1:41065821-41186844 GCA_028658305.1 Pachyuromys duprasi
TTCCACTCTTAGGCATATGTCTAAAAGATGCTCAAGTACACAACAGGGACATTTGCTCAACCATGTTTGTAGCAGCTTTATTCGTAATAGCCAGAACCTGGAAACACCCTGGATGTCCCTCACTTGAGGAATGGATACAGAAATTATGGTACTTTTATACAACGTAATACTACTCAGCAATTAAAACTAGGAAATCATGAAATTTGCAGGCAAATGGTAGGACCTGGAAACGATCATACTGAGTGAGGTATCCCAAAAGCAGAAAGAAACACTTGGTATGTACTCACTTATATAGACCTATAGGATAGGATGGACATGCTGAAATCTATATACCTAGGGAAGATAAGCAAGAAGGAGGACCCTGGGTGGGATGATCAATCCTCGCTTAGATGGACAAATGGGATGAACATTGAATGTAGGAGAAAAGAAGAAACAGGACAGGAGCTTACCTCAGAGGGCCTTTGAAAGACTCTAACTAGCAATGTATCAAAGCAGATATTAAGACTCATAACCAAGTCATTGGCAGAGTGCAGGGAATCATATGAAAAAAAGGTGGAGTTAGTAAGACTTGGCGAGGAGAAGAGCCCCACAAAGACCAAATATATCAGGGCATAGGGGTCTTCTATGAGACTGTTTCTCCAACCAAGGACCATGTATGGATACATAGTATAACCCCTGCTCGGATGTGGCCAATGGTAGCTCAGTACCCAACTGGGTACTCTAGTAAGGGGAACAGGGACTATTTCTGTCATGAACTCAATGGCTGGCTTGTCAACCCCCCCCAAGGGAGGAACAGCCTAACTAGATCCCAGAAAAGGACATTTAAGCCATCCCTGAAGAGATATGATAAGCTAGGGTCAAATGGAAGGGGGGAGGTCCTCCCCTATCAGTGGACTTGGAGAGGGGCGGGGAGAAGATGAAAAAGGGATGGGGAGAGTGAGAGGGAATGAGGGAGGGGGCTATGGCTGGGATACAAAATATATATCCTGTAATTAATATAAAAATAAATAAATTACTTAAAAAACTATATAATTGACAGTACTACATACTCATACCCAGAAAGACAAATATGGTATATACTCACTTATAAATGGATATTAGTTGTTAAGTAAATGATAATCACGCTACAATCCACATACCAAGAGAGGTTAGGTAAAGAGGCAGGCCCTGGGGGAAACATAGACCTCCCTTAGAGGGGGAAATAGAAAAAAAAATGCAGGTATGTGTGGCTCTGATAGATAAGGTTGAAGTCAGTCGTCTCCGGATAGACAATTATTTGTGCTGGCTCTATGATGACAAACTCCCTTTTCTCAGTGGGGTTTCAAGTCTCCCCTGATCTGGGTAATTTCAGGTCTTGCAAGGAGCATCACATAGCTGTCAGGGACGATTACAGGCCAGACCATTCCCTGATAACTCAACTGCTCTAGCAAGCATCTAGGAATTCCTAGAGATGCCCCACCCTACTAAGGATTTTAGTTTAGCAATGACCTTCAATTGTACTTAGAGATTCCTCTCCCCTCCTCTATAGGCTAAGTAAGTACCATATTTTCTTTCTTGAGATAGGGCCATTTAAGTATCCCCAACTCCCTGACCCCAGTGAATCAAACACATTCACCTTTGAAATCCCTCCCTCTGTCCAGGGTTTATATTGCCCTTGATTTCACATGAATAAAGGTTCAAACTTTCCCCTTTTAAGTCGAGTCTTACTGGGCCTGTCCTCCAGCTCACTGGGTCTGAGCCTCACCAGGTCTGTGTCTTGGCTGCAAGTCTACCAGGCATAGGCCTTGGCCAGCACCTCTGTCATGCTCAGCACAGCAGTTTGACCAAGAGCTACAACACTTTGGTATCTGCTGTAGGCTTTAGAATGCCAGAGCTTCCATTGCCACCGTTGACCTCATGCTCAAATAGCTAAACTATAACACTCTGTGGAAAGCCTTTTCCACACCCTGGCTTAGCGCACTTGGGCCTCGTGCTAAGCCAGGGTGTGCTAAGCAGCTCTAGTTGCCCTTGAGAAAAACGGAACCCCTGTTCTCTATCCAGAAGCCTAGCTCCAGGACCCCTGCCAAGATCTGGGACCTTGCCTAATGGAAAATGGCAGGGGGACTTGGAACTGGTAAGGATGGGTACATTCCTGTACCCATCAGAGAGAGAGGGAAGGGACTGAGGGAGAGACAGCTGGAATTGGGGAACATTGGGGAAGAAACTTAGTACAGAAGACTCTTTGTGGGATCTACGAGCATAACCTTGAGTGAAGACTCCTAGTAATGGAGATACAGAGTCTGAGTTGGCCATCTGAATCTGCGTTTGTAGCCAGGCCAGGCTTCCAGTGATGGGTTAGGGTTTTTCCTTTTAGTTGTTGGTTTCAGGGGCTCCATGGAGATCCTTAAAAAAACCCAGGTTGATTCTAGGACAGAAGGAGCTCTCTGAAAACTGACAGCAGGTTTCCATTGCTAAGGATAAGTTCCACATAACTCATTAAACGTAGAGAGGTCGAGCCTTCACTCCTATGTTTTAGTCTCTTTGGCATGTGAAAGTACTCTACAGGTTATGAACAAGAGAAACTTGGACATCAACACAGCCACAAATCCTCCACCTCCAATCTCTACTGCTGGAAAGATGTACTCTAGCAATGGCGCAGAATGTCCCACATTGCCTAGATGGACAGAAACAGGAGCATGAATAGCCCAGAGACCTAGTGTAGAGTGAAACACAATTGGCCAGGGATGGGGGGGTGTTCAAGAAAATGTTTCTTAATGAGTTTTCTGTTATACTCATAGATGGGTCCCTTGTCCAGTGGTCATCAGAGATGTTTTCTCTGGCAGCATATGTGAGCAGGTTGCAGAGACCCAAAACTAGACATTATGTGGAGAGAGAGGGTCTAAATTGGAGATCCCTGTCTGGTCTCTCTTGTCCAGGATGGAGGATGTGTTTCTCAACCTGTGGGTCATGACCCTTTTGGGGGGGTTCTCATATCAGGTATTTACATTGTGATTTTCTATCATATGGAATAGTTTGTGTAGTGCTGTTTCGTTTTATTGGAAATAGATTCTTCTCTCATATAATACATCCTGACCACATTTTCCCTTCCCTCCAAGGAGAGAATGTACACATCAGAGGGGACAGAGGATACCAGGGTACACACAGGCTCGCAGAGCCTAAAGTTGCAAGGGTCCTCTGTGTGTATATTATAACTGTTATCCTGTGTTTTCGTGGGACTCCTAATAGTGGAAGCAGGTGTGTCCCTGACTATTTTGCCTGCTTTTGGGACCTTTCCTCCTATTGTGTTGCCTTGTCCAGCCTTGATATGAGGACTTTTGCCTTGTCTTATTGTATTTTGTTTTGTCCTCTTTGGCAGTTATCTCTTGGAGGCCTGCTCTCTTATGAAGAGGAAATGGGGAGTGGATCTTGTGAAGAGGGAGGTAGGTGGCACCTGGGAGGAATGGAAGAAGGGGAGGATGTAGTTAGGATGCATTATATGAGAGAAGAATCTATTTCCAAGAATACAAAACAGTATTATACAAACTATCCCATACGATAGGAAATCATAATGTAAATGTCTGATATGCAACCCCCAAAGGTGTCACAACCCACAAGTTGAGAACCACTGCTCTAAAGCCAGACCTACAATGGACAAGACCAAAACCCACCAGGGAAAACTGAATTCTGTAGTTGGGTGTCTCAGCCTTCGCACCTTTGATAGCTGTAATACACTTCTCTCTCTTGGGTTGGTTCCATTTTCCAGCTGCAGCTCTGTTTGGCAGGTATCCCATGGCTCTGGCACTTCGAATATCTCGGGGTCTCCACACAATCCTTCACTTTGACAAATTCAGGCAATATCCTCTCAGGAAGGACCTCCATGTCGTGACTCCCATGACACTTGCCTGGCCTCAGCAGCTTTCCTTAACAGTAGAGGAAGACTCCACAACCCCTTTACTTATGTATCCTTCATGACTCTAAAGCAGTGGTTCTCAACCTTCCTAATGCTGTGACCTTTTAGCACAGTTTCTCATGTTGTGGTGACCCCTGACCATAAAGTTATTTTGTTTCTATTTCATAACTGTAATTTTGCTACTCTTATGAATTGTAATATAGATATCTGATATGCAGAATTTCTGAGGGTGATGTTGGGTTTGGTTGTTTGAGTGAGGATGGCCCTGTAGGCTCAATATATAAATGCTTGCCCAGTGGTTGGTGGAACTGTTTGGGAAGGATTAGGAGGTGTGGCCTAGTTGAAGGCAGTATGTTGCTGAAGATGGTTTGACGTTTCAAAAGTCCACACCAGGCCCAGTCTTGTTCTCTGTCTGCTGCTTGTGGATCAGATGTAAGCTCTCAACTACTACTGTGGTGCCTGCCTGCTGCCATACTCCCCACTATGAGCAAGCATCATTATGTGAACAACAGTGAGAGGCCGTGACTTTTAAAAGCTGTCGATTGGCATAAAATTTAGTTTCCTTGCTAGTTTCCCACATCTCCACTGCCCTTGGTGTTTCTTTATTCCTCACTAATGTTTTTTAAACTTTTAGATTTCTAGGTAGAATTGATAGTAAACATAGAAGTTGCAACAGAGAACTGACTACTGACTAGCTGGTGGCTATTTTATGTGTTTAAGTGTTGCAGCAGATTTCCTGAGGTGTTTGGGGAGCATGTTTTAGTCATGGGTTTTGTAGGGGTTTGAATGAAAATGGCCCCCATAAGTTCATAGAAAGTGGCAGTATTAGGGGGTATGATCTTGTTGGAGTGAAGCTGGCTATGTTGGAGGAAGTGTGGCACGGTGGGCAGGCTTTGAGATTTCAGAAGCTCAAGTCAGGCCTAGTGTCTCTCTGCCTCTTTGTGTTGCCTGCGGTTCCAGATATATAACTCTCAGCTACCACTGCAGCACCATGTTTGCCTCATGTCACATGCTTCCTGCCATGATGATAATGGACTAAACCTTTGAAACTGTGAGCCAGTCCCAATTAAATGCTTGTCATGGTCATGGTGTCTCTTCACAGCAATAGAAACCCTAACAGGTGTCTTCTTTAAAATACCTCACCCTCCCCATCTCACCCACTGATTCATCTTCCATGGGGTTCTATCTCCCTGCCTTGCACTTTCTCTTCATTGCCTCACTCTGTTAATTGTTGTGCACAAATCTGAAGTAGTCTAAGAAAATTCATATTGAAAATAAAGCTTATTATATGGCTAAAGTCACTATTAATTGATACCTTACTTTATATGTTAAAATTTCGAAGCTTGGATAAATTTCTTGCAGGGCAGTCTGGGGTTATAATTTTACTGGGTGGTAAATGACTTCATCACCATTAGGGTTCTAACTCCCCTCAACCCTGACCTTCCTTGTTCTGCCCATATCTGTATACTCCCCAGTCTCCTATGCTTTCTACCTTCCATGATCCTTCTATTTACTGTCCCATCTCCTCAAACCCTATTGATAAATCTTTAAAATTTCATGCAAAATTGGCACTGTGAAATGAATTTTGTTTAATTATGTTACAAGAGTCATGTGTGGCTTTGGCTTTAGTGTCAGAATGTTGGCAGCTAGAATATATAGGCTGTATGGTGCCTGTGCTCATAAGTCAACCCCTATCCCAATTTCTTCCCACTCACTCACTCTCTTGTCCCATCCGCACTTCTCCCAGTTTTTACCCCTCAACTCCTGTACCTCCCATTACCTTTCCTTCTCAGCTTGTTACTTAACCTCCAAGAAATATTTATATTAAGTACAAAACGTTTATGGTCAGTTATGTTCATAAATTTTATGTTACCTTCATAAAAAAACATAAGGTGTATATGTGGGAGATGCGTTTGTGTGTGAGCTCAAGTATACCTATTCTTGGGATTTGAACTTAAACCTTCAATTCAGGGCAAGGTCTTTACCCTTTACACTGCCTGCCCAGTCCCTTTGTTAATTTTTTTTTTGCACTGGAATATATTAGCTATTTTGTGGTATCTTGAGTGTTTTACTGTGTATGGCTAATGTACTCTTTGTACATTAACCCATCCCAAATTTACCCCACTCTCACTCTTGCTCCCCCCCCCATCTTCTTGTGATGAGACCTACTTCCTGTCTCTCCAATGAAAAGAATTCCAATAATCCTATGTAATACTTATATTAGTCCCCACCTTTCTTTACACCACTGAAGTTTGCTGCTGGATTTATTATTGTGTATGTTAATATTTTGCAGTCAGAATGTGTTAATTGGTTTTCTGGGGCATTTGGGGTACATAATTGATACTGCCTTGTGTAACTGTTATGTTCTTTATATACCATCCCTTATGTCAGACTCATCCCTGGCTACACTTTCCATGCCTGCTTCTGTGTGTCTGTCTACCCTCCCCATCACACTCTCCATTGTCCTACTTTCCTCAATCCTATTGATAAACATGAAGTAGTCAAAGAAAATGGGCATTAAAACTAATTCAATATTTTGTTAGAGTTCATATTATTGATAGCTAGATTTATTATTGTATACTATTTTTCAGATGTAGTAGATGGATTCCAGGTGTTTCTTGTTATGTCACTGGCCCTTAGTTGTGTGATTGACATATTCTTTATATATCTCCACCCCCTTCACATCTCCCATCTTTCTAATTCTCTTATTTTCCTATCCCTACCCTCCCTCCCTTCACTCTTGACTTATTGATATCTTAAAACGTTTAATTAATATTATATGTAGTAATGAAGTCATTATTAGTGGCTTTATTATTAAATATGTTAATGTTTTACAAGTACAATATGCTTACTTTCTTGGAGGCTGTGAGTATGTAGTTGATCCTGGACTATCACTGGTGTGTTCTCTACATAGCCTCACATCTCCCACCTTTCGCATCAGCCCCATCTCTCACTTTCTCCATTCTCTTCTTTCTTCCCCTTCCCCATCTCTCCTCCCTTCTCCTCATTATACTAACCTTTTCACTCCAATCAATAAGCTTCAACTATTCCAAGCAATACTGATAGTAAAGATAAAACTTTATTATGTCACAGGAGATACTGATTTCTTAGCTGTTAATGGTATTAATTAATGTTTGATAATGTATAATTCCAATCAGTTAATATCTGGGTATATCCAAATACTGGGTTATGTGATTGATAATTTATTTTTTTCATTTGATGTAAAAACCCTCTCATCAAACTCACCCCATTCTTAATATTTTCTCCCCGTTTTCTTTATTTCACTACTCTCCTCCACTCTCTTCAGTGTTCCTCCATTTCCACTCTAATTAATTTCAAGTATTTCATGTAATAGTGTGTTATGATCACTGAAGTCACTATTAATTGTTGACCTTATTATATTGGCTAATATTCTGCAGCTGGAATACCCTGATCCCCTTGGGTGTCCTAGGCATATAATTGATGTGAGTTATCGAATTGATATTCTTTATGCACCATCCCATCCTAAAGCCACACCCAATCCCAACCCCGACTTCACTTCTTGCCATTTGGTCTTCCTATTCACTATTATTCCTGCCCCACAAATGTTCCCCTAGTCTCCCTCCCTCTCCACTTAATTTGTGTTGGGGGAAGGGGAATACCACTGTCCCACTGTAGGCTCATGGAGGTCAAAGGTCAACTTGTAGGCACTGGATTTATCCTTCTATGACGTGTTGTCTAGAGACCAACTCAAATTATCAGGCTTGGCAACAAGCATCCTTATCTGCTGAGCCATCTTGCTGGCCCCCAACTCCACTTAAATAAATCCTAATTATTTAGTGTTAGTATTGAGGTTTATGATGTCAATGGAGTCACTATTATTTGGTGACTTTATTACTATGGATAGTAATGTTCTGTATCTGGAACAAATTCGTTGATTTCTTCTGGGCATATTCTTGCTACAAGGCTACACATATGATTAATGTGTTCCATATATATCACCCCTCCCTTTACACATCACCCCTCCATTTATACACCACTCCTTCCCAATGTATTTCTAACCCCACACCTTTACTCTCCCTTCTGTTCTTCCCTCCCCATCTCAATTCGTAGATCTTAAGAATTCCAATCATATTGAATTACACCACTGTTATGTCACTGGTATAAATGGTGGGTTTCTATGTTAGCCTTTTGCAGCTAGAATATGCTTATTTCCTAGGGTATCCTTTATGTCTTATTCATTTCTGTGATTAATGTATTTTTATTAATTAATCTATTCACTTTACATCCCGATCATAGGCCCCTCCCTCCTCTCCTCCCTGTCCCATCCTCCCTTTCTCTTACCCCTCCCCCTCCTCTATTTCTCAGAAAGGGGGAGCTCCTGTACCTAGCCACCCCAGCATATCAAGTCTCATCCGGACTGAGCACATCCTCTTCCTCTGTGGCGTGATGAGGCATCCTCACCAGGAGGAATCAATCAAAAAGCAGGCAACAGAGTCCACATCAGTGATAGCCCCTGCTCCCCTTACTATGGGATGTACATGAAGCCTGAGCTTCCCATTGACTACATTTGTGTAGGAAGGCTGGGTCCTTGGTTGGTGCTTCAGTCTCTGTCCTTCTGGGCCCTTGTTAATTGGCTCTGTTGGTCTTCTTGTGGAGTTCCTGTCCCGTTCCCATCCTTTTATCCTTCCCTCTACCCCCACTTTTCCATACGACTCCTTGCACTCTGCCCAGTGTTTGGCTGTGAGTCTCAGCATCTACTTTGATCCACTGCTGGATTGATGTAGTCTTCATATAAAGCCCCAACCAAAATTTACTCAGTTTGTACCCCTCTTGCAACCACTTCCTATCTCCCACTCTGCCCTGTGATTCTACTGCCCTATTTGCCAACCTTTCCCATCCTCCATTCATAAATCTCAGCTTTTCCAAGAAATACTGATATTAAGATTGCTGTGTCACTGCAATCACTATTAATTGGTTGCTTTCTCTCATGTGTATTTTTTACATTAATTACATTTTATTCATTTTGCATCCCAGCTGTAGCACTGTCCCTCATCCCCTCCCCCTCCCTTATCTCCTCCCATCATGTGTATTTCATAAATGGAATAAAGTGGTATCCTGGGGCACTCTAGTCTGGGTATACCATTGCTACGAGCCTATGTGATTGCTATGTTGCATACCACCATGTTGATCTCACCCCGGCACCATTTCCCACTCTTTTACCCTTTCATTCTCCCAGTCCCTCCCTCTCCAATATACTAACAAATCTCAAGTGTTCCAAGTCATACTGAGATTAAGAGTCATTGTGTCACTAGATTTGCTGTGAGGTGATGATTTGTGTTAACTTCACAGCTTGAATGAATTACTTGATTTTGTGGGAGATAATATGGGTATTATCATTGATAATGAACAGTGTGTGTGATGTGCTTATATATCACCTCCATTCCAAACTTGTTCCCATACCCACCCTTCCCCCATCTCTTTTCCCATTTGGCCCCTCCCCAGCCCCTTCTCTTTCTAGCTCCCACCCTTTATCACTCCAGACCCATCCCACTGTTCCTCCCTCCATTCTTGATGCAGGTGGGCGCTGAAATGATCAGGACACAATTTGCCTTAACCACTAAGTCTTTTTATTGAATTTTTATTGTAACATCAATACAGCATTAGTAATACATTGAAATATAGTAAAGAGAATACAGTAATATTGTTTGAAGGGTGGGTTTGGAGGGGGGGAGGAAAGAAAGGGTGGGATGGGGAGGGGAGGGGAGGAGGATTACTGACAGGGAAAGAGCAAGGGTTCTCATTCATCAATTTCTTATAATTTCCATTAACATTTATCATTTGACATTATAAGCTTTATTCCATCAACAGTTTCTCAAATGATGCCTATCACCTGCTATTTCCCTCAAGGTTTTGCTCCAAATCTAACCCTGGAGTTAATTACTAGGGCCTTTATTAGATTAAACTAATCATCTTTGAACTTTCACTCAAATTTTATCCATGTCCAATTCACTCATAAAATGTTGATTTCCCTGCAGTTTCCTCTGAGTTGAATGTTAAAGGTACAGTTTGTAGGGTTAAGAGGGACAAATAAGTACACGTGTCCACTGTTTGAGATGTCTTATCTAACTTATCCTAACTTAACCTAACTTATCCTAACTTAACCTAACTTAATCTAACTTATCCTAACTTATCCTAACTTATCCTAACTTAACCTAACTTATCTTAACCTCCTAAATTACCCACCCACCTAAGATTACTTAACAGTCCCTCCCAGCCTAAAGTCTATCCCCTTTTACTTAATTGCCTATAGAAAAAGAAAAGAAAAACAATGCAATGTTTAAAACAACTCAACAATGTTCTACAATCTGAAACAATCAACAAATTCCATTCCCATCAGATGCATGTTCCCTCTCCAGCTGAATATGTAGTATGGTTCCTGCAGACTCTTCTCTTCCGCAGGTGGTCCTTCATGACTGTTCAGGCCTCTCCAACACGGTGCTCTCTGTTGCCAATCTTGAAATGGTGTGGGATGCGGATGTCAGTGATCAGCGAGGTCAATTCAGGAGTCCAAGAGGTACCTGTGAACTTAAACACAATCCTGCAGTGCACCACACAGATGCCCATCTCAAATTACTATCTCAGCCAAACACCTCCTGGTTCAAACTAAACTGACTCTTCATGGTGACCTTCATGACCAGCAATGGGAACTCACATCCCCTTCATCTTTAATTAATAAGCAATGAAAATTTGGGCCCACAGCCAATTAGTTAATTTTGCTAGTTTATCTTCTCTTCCCTGTCTGACTTATTTTTCCTTCCTAATAAATGAATAAAGACATTTTTGTTGGAAATGCCAAAATAAAAGAAAAATAGAAACAATTACTGTAAATTTGATCAACAGAAGCAAAATAAATTGATAAAAAGGAAACTTAACAAAATTTCAGTACTATAAAGTAAATGTAAGAGTACTTATCCTTAACCTAACTTAACCTAACCTATCCTTAGCCTAAGATTTAAGTATATATAGGAATAGAGCATAGTACACAGTGCCGAAAAGTCAATGGCAAGCTTCAAAAAACAATCCAATGTGTGTCAGGGATGTTGTCTGTGAGCTGTAAACTCACACCAGCTTGCTCTCCCTGACTGAGGTGGTCCACTTCTCCAGATCTTTGCTTGCAGTGGCGGCAAATGTCCCTGTGTCTATGCCAGGGCTGCAGACGATGACCCATTTCTAGGCACTCTGCAGCTTGAAGATCAAATGAATTTAAAATGTATGAAGGATGGAATTGAGATTTGAGGTAAACTGAAGTGACGCTTCACAAAAATCAGAAGCACAAATGCACCATTTAAAAGTAATTACTGTAAAACAGAGGATGATTGACAAGCTTTCTCATTCCATTGAGCAAGAATCAATAGCCAATTGGGTTTCTTCTTTTAATTTTTATCTCCTTTTTGGTGAATTTTAAAGGCCTGATTGATAGAATTTAAAATTAATGGTTCGAAATCACAGTACTGAATCCGAAGAATTGGGTATTACTTTGTAATTCAATGAAAATTCTGAAAGCATTGCCAACACTTTAAAAATCCTTAAAAAAAAACAACAATGCACTAAACTAAACTATTTAAACATGCAAGGGTAAGGGAGAGATGATGTTGATGGAAAAGGAAACTTCACCATAAGACTCCTCTTCATGACAAGCAAACTGAAATAAACACCATGTTGTATCCTACTGCTCAGACTGTTTGGCAATTGGAGACTGTATTGAAATACATTCTCCGTTAGGCCTGCCTGTTTCATCTCCTTGCATGGCAGCAAAATGGAGTCTCAGCAGTCAGGCAGGAAAGTGACAAATCCTGCAGTAGGGTTAATGGCAGTAGTAGAGAATCAAACAGAAAGACAGAGGTTCAAGGTAGTAGCAAGAGACCTCACTCGTAAAAGCTCATTATCTTCAAGACGATGCCCAGTGTTCTGATTCCTCTTCTCCAAACAGATCTTCCATGACTGGAGTGTGGATCTGGGTGCAAAATCATTTCCCCGCTCTAAACATCCTCCTGGTGCAGGCCGATGAGGGGGAAGCTGATGGAATGCCCAGATGCATATGGAAACAGACACATGGGTAGATGATTGCAAAACATTGCTGGTGTTTCTCCAGCCCATTAGCAACAATCGTGAAAATTCTTGCTGAAGTTCCTAACAAGTTGGTAACAATGAACTAACTCACAGCCTCTTGTACGAGTTTGGGTACCAGTTTTAGACGTTCTTTTGATGTACTACTCCTTAGTCCTCTTGAATGAATGAAGGGTGGTTACAACGTTCTAAAACAAAACAAAACAAAAAACCTACCATACCTGGAGTCACCAGGAGCTCTGGTTGCCAAGTTTAACACTGTAAGAAAACCATTACTGGCATGGTGATGATGAAGATGTGTCAAAGCCAGAGTTCTTGGGTACATGGGATTTGCACCAGAATGTGAAGGCACACTCACAAGTCTATCTGAGAGCGCACTTCCTTTTCAAGCTGAGGTGTTTCATGTTGGAGAACCAGTCCAGTTGCTGCTCCTTGAAAAAAGAAATTAACGGAACCATGACAATGGAGTCTGAAGATGGTGAAGTTTCATAGGGTGCAGTAAGAGGATCACGGAAGCCTTTCCATACTGCACCAAAAAGTGTGGCTTCCTTCATAAGGTGCCCGTCCTCCAGTGATGTAAACAGGGTACGGGCAGGTGGGTGTGTCCTCCTTCTCTTCTCCCCCTCTGTAAGAAATCAGCATGGCCTGTGCTTGCATCAGCTTCTCTGTAAAGAAATGTGGCAGCCTGTGACTGAGACAGTGAGAGGTTTTAACAGTTAAAACCCAGGCCTTGTCCACTTACTAATTTGGCAGTCAAGATGGAAAACTGACTTTAGCCCTGTGTGCCTTTGTGCCTTAGGTGGCCTGAAGTTCGAAAGCACACAGTCGTTGATTGAGAAGCTGCACAGGCTAAAGTTGAGGGCAGAGACTCCGAAGGACACAACAGATTATTTACAAGGTACTGTAGGATGGAGGTGGTGGAGGTGGTGGTGGCGGCGGTGGCGGCGGCGGCGGTGGCGGCGGTGGCTGCGGAGGAGGATACTGGGGTACAGGAGGCTGGCGGTACCAATTTGGACACCAGGTGACCACAACAGGTGTGACGATCAGTCTTCCATGTATATCTTGTGCCACTGGGTACCACGCATACATCACTGGATGGCCTGCATAGTGAGCATAAACAGGGAATGGGTGGAATGCAGGAACTTGAGGAACTAATTCAGCATAGGTTGCCAGGTGTGCTTGGTCGCCCATGTTTGGAAGAGACAGGCGAAGATACTGATTTTGGATTGTGCGGCTCTGTGGAGCTCGGGTGTTGCACGTGACCTGGAGTTTCCACCCTCTTTTCACTTGCAGGACTTGGGCCCCATTGGGGGCAACGGTGGGAGTCATGAGCCCATCTTTCACGCTCCTCTCCACGAAATTTCGCAGGGCAGCCATCTCAGTTTCCGACAGTGAGTACAGATGTCCACTGGGGATACTGTGCGCTCCTGGGATCATCTCTATGTGAGGGTCAACCAGCCGGTGACCTGGGTACACATGCTCATCCACAGGAGTGTACACATTCTGGACATAGCAATACCTCACGGGGTAGAAAACTCGGTATCCATCCATGTGGTAGAAGAATGGTGGATGTGGATGCTGATGAGGATGCTGATGCAGATGTGGATCCAGATGCTGGTGCAGATGTGGATCCAGATGGTGATACAGGTGGTGGTACAGGTGTGGATCCAGATGCTGATACAGGTGTGGATCCAGATGCGGGTGCAGATGTGGGTGCACATGGGGGTGCACATGAGGATGCAGATGAACATGAGGATCCTGATGAGGATCCTGATGAGGATCCTGATTTGGATCCTGATGTGGATCCCGATGGGGATCCCGATGGGGACCGTGATGGGGATGCATATGTGGGTGCATATGCGGGTGCATATGCGGGTGCATATGCGGGTGCATATGTGGGTGCATATGCGGGTGCATATGCGGGTGCAGATGATGCGGGTGGAGATGTGGATCCAGATGCTCCTGCTCTTGCTCTTCCTCCTGCTCTTGCTCTTCCTCCTGCTCTTGCTCTTGCTCTTGCTCTTCCTCCTGCTCTTGCTCTTGCTCCTGCTCGTGCTCGTGCTCGTGCATATGCTGGTGCATATGCTCATGTAGATGCTCATGTAGATGCTGGTAGAGATGATGCAGATGCTCCTGCAAATGCGGGTGCAGATGCGGGTGCAGATGCGGGTGCAGATGCGGGTGCAGATGGGGGTGCAGATGGGGGTGCACATGAGGGTGCAGATGCGGGTGCAGATGTGGGTGCACATGATGGTGCAGATGTGGGTGCACATGAGGGTGCAGTTGTGGTAGTGCTGGTAACAGCAGAGTAGGAGGTATCTGTGAAAACATCCGACAGCGAAAGCGGCAGTAATCAGAGTTGAAGACAATAGAGCGGGTGCTCCAGGTGATGTGGGGATCATGGGTGCTCAGCCAGCGCACTCCCAGGACGATAGGAAAGAACGGAGACTGAGTTACATCAAAAGACAACACTTCACGATGATCTCCAAGGTCGACAATCAGGTGGTGAGTCTCTAGAATAATTGGGCCCGAGGCTATAGGATGCCCATCTATAGCTTCCACCATGATTGGCCATTCTTTTACCCTTAGAGGAATTCTATTTTGGATGACATACTCTTGATCAATGAAATTGCCGGAGGCTCCAGAATCAATCATTGCTCGGACAAACAGGGTGTGTCTGCCCGGGATATGAATCTGGAGCATCACCTGCAGGTGCGGAGTCGTAGCCTCGGTGGGGGGGGACCTTATTCGTTCTGGCCCGGTCGCTGAAGGTCCCTCTACAGCGGGGCCGGGGAGTTTCCCTGCGGCGAATTTTTGGAGGCCTTCGCTGGACAGTTGTCGGCGTAATGACCTCCGTTGCCGCAGTATAGACACAAGTTCAGTTTGCGGCGTCTTTCTTTTTCTTCCTGGGTCAGGCGCATGCGAGCCCCACCCACAGGCTCTGTGGGATCAGACTGCTGGGTCTGAGGCGTCGTCGCCGGGGCCCTCGGTGGGGAGCGAGAGGGAGGCTTGTTTGCAGCAGCAGCACGGGCCAGCCTTCTCTCGATCTGAATACTCCGGCTGATCACAGCATCCAGGGTCGTGGCAGGCTCCTGGTGAGACAGCTCCTCCTGAATTTCGTCGTTGAGGCCCTCAATGAACTGGTCAACCAGAGAATGCTCATTCCAATCCAGGTCCTGGGCGATCGTCTGGAATGTGTTGGCATAGTCCTCGACAGATCCCTGGTCCTGGCGCAGACGTCTGATCTTACGTTTGGCAGCTTCGCGTCTCTGAGGGTCTTCAAAGACGTGCTTCATCTCCATCATAAAGGCAGCGTAGTTGTGCATCAGGTAACTGGCTCGTTCCAGTTTAGCAGAAGCCCAGCGGGCGGCACGGCCGGTCAGCATGCTTGTCACAAAGCACACGCGGATTCTGTCAGCTGAGAAATCTCTGGTGCTTCTATCCATGAAGAGCTGGCACTGTGAGATGAAAGGACCCAGCATATCGGGGTTGCCATCAAACTTCTCCGGAAGCTCTGCAGAGCTATCTCCATGGAAAATGAGTGGCGCAGGGGCCGCCGCTGCGGCACCTTGGAGCTCAAGGTCGTCTTCGTCACTGTCCTCAGGGGCAGGGATGTGATGGTCTTCAGGCTCTGGTTCTTGTTCAACTTCATCATCGATCTGGAACTGGAGAAAGCTGTTCTCCTGAGAGAAAAAGTGCATCTGCTCCTGCATGTTGTTGTTCATCTCTGGCTGCTGGCCCAGCAGAAGTCGGTAGTTGTCGGCAAACTCCTCATATCTGCGCTGATCATCTTCGTTGCTGGAGCTCTGGGGCCTGTTGTTGTTGTTGTTGTTGTTGGGAGGAGGTGGTGGAGGAGGGGGCGGGCAGTCACCACCACCTGCGGCCGCCATGGTGGTGGTGGGAGGGGACCTCCCAGGAGTAGCCTCACTCCTCTGGGGAGGGTTCCTGGGATCCTGGGCCCTTCGTGGTCGGCGTCTCTTCTTGGTCCTCAAAACCCGCCTGTTCCTGTAAATGACAGCAAAAGCACACATTCAACATGCATGCAATATATGCAGTTGCTATAAGCAGGGGTTTGGGTTTTCAAGTAATTATCAGTTGATAATTAGTCAACAGAACAGACAGCCTTAAAAGAGGATGAAGTAGTCATTCACAAAATAATGAAAAGCCTACTTCTTGTTTTCCAGATATCTAAATGACTCATCTCCTGAGAAAGCCCCCTGCTCATAATTAACAATACATGAACTTCAGCAGCAGCACGCCCACCTTTACAAACAAACAAACAAAAAGGTTACAATCGGTAAACAAGTGGCTTTTCATGGAGGTCACACAGCAGAAAACTTACAAGGCAAAGATAAATAGGAAACAAATTATGCAAAAACAACTTCTAAATTATGCAAAATAATTCCAATACACCTTTTATTAAGAAGCATGCTGTGAGATAATAACTAATTGTCTTATCAATAAGAACCCCCCAGCACATACACACACAAGAGGTAGGTATCAAAACCACAACTATACTCATCATCTCCGAAAACAAAGTATACTTGGACAAGGGTCACATCGGAGGTGCACCCTTAACACTGAAGGTCGAATTATTAAGTCAAACAACAACCACTATCACAGAAACTACAAGATCGTCTAATTGCTCTTGTAACCACAAGTTATCTTCCCCAGGGAAATTTTTTATGGGACAGAAAGGCATTGAACAGCTCAAGGGGATGTCAGTTTACTTTATTAGGCAATCATTAAACAAACCTTAATTGATGCATCTTAGGGAGAAACAGGCTATACAGTAGGACATTTTTAAAAGATGCCTGATAATAGTACAATTCAATTTTATTATGCTTTAATTAAATAATGTAGGTAAAAGTCACTGACATACCCGTTAACTGATTATTAGTGAAATTATTAATTAATTAAATAACAAATGGTAACTTTTGTTAAAGTTAGGGGAGGGGCTATAGCTATTGCAACTTGGGCATCCTGAATCTAAGAGGTACTTAAATATTTTCTTTGTTAGTCAAAGAAATCTAGAACTTTATTTGTACAGGTCACCAGCAAGTAGCCTTTAGTTTTTAATTGAGATTTCTCAGCAAGGCCCCACCCAAAGGCTTGTGAAATTAAGGTGGGGTAACCCTGAACTCTCAGAAGGTAGGCAGATGTGGGAAGAGTAGTTGTTTAAATGTTTTCATTGAGTGGGGTGATAATCCCAGCACAGGGTTTACCTATGTACTTCCTGAAAAAGACGGTTAAATGTAATTAGAGTGGTTAATAATTATGTATTTGTTAGGTTCTCAAATCTCAAATACAGAATATTTAAATAATTATAGTAAAGAATAAGATATTAAAGTGTTAAACGCTTTAAAACTTTGTAATTGGACCATTCAAACTTTAAAAAGTGTTTGAAAGTTTATTGAAGTTAAAAAAAACTTTTAAATTGTTTGAGCTTACAAACAACTTTTAAACTTAAAGCTTAAAACTTTAAAGTTTTAAAAAAACTTTGTAGTTGGACACTCTAGCAAACTTTTTGAAAGTTTAACAAAATTTACTGAACTTTTAAGACAACTTTAAAAAGTTTGAACTTAATTTGTAAGTTTCAAACTTAAAACTTTAGAAAGTTTTTAAAAGTTTGTAATTGGATAGTCTGACAAACTTTTTTAAAAGTTTAACAAAGTTTATTCAAGTTAAATAAGAAAGTTTACTGAAGTTAAAAAAACTTTTAAAAACTTTAGAAAGTTTTAAAAGTTGTTTTTTGAAAGTTAAAAAACCTTTTAAAAAGTTTGAACTTACAAACAGCATTTAAGCTTCAAGCTTAAAAAACTTTAGTTAAGTTTTAAAAGTTCTGTTTTTTGAAAGTTCTAAAACTTTCAAAATTTAAAACTTTTTAATAGTTATGAACTTTTAATTTTAAAAGTTCAATAAAAGTTCTTGGAAGTTCTAAAACTTTCAAAAAGTTTAAACTTTTAAATAGCTCCAAACTTTTAATTAAAAATTTAATAAAAGTTTAAGGGTACAAAGTTAAGTTTAAAACTTTTGAACAAACATAAGTATAAAGACAAGTTTTCTCTGACTAGTCAAGGCAAAAATGGAGTAATTAAAGTCCACGAAACAAAAAAGATAAATATTTGTTAATTAGAAAAGTTAGCTAATATTTTAATCAGTAACATAATTTTAAAAAGAGAGGAAAACTGTCATCCCACATGACACCTGTTCATTGTTTCTGTCCCATGCCCCTGCTTTCCTCCCTCCCTCCCCCCACATCTTTTAGCCCCCTCCCCTGCCATAACCCCCTGCAGCCATTTTCCCTTTGTCCCAAGCTGTTCCTGTGGCCTCCCCAATGAGTACAGCACATAGGTGACTAACATGTGACTTTTGTCATCTAGAAAATAACGGTCTCGAAATAGAAATTAACAAATTTCATTAAGATGGTCTCAGCATGGCCCAGTACAGCCTGACCTAGGTCAGAAAGGTCCAGAGCTACTGGAGTGGGCTTAATTGAAGCCAGGTCTGGTGGGTATTAACACCTATAAAAGACAACAATGAATACACTGTTTGGGGAACAAAACATCAGTAGGATAATTTAAAGGTAATTAATTAAGGCAATAGGGGAGGAGCTGCACCCATGTAACTTAGAAAAGTGCGCCCTTCCCACCAAGACATTCAGGGGCATAACTTCTGTTTTTCAACAATATGGTACTGGTTAGACAATGCCTTATTTGGCTTGTGTGAGTCACCATTTAAGATCTGTGACCTTCACCACACATAAGCCTCAGGCTCTCCCCATTGGGGGCCTTGAAATTTGGCGGTGGGACTCTGCTCCAAAGCAGAGCAGTTTAATCAGTTAAAAAAGGGTCTTGGGCAAACTGGTTAGGAGTAACACTACAGAAGTAATGAAATGTTAAAGAGCAACTGAGGCAGCACAAATTGAGAGGCAAGGAGCCTTGTGACTTAATTTTAGTTTGACTTAAAAATTGTGGCTCCTCAACTTCCCTCTTAAAAAGATGGACTAGGAATGGGACCTTAAGGTCATACTGCATAAGCCAAGCTGCCTGAGACAGGAGCCATCTTCATATATGATAATTAAGTTTTAGTCAATTTAGGAATAAATAAATACATTTGATTAATTATTAACTCTTTATGCAATGGCTTCTTCAAAGTTTTTTTTATTCCCCCAAACAGATCAAAGAGCAACAATAATTAACAAAATCATATATAAATGTCTCATTAGGAAATGAAACATCATTAAGCAACTCTTAGTTGCTTAAAAATTTCGTGTCCTTTTCTTAGTATTATGTAGATTGTATGTGCAATGCAATTTGCATATATTTTTCCAATGTTTTGAATCTCTTTAATATGCAGATAAAATTCTTAAAGCATAAATTTCAAGCTTTAATTATAAGCATATATTTCCCATAGATAATTATAAATTAGGGAGGGGCATTAGGAAGGCAGGAGCCTGGGGGAGCAAAGCCCCCATTTCTCCCCTTAAAAAAATCTTGGCTCAGAGTCTGTAATATATGGAGCCACTTTTTTTAAATTTCTTCATTAATATAGAAATATTTCTATTTGGCTTCTCTGTAAGTTACACAGATGTTTAATTAAGCCAATTGAAACAATCACCGTCTTGCAATGTAACCAGTTGGTTACATCACACAAATTTTAAATGTCAATATGTAACATTAATAACCCACTTGCCCCAAATTTAAATTAGCTTTTTATGAAAAAAGCTAATTACTTGGGACAGCAAATAATTAGCTTTTTATGAAAAAAGCTAATTACTTGGAATAACAAATAATTAGCTTTTTATGAAAAAAGCTAATTACTTGGAATAACAAATAATTAGCTTTTTATGAAAAAAGCTAATTATTTGGAATATACATTTTCACATAATTACAGCTTATATTACTGAAGTTCAAAAACATACTTTTAAAACAAAAACTTTTCAAGGGGGGTGGGGCCAGCAACTCAACTCAGGACAGCAACGCACCATAGGAAAAAGGACCAGAAGCTCAGAAAATCTCGAAGGCCAGCGACAAGACAATGAATAATTAATTTACTCTGGCCATTTAACACATTTAATGAATGTCCACTATATGCCAAGTACAACTGGCAGGTTAGCCAGGGCTAATCACCTAGAGATTTTAAAGAAGAAAACAAAAAAGAAAACACTTTCTATGTTCACAAACACCTCCCTCAGAGGCCACGCCATAACACCAGTACCACAAAAAACTCCTAAGAAACACAATTCAAGCTGCTCCTGTTTTTGTCTTCACCAAAGCGTTCAATTCCAGAAAGTCCAATGGTGTCTTGAGAAAATAATTAAATATGAATATATTTTTAAATTATTTTTTTAATTTAAAATAAATAATTGGCTTAATTGCTTCATGGCATCAGTTAGTTTTTCTTACAAGTTCCCATATCCCAGTATTTGGAGCTTTAATTGTGGGATCATCTTATTTAATAATGCAAGGCACTTATTAAAAGTGCTTATGCATGCCAGGTATACTTCTTCTTCTTGTTGTTAATTATTCTTATTATTCTTATATTTACTAGACACCTGTGGACAAAAAGTAAAACCGCGCAACAGAGAAACCGCAGGGAGGCGGGGCTGTACAGCCAGGCTCAGACAGGGTAGAGGCGCACTTGCGCACTAGAGGCAAGCCTGAAGGGAGGGGGGGAGTGGGGGCCCGTACTGCGCAGGCGCAAGCGGGCTGAGGGAAGGCGGGGCTCTGGGCCTCCTCCTTGGAGTGGCGCTGGGAGGAGCCAAATATTGAGGGAGGTGGGGCCTGGGCAGGCTACCTCATTGGAGGCGGGCCTGGGGGCGGGGAGTTGGGCAGGCCACCTCAGAGGAGGCGGGCCTTGGGGGCAGGGGGCTGGGCAGGCCACCTCAGAGGAGGCGGGCTCAGAGAAAGGCGGGGCCTGGGCAGGCCACCTCAGAGGAGGCGGGCCAAGGGGCGGGGCCTGGGGGGTCTTAGTAGGCTGGGCTCCTAGGCGTCAGCACTTGGGAGGTTGGGCCCATGGAAGCATGTTCTGGAAAGGCGCGCGACAGACGAGGCGCGCAGGCGAGGCGCTAGGTCTCTCCGTGTAGACACTGCGGAGAAGGCAGGGGAGGCTGGGCGGGGCAGGTCTGAGACTGGCTGCTCCAGGGCTGCAGAGTGTCTGCGCGCCTCCCCCCGCCCCCCTCCCACCTCCCCGGAGCCCTCCCCCCAGCTCCTTCTGCGCAGCAGGAGCGACCAGCCACCCCCCCACAAGCCCTCCTCTGCCTCATACCTCCCCCCACGCCGCGAACCAGACTCTCTCCGCAAACTGTTGCTGGGTGCCTGTTCGCGCCACCGAGTCCACTGCACCGTCACCTCAATCCATCACCGTTAGACAAGGCAACCCATTCTGCCATCTCCAAAATCCAGGCCCCCCTCCTCCGCTCGACTGCCAGGGCAGGAGCGGTGCGGGCAGAATGCTAAACACTAAATTTTGCCGCCCAGGGCTCCATCTTGCCTTGCCACCACCACCAAGCAGACAGCCGCACCGAAGGACGGGAAAAGGCGCTTTCCCCCCTCCAAGGCCGGAGCTGTACTTTCCCTTGCGTCTTTCCGACGCTACTTTCCCCGGAGCTGCGCAGCTCTTACGCCTCTGCAGCAGTTTTTAGCGCATTTATAAATTCTTTTTTCTTCAATTTACCCCCTTGCGCTTTTACATCCGGCTAAGTCTCGGGATCTGGCGCTCGAGGCGCTGCGATCCGGCCGGGTTTGCTGCGCATGAAGCACCCGTGAGCACACTGAGGCGCTTGAAGCGCCCATTAGCACAGCGAAGGCGCCTGAAGCGCCCATTAGCACAGCGAAGGCGCCTGAAGCGCCCATTAGCACATGGCGGCGCGTGAAGCGCCCATTAGTGTTTCGTGTGACGCGCCTATTAGGTTTTTCTCTTGCCGCGCGAGGCGCCTCGTCGTGAGTCCCTGGGGTCGTGTGGAGCGCCTATGAGCATTTCGCAGCGCGTGAAGCGCCCATTAGCCCGTCCGCAGCGCTGCCCGAAGCGCTGGTCCGTCCGTAAGCGCGCTGAAGCGCCAGAGAGTTGCAGAGCCACTTTGCAGCTCGCCTGGGGAGCACATCGCAGACCCCGGTCCGTAGCTCATGTGCGTCTGCAGCTCATCGCTGTCCGCAGCTCATGCGTCTACCGACCGTCGTCGTCGTGGACGCGAGCCCGCGAGCCCGCGAGTCCGCGGAGACCGAGGCCGTGGAGCCGGAGCCGTGAAGGCTCGCCCTCCACGCTCTGGTCTCGGGGTCCTGCCACTGAAGGCGTGACGCGATTTGCGAGGAGATGCTCTGGGGCGCTACTTCATCTCTCGCAGCTCCCGAAGAGAAATCGGAGAAAATCGGGGGGTCTGCGTGTTGACGGGGATTTGGGTGGAAAAAAAAAATTCCTCACCGCATACTCACCACGCGAGGACTCCTCTGCGAAGACGGGATCGGCGACGGGGGTCTCGGACCGGGCCGGGGGACGGGTCCACTGGGTGACCGCGGTCCGGAGAGAGCTCCGGACCGCAGCCCTCGCAGTGGACCTGGGCGAGGCTCGGTGGACCGTCTCCGTCGGCTGCTCTCCTCGGGTCGTAGTTGGTCAGGATTCTTCGACACACACCAACAGAAGTTGGAAAACGCGTGTACCGGGAGCCCGGACCGCTTGCCTTATATAGAGAGATCCTGGGCGGGGGGGCGCCAAATCCCAGCGTGCTCCGCGGGCTGGTGGGGGCGGAGGGGGGTGCGTGGGCGGGCGCCTGGGGGATGGGGTGGGGGTGCGGCCTGCACCGCCCCGGCCCGCCGCTAGGGGCAGCACGGGCTCAGGAAGGGGGGGGTGCTTGAGATGCTCAACGGGCCAAGCTGGGAGGAAAAGAAGAAAGGGAGGGAGGGGAGAATCGAGGACTGACGGCCTAGCCAGGCCAAGAATGCTATTATCCTGGTGGTGGGAGCTGGGAGACCCCTGTGCTTGGACGGGAAAGGGTCGGGGGACACTCAAGATGAGCCCCGCGACCACTGGCACATTCTTACTGACAGGTTAGTGGCCCGCGCGCGCGTCGTGGAGGTTCGGGAGCCCACAGGCCGCCGCCTCCCCTCCCCCACTCGGGTTCCTGGGTACCAGGGCGCGCCCAAAGGGTGCTAGTCCCGCTCTATGCCCAACGACCCCCCACGGCACCCCTCTTTCAGGACGCCCTGCAGCCCACTTTCTGGGCCCAGTGGGTCCCTCCCCAGCCTTGACCCCTGGCCTTCTCTTTCTTTCTGCACCCCCACGGCCCCTCCCTGTCCAGTAGGGCAGGAATTTATCTCCAGTTTCCACTAAGGAGCGCACCCCCCTTCCCCCCCAGGGTGGTGGTGGACATCTTTTGATCCCTGAAACAGAGGCCTGGGGGGGATCAATGCCCCTTGGGGTGGGGGGGCTTCACCCCACAATTGAGACTCCCTGGCCTAGATGCGAGCCAAAGGACATGGCTGGCCAGCTGCTTTCTCTCTTACACAAAGATGTACATCTTTTCTCTTTTTCTGGAATCTGATTGAGAGAGAGAGACAGAGAGACCACCAAAATATGACATGTAAAAGACTGAATATTTCCCCCTCTCTTTTTAAAGCATTTTTCCTGGTGGCGCAAACCTGGTTTTTTCCTAGGTTTTACCGCACAAGGAAGTAGAATCATGAAATGCTGGGAGCCAAACGGCGGTGTTCGGGTCAGGGTCAACCATGGCTGGCGGCCAGAGATGCTGCAAACTGCACCCATTGCCCTACTAAATTCATTATGAGGGGAAAGCAAAGAACAATTGAAAACAGCTGTGGGTGCTTCGAATGTATTTGGCGGGCTCTGGAGGCTTTCAGCTACGGAGTTTTTGGTGGTGATTGCAGGGTTTACACAGAGACCTCGGCTTTCTCCCCGCGCCGTTATGTTTTACGAAATCTTGGGGGGTGAATGAATGTTTTGGGGCGCGGTAACGGCACGTTTAAAGCTTTGAAACCAGTTACCGCGGCTCAGCTCCAAGGATTTGCTTGATTTGATACATTTAAACCGGTAAAAAAAAACAAAATTAATGTTAGGGAAATTTGCAAAGGGACAGGACATTCAAATACTGAAGGGGAAGGATGCGAAAGAAAACCTTTATGTGGATTCCTACCTAAGCTGCCCACGGTGGTGCTGAGAAAATTAACAATCTGTTGCTAATCTTTGTCAGAAAAGTTAAGGTTAAAAGGAAAATCAAATTGTCTACAACTGAGTTGTATCTATGACCCACAGATGAAAAGTATTTGTCTTTCAAGACCAAAAACTGAGCATATTTCACAACCATTCTTCAGCTTTTTTTTCCTTAAAGGAAAAACAAGACTTTGACCCATTGTGTCCGACAAGGTAGAAGGGACCTTGTTCTGTACAGAGCATTAGAAGGCTTTTTAGCACTAAGCAAAAACTCATTCATTTATTGGGAATCTACTCCTTAAAAATTAAGTGTTGACCCCCCCAAAAGCAGAAATAAATAAGTGTAGATTTCCAAGAGCAGAAGACATTTATCTAGAAGTTGGGTGAGCGTAATCATGTGTTTTGGATTGGAAAATGTTTATAGTCTTCTGCAAGGCAGACTAATTCCAGGATCTTAAAACAATGTTTATTTAACAGTCACTGTTCTGGTGGCTGCGGGACTGCCATATGCTTGGCAGTTGTTTCTCATCCAAAGTTAATTCACCTAGCTGTTCACTGATAACACTGGATTTTAAAGGGTGAGATTTATAGCAAACACAGATAAAAAGCAAGGAAAAATTCACGTTAAATAAAAACACCCGTCGTTCAAGATTTGAACTCATTTGATTTTTTCATTTCAAAATTTCAACCAGGATTTTTTTAATTTTTGGCCTAAAAAGTAAAAAAAGGCTTTGTTGGTATTTTCGTAATAATAGTAATTCTACTCATTGTCTAAATTTCAGAGGCTACCTTAGTAAAGGGAATGAAGACGAGATCACCTGTGACATCCCCGGCTTGCCGTGGTGCCGGCAAACTATGGTTTGCCTTTTTAGACCTCCCTCTATGCTTATAGAAGGATCTAAAATTTATGTTTTTTCATAGGCTTGCATATATTTTTTTCTTAAAATTGAATATTCAATCAAATTCATTTTTTCCATGTTTTCTTTCCAAGTAGTAGATTTTCAGCATCAAGTAACATAAATTTTACAATTTTCTCTAAAATAAATAATAATAAATCAATATTTACTGATTGATGCATATGAACAGCCATAACACCTAAGTATTTCAAACCCACATGCTGAGCCATGGCTCCCAACCTCAGTATTATAACACAGAGCTATACTTCTGATCAATATCCTTGAGGTTTTATTTTATGTTCTACCTATTAAAGAAATTGCTTTGCTTCAAATCATAATTTTCTCAGAGAAAAACCAACAACAGCTGTTTAGGCAAAACTTCCTTGCTATATGAAAATACAAAACAATTATTTATTGAACAGACAAAATTAATAGATGCTTGAGATTTTTGTTGTTACCTAAACCAAGTTTAAAAAGCAATGTGTCTTTATATTGATAGATAAGACTCCTAAACGCTCTTGATATTTACTATCAAGGAGAAATTTAGATTTTTCTAAGGGGCTCTTCCTCGTCTGTAATATTTTGTGCCAGCTTTTCACAAGGGTCATTGTGGAGCATATGCAGAGTTACTGGGCAGTGTTTCTTTCACTAGTTTCTAGCTGTTCTTTGTATTTGAACGTGTTATCCATTTTTGTAAGAGTTGGATCTGGAGCTATCAGCCTCTTCCTTTGCCCCCATGGTTAGTTTTCAGTGGGGTAGGGAAACTGCGTTAGCACTAAGTGGGCTGTTGATATTGCACATTATATTTCTTCCGTTTGTATATTTTGCCTATTTTATGGCAATTTGCCATGTATCTATGAAGCTGTTGATTTATCTCTTATGTTTAGGGTGAGTCCTAGAGGAATGGGAGGATTTTATTTCCGAGCAAAGGTAGAATTTTTACAGGACTGATAATAGACTATCTATTTGGACATTTTGTCCTTTTTAATGAGAATGTGATATGGATGGGAACTTGCTGATTTGCTGCCCGTAGTTGACTTAGCTTCTAGGATAATAGGAGAAAATTATTTTAAAACAATTTTCACTTGTCAAAGTGTAACTAGAGTTTGAATTGCTCATTTTATCTATTTTTTAAGTTTACCATAAATCTAGCAGCTCTTGGCTTACCTCGTATATATACCATAACATCTAGTCTGGGGAGTAAATTATATTTCTAAGCCAAATGGAATTTTCACTTGTCTCACAGACTTTGCAGACAGTAATGAACACACCGTAAAAACGGGCTAGAGATAACCTGAGAGAGAAAGAAAGATAGCACGCAACCAGCTTTTAACACTAGTTTTCCATTGATGAAAATTACCCTAAAGAAAAGGCTGATGCAGTGGAGAAATTCTGGCTTATTGAAAAATTTTCAAGTCAAATATTCGGATTGTTTGTGGATCTGTTAAGTTCAGTATTTACACATGATGTTTTTCTCCACAATTAGTTCACACTTTACTTTTTTCTTTTCTTTTTTCCTAACTAGTTATCCACACACTCATATCCTACCTGATTTTTTTTCTTCAAGCATTCCTTTTTATAGACCCTATTCTAAAGATCTAACTCCTTTCTGTTTATTTATCTTATCTCCTGGTCTCAGTGTGAAAAGGACCCTAGTTAATCAGATGACAGCGGGCTGGGTTTCTCTGCTCCGTTCTTGGGATGGAACGGAACCTTTGCATTTTGCTCTGTTTTAGTCTCTATACTGTTTTCTCCACATTTTACTAACCTATCTAACATGCAGACAGACAGACAGACAGAGGGATGGACAGGGCACACACATGCTCATGCATACAAATGTGTGCACATCATCCAGATTTTTTTTTAAACCTCAGGATTCTGTTTTCTAGTCTGCCCATTCCATTATTGTCAGATTATTAAGTCTAAATAGCAATGTAATGTTGAAAAAGGAAAGGAGAGAAGGGGAGAGAGATTGCAAGGCTGAAGTTTCTAGGGATCAACAAGTCCTATCAGAGACTATTTTTCTGCTTGGTGTTTTCCGGTTGGAAAGAGATTCTCCGTGGTCTAAAGCCATTTTGCACGGAATGGTTCCAAGATAAATTCTCTGTACCTGATTTTCATTGTTAAAATTTTTTTTTAATATCATGTAATTGTAGTAAAGACAGCAATGGATTAAACAGTAATAATAGTAAGCCCCCAACACTCTCATAGCCTGCCACAGACATGTTCACCGGTTTTCTTTCCTTCCTGGGTTTTGCTCTGTGTGCACGTATATTTTCATAGACTTGTACCTTTTAAGCCGTGTTGGTCCTTTACACTTTATTTTGAAAGCTAAGTGAATCTAGCTTTCAGGGAAGCAGTTTGCAGGCTGTAGGCTGATGTGAGAGAAGGTCTGCAGACTAATTAGTGGGATTGTTGAACGAGCCAGCCGGAGACTGGCCTGGAGCAGTGCTGGCCAGGTGTGTAAGTATAGGTTACTTGGTCTGAAGAAGGGACGAACCCGGGTAGGGTCACAAACCTTTGCCCAGGATCTCCTCTTGGTTAACATTGGCACAAATGATTCTGACAAAGATCTAGAAGGCTTACTTTACAGTTCCTGGATGACTGGAAAAGGGATAGCTGCTACAAGTAGATAACAGAATTTCGAGTTAAATACCATTTGAGTCCGGGGCTTGGTTCCAAGCACAAAACCAGCAATCAGTGCCACATAGTTCACTGAGATGGAGAGAAAGGGGTGACTTTTGTGTCGCTCCTGCTCTTTAGGAAAATCAGTAGGAAGCAACCACATGATGTGGCTTATAAAAATAAGAATGCAGGTTAGACTGTGGTGCTAATTGTGATGTCCATACATCGGAAAAATGAATAGGACTCTGCTCTAATCAACCACATTTGCAGATTTGTGTTCATTTCTGGCTGTCAGTTTGAAGGGAGATGTTGACAAATTAGACAACTTGCAGAACAGTCTGTGGGGTTGGGGAGGATCTGGCGACTCTATCACAGGGGCTATCCTGAGAGGGTCTGGGAAATGTTTAGTTTGAGTAGAGTAAAAGTAGAAATAAACTCCTTTTTGTTTGCTTCAGAGAACAGAACCAGCCTTGAGTGGGTGAAAGTGCAGATAATTCAACTCAAGACCTTTCTAACAGTGCAGCCCAACAGGAAAATCAACTTCACTATTCTTTTACAATATCAGAAACATTCACTTCTTTTGCAGTGGAGAGTCTGAAGACCATTGGAGCATTTTAGTGTAACCAGTATATAAACTTGTCACAGAAACCTTTTTTCTCCTTTGGTAAACTTTCTAAAAAGGATGGTCTTATAAGTTGCAAGTTTATATTTCTCTCCTCTGCATTGTAAACTTGAAATCTGAGGAAACATAGGATCCTTTCTTCCCTGGGTCACTTTCTTGTCTTTGTCCTTCTCCTGCTGTGCCTTGTTTGGCCCAGAGCAGCTGTCTCCTGCCGAGTAGTGGTTACCTGTTTGGCAAGATGCTAGCCACTGGTCCAAGATAGCTTGCTGTTTGCCTTCCTCTTCCTCAGAGCATGTGGGCCACATCTCCCTTTAGTTACCTTTCTGCCTGTGGAATCTATCACTTTATAATAAAGTTGGGTTTGTTTGTTTGTTTTTTATAAAACCACAACCATCAAAAGTAGCTTCCACCCCATGCTTTTAAAACTGCTCATTAGGTTGAGCTTGGCGTCTGCCTGCCTCGGGAGTGCATTCAAACATGTCTTGGGGCAGAGTTTTCTTCTGCATCCGAGCATCTGTCCATTGATTGTTTATTTTGATAACCATATCTAACTTGGAAGACATGTTTGTTCAAAATGAATTCATGGAGGTTACCGGACTTCCATCCGGGACCTCTTTTTTTTTTTTTTTTCTTTTTGAGCAGCACTTCAGACCTCATAGAATTTGCATCAAATAAGTGGGGACATTGCAAACTATGAAGGGGCTCTGTAGGAGATGTGAAGAAAAGGGAGGCAATTCTGTGGTTTTTACCAACCAACTCTCCCCTACTGCTTTCACTCCTTCCTCAGAGCTGGAACTTTCTTCCTTACTCCAGCGATTAGAAGCCAGCAGTGCTAGTCATTCTCATTTTGACTGCATGGAGTAGATTTTTACTGTTAACTGACTTCTGTCTCTCTTTCTTTTATTCATTTTGTAACAGTGCCATGCACTTCTGTGAGGCTGTAATGACACGCACAGCCGCTTGCCGTGGCTGTCTTCCCAGTTGCTGGGGATGCCACAGGCATTCTTTGGCTCAGCTCGTATTTCCGAGAGAGAAACTCTCAAAAGTGAGGTTCTGGCTTGTCCAAGCTCACCTGATCCGCAGGCGGCTACTTGCAGTTCCTTGAATGCAGTGCTTGCCCATGCTCCTGAACTACAAAGTAGTAACCCCAACGTTTAAGCTAAAAGCTTAGTTATCTTGGGAAATGAGTAGGTTGCTTCTGAATGAACATTTGTTGCTGGTGTGACTATTGTGCTCTCAAAAACATTAATGTGTTATTAAGTCACTCTGGCGAGATTTGTTTTTGCTTTTTGAATCTTCACCTAGGAATTTTAAAGCAACATTCGTGTCCGCGGCTTAAATGCATTTTATTATTTAAAAATCATCTTTACCATGGCTCACTTTCTACCCAATTACCTTGGGCTAATCAGATATTTAGACTAGATTGTTGGCAGCCTGTACCACGGGAATCACCCAGCATCTGTTGTGATATGGAAGGACAGACTTTCTTTTCAGATAAATGAGAGGGCTGGTTTCAAAACTGTTTGAGAGATAGGCAGCTTTGGTGTAAATTCCTTCCCATTCTTTTCCTTTTCACTCATTCATCTGGTCACCACTTTGATTATTATGGAGATTGGGGTTCACTCTGAATTTGAAAGAGATCACAGTTAATTTTCCTAGAGCAGTTATAGCGGGATGTTTCACTTCCCTATTTTTTTTCACTAGTATGCAAAGAAATATAGCTTCTGTTTTTACCTCCGAATGCAAACGCAAAGGAAACATGAGCTCTAAGGTTTTTTGTTTTTCCTCTTTAACAAATCAGTGTTTCTCACTAGGCGGTAAAATGATACCGGCTTTTCTCTCCCATGCAACAGTTAATCAATGTAGCGCCTCTGACATCTTTTCTTTTCAGTAGTTACTGAGTTGATTCTAATCAATGACCAGTGCTGCAGTGGGCTGCTAGATATCTTATCAGACTGTGAATTATACATTTTTTGACCTAGCAGTTTTCCTTATGGATGTTTAGCCTACATGTAAATTGGTGAAAGTGCTAAGAGATGTAGACACAGTTGTGCATTGTGTTATTGATGATAATAATAATAATTAATAAAAATAACCAGAAATAGCACTGGTAATCTTAAGAATGAAGAATTATTTTATACTTTCTTTGGGGGGATATTGGGTGTTTTTGAGACACTATAACAGATGCTGGGTAATATGTAATCTCAGCTATAGAACTTTTTACACTATTGAATTGACAAGGATGAATCAAGCTTTTTTCTTTTCTGGACTAAGCGTTGTGAAGATTAATCAAATAATTGCACCTAAAATTGTGCTCTTTGGAACTAAGCTAAGTGCTGCAAACACTGGCAGAGAATTTGACTTAGACTGCAGGAAGGGTAAAAGTGTTTTTTTCCTTTTTCTTTCTTCTTTTTTCTTTTCTTTTTTTTTTTCCAAGGAAGCACTTAGATGGGAAGGGATGTAAATATTTGGGAGGTGAATCAGGAAAGGTGCCTGTGAACCAGGCTCTGCTGAGGTCCTGGGGCAGCCAGAGCCTGCTAAATTAAAAGTGCTGGGGGAAGAAAGAGACAGGCTAGGACAATGCCAGCGGGGTCAAGGAGCCAATCTTTCCCGACCTAGTAGACCACCTTAAAGGGGTTCATCTTTGTACTAACACCAATGGGAAGTCTCAGAGGGGGGTTAAGCAGGACAAGACCAGATTTGCATTTCAAAGAGTACTCTAACTGCTGCGTGAAGAAAAGGTTAGAGGAGTCTGCATGGATTGCTTCTGGAGGCGGTTTAAATCCATGTTGGAGACACTGACCTTGTAGGTTAATGTAGGGATGCTGGAAAAGAGAGAAGGAACATTTTGAGGGGTGAAATTAGACATACTGGGTTGAATTCGGGGCTGTTTGCCACATTTCTGTCATCTGCTGGATGGTCTTTGTAATGCTGGAAGGGGATCAGATTGGAAAGGCAAGATCTCCCGTCTGAATTTGGTCTGGTTGAGTTCACGGTGATAGTAAATAAATTATGACTGAGCCACAAAACAGAGAGCGATGCAATTTTAACATGTAAACAGGTGCAAGTATGTTCTAAATGAAAAACGGAGTGAATCACTTGTATGGTAGAACATGGTATATTTATGTCTGTGAACAATTACATGTTCTATCTGAATAAAACAGAGATGCAAAGACAGTTAAGAGTACACGTTGTAGCCAGTGAGTGACCTTGGTAGGGTAACAATAGGGGTGTGAGAAGACCTACATAAAATATGACTTCCTGGTGACCATGTCAGTTAGAAAGCATGGCTCCTGTAACATAGACAATTAATGCCAGTTTAGAGCAAACATGTGATCTGAGACAATTTCTCTTTTAGACACTTCTTAATTGGAAAGAGGGGGTAGCATTGCTGTATTTCTGCTTCTGAATAGAAATCTCTCCTGCTGCTTCCCTCCCCTAGTCCATTGGCTCACGCGGACCCTCTGCTTTTTAATCCCTTTCCACTAGATCGCACTAGTACTCTGGATTTCGAACAGTACACGATGTTTTGTGTTCGGCTTTTCACCAACTGTCTTCATCTAACAACAGTACCACCTCTTTCAGATGGGGACATTATACGGTGATGATGCACACAGCTACTGCGTGGATTTCAAATGCCTTTTGTTAAAAGCCCCAGTGTAGTCCCCTTCCACCCACTTTTTCACCCACAGCAGATAGTACTGTGTGGCAGAGGAAGAACAAATCTTCTGATTTATTTGCACAAAGAAGAAATTTCAGCTGGAGAAAAGAGTAACCTCTAGTCTCTCCTACTCTTTCAAATATGGCAATTTAATTTTCACCCAGTCTTGGAATTATGTTTAGTGCAAAATTGAATCGTGCGCACACAGCAGTTTTTCCCCTTTAGTTGCATTCTTTCCTCAGAACAAATACCTAAGAATTCATGAGATCTCAGGGAAGATGAGTCTAACTGGAATTCACGTCACATCTGCTTTCTTCAAAGAGACAAACCGAGACTTTCAGTCGCCAGCAGTCCCTGACTAAGGGTCAGGCCAGAGGACTTGCCCTGATATCTTCTTAGCCCTGGGAGGCGATGGGGCGGAGTTTGACAAGCCTGGAGGCAGTAGGTTTTAGTGTATTTTCAGGGGCTTCCCGAATGTTCTGTAGCCCGCCATAGAAATTCAATTATATTTATGCATCATGGGTATGGAACAAAATGAGAGTACCACATAATGCCAGCTGTCGTGATAATATTTTTTACACAAAAGTAAAAAAAAAATTTAAAGAAGCCCAAATAGTTCTTCAGATTAGTTTAAAATGAACAATAGATCTATCACTTGGTGGATTATCATTCTGTGCTAACTTTCATTGTAAAAGTGTTAAGTGTATTCTCCTGTTCAATACTCACAGTACCTCTGGGATGTGAATCCTGCTCTGTTCCCCTACCAGAGGAAGTAACTGAGGCACAGAAACACTAAATCATCAGTGGAAACAACTAGAATCTGAGTCCAGCTAGCCCCCCTCAGAGATTCTCACACTAAGCACTGCCTTTCTCTAGTCCAGTTTTATTTGACTTCCTTGTCTCATTATTTGCCTTACTTAAAAAATGATAATTCTAATAAACTTATTCAGTTGTACATAATTAAATTCTATTAAAAACTGATCTTATTCTGCTAGGATTTTTTTTTAAAGTTCTTGCTCTAAAGTGAAGCACTACACCCTTCCTGGCACCTGTTGGAGGCTTAGGAGACATTCTAGGCAAAGCCTTTTCCTCTCCTAGAGCCTCAGCAACATGTTGGCTCTCTTCTGTCAATGAGGTGTTTTGTGTTTTGTGTTTATTTTGATGCAAAACTACATGGCTTCTTTTCTACCCCACAGCTGAAGTACTACTTGTTGCTATTTCTAATGCAGGGATCCAGCAATGTATTTTTTTTATATGCTACAAACAGTAAGGATGTCTGAGATGAGAGCATTCGGCTTACACATTGCATCCTTTTAAAACTATTTTGAGGTAGGGGTGATGAACAGATAATAGTGATTTCGCAGTCAGCCACAAAGTGGGTTCAAAATCCAATTCTGCCACTTACAAAGCATGTGACCAGTAGCAAGTGACGTTATTTCCTAAGACTTCTTGTCCCTGTTGTGAAATGGAACTAATACTACCTATTTCCCATTGTTGATGTAAGGATTAAGTTAGTTAATACGTGTAAACACCTTAAGTCAGTATCTAGCTAGCATTGCACTAAAAACATGGGTGCAAATAAGTTAATCTTCTGTACAAAGGAGGAAAAAACAACAAAAACAGCTTAAGAAGCACTTTTGTAAGGAGTAAAGAAAATGGCATAAGGAAAGGGAAGAGGGCCTTGTGAGATGGCTCCGAGGGTGAATGTGCTTGCTGCCCGATAGGAAAGCCCGCAGTCTGAGTTCAGTGCCTGGAGCCATGTACCAGAGGAAAGAGACAACTGATTGCACAGGATTTTCCTCTGATGTCCAAACACGCACTGTGGCAGGTGCACCCCCACCCACATACATCAAATGTGTGCCAGTGAGCACACACGCACACTGATGAGGATGCTAATAAATGAAATTTTTGAAAAGAGAAAAAGAAAGGGTCTTGAGGGGAGTTGGAAAGGGATAAGCCATGGGAGACACAGAGCTGTACAGTCAACATCTGCCAAGTCTATGAGTCCTCTTGGAGTAGAATAATGTGTAAAGAGATGACCGAAGCAGGCAGCAGAGGGAAGGTTGAAAAGACTTGATAGATCACTTGTAAGGTAGGTGTGCTAATCAGATTAAATTTCATTTGGCATATCCTGCTGTTTACTTGGACAGTGATGTCTGAGCAAATTATTATTTATTATTTCTGTCCCTTGTCATTCTGATTAGCTCATCAGCAATCAGTCACTATTCATAGCTCTTCAATTGCTTGTATTAAACAGCAACCCCCCACCCCCGCCCTAGTCTGCAAATTACCCAGGTTGAGGAAAAAACAAGAATCTCTCTTCAGAGACTGCTTGCCTCCAGCCAGATGAAAACTTGTTATGCTGCTACAAGCCTCCAAATGAACCCGAAAGTCTTAAGACAAACTTTAAGTATTTTATGGTTTCTAGGGAAGCCGAGGGTGGGCCAGCCACCTTCGGATTCATTCAGCTCTGACTGTTCCGGAGGGAAAGCAGGGAAGAGTTAGCTGGGCTGCAGACGATGCTAGCCCAGGAAATTGTGTGAACAGTTTCTGACTGTTCTGACACGTAACTGTGGGCTTCATGGCGCTCTCTGCCTTTGTAGTCTTTCTTTAGAGCGCAGCCTTGTAAGGTGTAATTGTGACAAATGATCAGGAACCGCTTCCTTTAATGATTTCTGAAGACGGTATGTCACCTTTGGAGTTTGTCCAATAACCGGTCTATACAGCTTGACATTATTTTACACATTAGATTTAATCTTGAAAAGTTGTGTACGGGAAAGATATTTTTTTAAACTGAGCCATAGTTTTTTAAAAGAAAAAAAAATTTTTCTCACAGGAAAAAAACATGCATTGGTCTTCTAATGAAAATAAAGCAACCAAACATTAGTTTTTTGTTTTGTTTTGTTTTTTTGTGAGTAATCCCCAATTGTCACCATACAGATTACAGTGATTTCTTTTTTACACAAGAAGTTAGTTAAGTGCTTCCATGATGGTTAGCATAAAATTAAAAACAAATAATTACTTCCATGTTATTGAGATTTCTCTTTAAGGTATGTGTGAGGCTTGAATGTCTAAGCAACCACGTTCTCTGTGGCACTCTGTCTCACCGTTAATAACATTGCCTGGTGAGCAGAGCTGTAATACTTATTCTTTTATTTTGCTTTATCAAGCTTCAGTTTTCTTCGGTCAGTCCAATATTATATGAATTAATATGAACTTCAGAAAATGAATATGCATAGATCAATGAAGTAGCTCCTTGGGAAAGGTGCTTTCCCATGAAGTCTGACAACCTGAGCAATATCCCTGTAAACCGCATAGAGGTGGAAGGAGAGGACTAACTGTATAAAGCTGTCCTGTAACGTCTGTGTGGGTAACATAGCATGCCTAGTCCCATGCACATATCAAACACACACACACACACATATATATATATATATATATATACATATATATATGTATAAACAACTTAGAAGAACGACCTGGTTTCCTCTTACATTAAAAAAAAGAAAAATGTGCTCAAGGCATTGCCACCCTTAAGATGCAGTAGCATCTAGGAGATGTATGCAACTCTTTTTATCTTGCCTTAATCCGTGACAATTGGGACACTAATCAGATTTTTTAAGAATCCAATGAAGGACAACTAGGCTATTGCTATAGAAGACCTGGAAAGTGTTGAAATGTTATATTCATTTTACCACTCAAGGACACAAAGTGACTGCAAAGGTTATAGTAGGTTAGTCAAGTTCTGAAAACAAGAGTGCAAGAAGAAAATCTCACTGACCTAAGGTTATGCAAATAAATCCTTTGACTCACTCATAGAGTACACGCATGTGGTTTTGCGGTTCAACTCTGAGCAGGGATTCTTAGGTGCAGTGTGGTCTCGGGGCTGCTGCGTGATAGTGGAGAAAGGAGTGAAGCTAGAACTATCTGATCCCCCACCCACTCGCCACCCAGTCAGCAGAGCAGCGAGGAGCTGCAGGGCGTCTGCAGCTCCTGCGGGATTTACTACCTTGTGCCTTAAGATTAAGCCTCTGTAATCTTCAAACACACTGATAGATTCACGTGGGTTTGTAAGGATTGAGACAATAGAGTGGAAGCTCTTCACTCAGGGTCTGCCGGTGTGAACCAGCTGGGGAGGAGAGCAGACTTTTGCCATCTGCTTCCAGAAACATCCTGACTGTTACAAAAGAGTAGTTGGAAGTTAAACGCAGGGGTTTGCAGCGCTGGGTGGCTCTCGCTTGGCTGAATACAAATAAAGCGGATGGAGTACTGCATCACACTCTTTCGTATGTGTTAGTCTTCCAGACCTCATAATTGTTTACGAGACTCACGCAGTGAGGCTGTGTAGCTCATCTCCCTAGACCTTCTTGTATACAGTCATGGATATGTGTTGTGTTCCTGTTTGCTATAAACCTTTTGGGGCACACGGGACATTCATTCTGAAGGTGCTGCCTAGGTGTGTAAACAGCCACGTTGCCTTTAGATCCAGTGATGTGGGGTCTCCAGGAGGGCCTGCTGGGCCATAAGACACGATCAGAGCTTTTGATTTTGTTTAAAATTTAAGTTATCATGAAAGCCTATCGTGTGTTTCATCTAGTTTTAGGAATCTGTGATTTTAGTTCTATAACAGCTAGTTATCAGGGAGGTCACTCATAAGATTGGTCATTCAATAGATAAGGCTGGTTCACTTACGGTTACCGAGTTTAAAATTGAATGCCAGTCAAGTAGAGTATTAAGAGACTTCCACTTTTTTTCACGTAAGAGGTTGCCTGTTTGATCGTTTGTTTTAATGATCTAGGTTTCTGTGGGGTTTTGTCTTTGTTTATTTGTTTGTTTTGATACAAGGAGGCTGTCCTTGATCTCCTTATCTGGCCACCTTCACCTACAGGCATCAAAGGCATGTACCACCACAGCCAGTTAGAACCTAGATTTTGAATTGCATTTTTCCCCCTTTAAATGGGGAACTTGATAATTCTCGTCATTTAGTTTGTTAAATAATTTACTGAAAAGTCAATGTCAATGAAAAGTCAAAGAAATGAAGATACATAATCTCTGACTTCATGGTGACTTCTAAGACTTTAAGATTAATTTTGTTAGACTCTGCAGAATGTTTCTGTTCTCAGTGCCCTTACTTTTCCATTCCAGAAGTATTTCCTTTATCTGTGTTATTTCTGGTCCCACGTGCTCTAGTTTTCTTAAATTTGTGTCTCACTGAGTACCCTCCTTTTCTTTGTCTCCACTCTTTCTCTCTCCTTTCTTTGTTTCTGGAGCTTATGTGAACCCCAGTTGACCGTTACTGGCATGACCCACTCTCTCTCTACCCTGCCCTCCATCATGTGCCACTTTGCTTTCTCATACCGGCTACCTGTCTTCACAGAGTAACTGTGCTTGCAGCTTCTACATCTTGAGTTTGCGGTTTGGTTTCTTCCTTCACCACTTACTGGACCAACTCCATTTTCAAGGAGTCACTAGTAAATTTCCTACTTTTGAAAGTGAGTCATGTTTTATAAAGCTCTCCTCCTCTGGCCATTTTGGAGTAAGAGTGCATAGTGCTGTCACCCTCTTCCTTGACCTCCTCCTTCACTGGAGTATGTGGCATTTCAAACTCTGTTGTCCAACCTGTGACTATCCGTGCCTTTTCTTTGTAGACTCTTTCTCTGATTTTGCTAGGTACGTATGTATATTGACACATTCTACCTACTATCCCTGCTGTTTTTGAGATCCTTCCTTATTCCCCCCCCCTTTCAGTTTTTAAATTTAAATGAATGCATGAACTTTTGGGCTTATGTATGTGCACCACCTATATACAGGTTCCTATGAGACCAGAAGGTATCAGATTCCTTGGAGTTACAGGTCATGATCTACAAGAGTTGGGTGCTAGGAACCATACCGCTTTTTAAGAGCAACCAGTGCTCTTAACCATTAAGCCGCCTCTCCAGGCCCCTGTGCGTTCTTTTTTGGTTTTGTTTTGTTCTACTGTATATCAGGCTTAGGAAAAAGGACAGATGTATGGGGTAAGCCATATGAGATTTTTGCAGCTGTGCGTATTCTAGAAGGAGTACGTCTCCAAGATGGTGAAAAGGAGGGAGAACAGAATAGAAAGCTAGTGGTGTCAGAAAAATGAAGGCTGAAGCCATGAAATCTGCAAGGTTAGGGTGGAAACTGGAAACTTGGCGGACAGATGAGCAGTGCGGATGAAAAGAAACAGCACGTGCTGTGCTCCCCATCACCTTAGGTTATAGGGGCTCAAAAATGTTCCCTGAGGGCATGGTGCCTTTAAAGAGCTCCTCTGGGTCTTTGGCTTTTGTTTTCAGTTCTGTAAGAGAGATTACTTCAAATGTGCACCCGAAGCCTCTTTGTGTTTGCTTATGAACCAGCTCTGTAACCCTGTCTTCTTGAGTGGGTTCCCCTGGATGTCCATTCAGTACCCTAGATTTCAGGTATCGCAAACGTGAATCTCATCTTTCTCCTGGAGTTAACCGTTCTTCTAGGCTTACTAATGTGTTTCTTGCCAGTATCATTCTAGATCAAACCTTCAAAGCCATCTTTGTTTCTCCTTTATCTGTGTCCTGAGATTTGAAAAGTCTTCAGCATTATCTCCTCTGTGTCTTGCAGCTGGTGCCTCTCCGTCTTTCCCTTGGCTTTGAGCTAGCTATTGCGATAGACTGCGGGTATCTCTGAACCCCACCTGGCCCTGTTCATCGGTGCCACTTTAAAGTTTCCAAACCCAACCCTCAGTTGATGAAATGCAAAACTCCTAACCAGAGATAATTGTCTCTCCTCTAGTGTTCCCGTGTATCTCTGAGCCTGATCTAATCCTTTTCATCGCTGCCACTTTAATATGTCCGAACTCAGCTCTGAGCTGACATCCGCATAATTCTAGCCAGACATAATTGTCTTCCCTCCAGTGTTGCTGTCGCCCTTATGCTTTTGGCCATTCTGTGGACATCATTGATATCATTTAATAGTCAACATTTCTGTATAGAAGTTACCATTCAATCCTTACAGACTGTAAGCTCCTTGTGGGGCAGGACCTACGTCTTGCTTGCTTGTTCCTCCAATGATTCCCCATATTGGCTGGTAAGAAACATTTGCTGGTTGGAATTCAGCTGCTGTTGTGAGCAGATGTAGCCTGAGCCAAGTCAACAGTATTTGTGATAGTAATTTTTAATTGGACATTAATTTCATTTCTTTGTGTGCATTTGTTTTATTCTGAAAAGCTTTTTTATTAAGCTGTGCTGATGACATAAATGGAACAGTTAACTGGAAGACCAAACAAGCCAACAGTTTTATTATCAGCAGAAAAATGGCTGCTGGGAAGAAAGATGGTGAGTTTAGGTTGTAAATGTAAATCTCCATTTGGGAGTCAGTGTTTGCTTCCAGTGTTCCTTCTGCTGTGTTTTAGTCCTGTGTCAATGAGTGTTTAATAAGTCAATCTGAAAAAAAAATTGTTTTCCTAATCTGCTAAAAACATTTTTGATCCTCTCGTGTTCTTCATCTATTATTTTTGTTTTAAATAAAAACGACTAAAAATCACTCTCGTTTTTAACCTGTGCTCCTTATCTAGTCTCTCTTGTGCCACTTACAGAAATTGTCCATGTGCTCATTATAACAATTTATTTAAAACCGTGCAAAACACTAAGAAGTACAATTAACAATATCATTTTAAAACAGCCTTTATGTAAACTTAGAAAAATGGCCATAAATATTTCATCTAATTTTGGGTGCTTGGACTGTAAATCAAATTGATGTTTTGCTATTAAATAATTATTTGGTACTTGTTTTCTATTAGAAAGATGGCTTCACCTTGAATGATGGATTCATCCTTCTATATTTTTCTTTCTATAAATGTGTCCATTAGCAACATTACATGACCTCTGAAACAGTAATTTATTTAGTGGGAAAAGCCTGACTTAATATTAGATTTGTTCAAAATATTAGTTACCATTGTAAACTTTTACTTAATATTTTTTTTGTTTATTCAGCTTTAAGATCTTTCTCCTTTCCAAAATATTGGCTGTATGTGGTTATGAAGGTTATCCAAACAGTAGCCTGGTTTCTATAACTTTGAGGCCACTAAAATGTTTATATAATAATGCTGGTGTTAAAATATTTTGAAAAGCACAATTTCATATCATAAGATGCCCTTACTGTGAGATAAAAACTCCAGACCAGAGAGTTTCTTTCCTTCATGTATCTTTAAAGTTGAGGTCACTAACTTTTTTTTTAAACTGGTACCAAACTATTCAGCAGCTCGAATCTTCATCCTCCACATCTGTGTTACAGTAGGGCAAAGTTTCCTAGCATTGCTTCTGTCTTTGAAACAAACATCTGTGTATTTAAAGAAATTTCATTGCTCATATCTATGTGGAGATAACAGTTTTATAACAGTAACTTCCCCTGAAAAGATGCCAGGCATTTATTTTAAAAACACTGGAGTACTTATTCTAGAACCACTCATGCTTCCTATTCTGACGTCATCTTGAGTTACGGCCAGTGGATTCTTCCACAGGTTCTTCAAAAGACTCACTCTGATAACCCTTATGATTAGTGTGTTTGGCACAGCCACTCTTCCTGTTTCTTTCGAGGTATGGGTATGATGTGTGCATCCTTCGTTGCTCTGGTCACCATTGTACCCTCTGCTCTGTCTGATCCAAATGAATGGAGCCCTCTTTGGCTCCTCAGGCATCCACAGAATCGCCAAAGATTCTTTGTCTGGACTTCCCAGTATTTTGTACTAAATTATAATCATCCTTTTCTTCTTTACGCCCCCTCTCATTTAAGCTATGATTCTTAGCACTGCTGTCTTTTCTAGAATATCCCTCTGGTCCCTGTTCAATTTGCCTAAAGAGTGTTGCCTAGCTAGCTCTTAGATCCAAGTGAGTCACTAAGCTGGAGCTGTTGTTAATCAAGTGCATTCTTAGACAGACAGACAGGCAGGCAGGCAGGCAGACAGACAGACAGCATCTACCAGAATCTCCATGTTTTTTTTTTTCATGTCATGCTTCCAATCAGACCTCAAACTAATGTTCAGTATGTAACTTGACATATACTATCTCTTAAAGTAGAAATGAAAATTCCTCTCAAATTTATCTATGAAATCAGTTTCCCCGTCCTTTAGAATCTTCCTTCTTCCTTTTTTCCTCTTCCCATTTAAGTTCTAGCATTCTTCTGAGATTGGAATAACTTTCAGAGAGAGTTGTTAAATTTCATTAACCATATGAAGAAATTTGGTCATCACTTTAAAACTTACAAGTACTAGTAGCTTATGTAACAAGGATGTTTTAACTACTATCTTAGATTTCGCATCTCTGCATTTTCTTGACCATGAATCCCAGTCACTGGCAATTTCAGGGGAGCACAAAGTACTGTAAGAATATTTACATAGTAAAATTAATTGAATGGTTATTTTCAATGCAACTTTTAAAATATTTTAATTCTTAACTAAAACAGTGCACTAGTACTTCTCAAAATAAAACTCAGGAATTTGATTGCATCATGCTAACCTATTTTGCATTTTCTTTGATATATTGAGTATAAAAGTCATAAAAAGCACTGCAGTTATGGATTCTTTTCTTTTACCTCAGAATAAGAGTAGAGAGATAAAAACTATAATGTGTATCCTTAGGTGATTTGCATGAACATTTATATATTCATATACTTATAATTAACTTTTTATTTTATCACATGTTAATTATAGAAAGTACATTTTTCATTTGACTCATTGTATTTTCATCTAAACTCCTTCTTGCTATCCTTTTTTATATGACCCCTACCCCCTTAGAAAAACTATATTCTAAAATGTGTTAGTCTTAGGTTTACTGATTGATAGACATTGTGTGTTTTTTTCTAAGAAATTAAGATTAAAAAGTTAAGATGATCGTGGGTAGATTCCCTAACTATTTTCAACTGAAAGGTTAAACCGTAACTGAATATTCATGGGAATAAAATGATATGTACATTAGACAGCTTGATCTTCAACTTAGAGGAGGCTTCTTTATTGACAATCAGATAAATGGGAATGGAAGGATAGTGCAGTGGTTAAGAGTTGCTTTTGCAGAGGACCTTGGTTTTGTTCCCAGCAACCACAGTGAGTGGCTCACAACCAGCTGTACTTCCAGTTACTGAGCATATGCATACACCAAGGCACTTACATAGACACACAAAATAAAAATAAACCTTGAGAGAACGAGGGGACAGTGAGGCTGGAAGGTAGAAGTATGGTTGAAGAACCATGTACGAGAGATGTGGGGCTTTCCTTTGAAGTTCCAGCCGTGAGCCTGAATTGCCTCCTCTCCTAAAGCCTAAGGAGGCTTTTTACTTCTTAAGTGTGTTGATTGTGCTTGTAAACTCATGTTTTCTAGTTTTGTAGTGCAATTAAAATAACTCTCTGGAAAAAAACATAACTCTCTGAAATCAGAATCTTAGATTATCTGATCAGGTTCTGATTCTTTATAGATCACAGGGAAATCATTAAGAAACTTAAGGTGTTATGTAACTCCTTACACCAATCTTATTGTAGCAGAAAGATTAACTCCCAAATGTGTGAACATATATTTTGTGTTGTTATATTGATAAGCTCCATGGCTGTTCTGTTAGTCCTGTATCTATGCTAGTGAAACACTCATTTAGTCCTTCTGGGTTCAATTTTATCATATATACAGTAAAATGGAAGATGTAATCTTTCAGGCAAACAAATGCATGCCGATCCTGGCTCGAGAAGGAGGCTAAGTGCATGCTACAGCTGGAACTAGTGCTTTGATCTGTCTTTTAATAAAGATATTTGCATGCCTAGACAGCATGACTTCTAAAACCCTTTTCAGCTTTCTAGCGTTCTGAATCCCGTGTTCAGTGGTCAATAGTTTGCACCCTTTTCTATTGACATTTAAGAAACATAGACACACAAACAAACATACGAAGGGAAAAACATATTTCACTGGATAATAACCAAGATGATTCTGATTTATAAAAATTAAAATAAGTGACTTAAGTCAGGAGGAAAAATTTTCATGATGAAATTATTCTGCCTTTTTGTAGAAAAAGATCCAGGGCCTTGGTTTCTGCCTCAGACGAGCAGAAGCGTCAGTATTTCTTATCAAATGAGGAAATCTAATGCTGTCCTTAGGATGAATCCCACAGCTTAGGCATGGGCTATCTGTGACTGCTAGAAAAACAATAGCTGCCTAGTTCAAAATGAATGACCCACCGGCCTTTGATTTACTAAGGTGAAGGGCTGACAGAGGAGAAACAGTTTCAATTGAAAGCCAACCTTTATAAGGCTGGATTGATCAAACCTAGCATAAATCTGAAAGATGGGGGGGGGGGAGTGAAAACAGGTTGTGTACCTGGTTAGAGATTACGTTGTCTTAAAATATTTTTCTACAGCATTTATCTGGTTTTAATAATTAAATTTCAATTTGAATGTTGTAATCACTTGTTAAAAATGAATTAGGAAGAGATTCAGCTCTAGAAACGCCGAGATGAGGTATCTTGATTCAGGGAGCCAGAGAGATTCATCTTGCAGTCTGTTACGATACGCTGGATAGCTGCTTCTTGCAGTGCTGTGCACACGGGCTCTGGGTCTCGGAGAGATGCTTAAGCCCCTTAGAGCTGTAATATGGGGAGGGGGGGAAATGTAGTCTCATTTTCCCCATTTGTACTTAAAATTGAGTTTTCAGGATACTCAATACTTGGTTGCTAAGGTCAAATTTTGCTTTTTAAAGTTGTATTAAGACAAGTGGTCGGCTGGTATTCTCTTTACAGCTTGAACATCTTGAAAAGTAGTCTTCATAATTTTTATCTAATTTCTTCCAGGTAATACTTTCCATTAAGATATTACTGTGAATAGTTGGAAATATATATCCTGGCTTATTTAAAAGATTTATCTCCAAAGTATTGGCCAATGAATGAATAACCTGGCATCTCAAAACTGGACATGAATAGTGAATTGATAAAACTGAGAGGCTTTTAAAAATAAACTTTTAATTTCTCATGTGGAAGCTATTCATTATAGTATCTTGGTAATTTTTTTTAGGTTGGTTAGGTTACTCCTGCTAAGAGTAATATCTAATCTATAAATCTCTGTTTAAATTATGCAGTCCGTTTCCCACATAGCAAACCTGAAGTTTCCTCACATCACACCTTATGTTCATTTTGATTTGATAGCTTTTGTTTACATAACATCTGGATTGAATTAAGACTTTCAATTGTACACTTATTTATTTCTGAATGTATTAGAATGTATTAGCACAGAGTTTATACTGCTTTTGACTCAAAAAATGACACCCTCCCAAGGATAGCCTATTCACCAAATACTGCATCAACTAAGAACCAGGAAATACATCACAAAAGGGTCCTCCGGCAGCTAGTGCTTCAAACGCAGGCTTCTGGTTTTTCCCGTCCAGCAGAGCACTGCAGACGCTGAAACCGCACATATCTTTTCTTCATTTAGCACGCAGTCCTACCTCATTTGCTAGTCTGGTTTTTAAACCTGCAGTGGGTTAATAATGGCAAACTTAAAAGGCTGGGGAAGCTGCTATAGAAACCATACTGATAGCAATGAGAAATGACAGCTGACAACTTGTCTACAGGGGGGAAGAAAGCAAAATCTATAAAACACACAACCTTAAAATGTATTAGCCTACTGGGACCCACTCGTGTGATTTGTAAATGACAGGCAGCCAAACAGTCCATACGGCCCCCTGTATAATAGAGCCGTGTGTGATAACTGATGTGCGAAATGATGATCTTACAACATTAGGAAAGAGGGTCAACCGCTGCTACCTTAGGAACAGCAGCCTTCTCCATGCTCATTCTGTGGGTTTCCTGGTAAACTAAGATTTTACCCCATCCTCATAAACCTCAAAGTGAGAAAATGACCATAAAAGAGGATGTTTTAAAGTCATCAATTTGTTGATAAAGCATCTATAAAATAAACATACACATAATTGGTATCTTGCAAAGGCTACTTGGCCATGCTTATTGATGATAATTCACAGCTTTCTTTTCAAAGATTGCAAAGACAGACAGCTTTAAGATTAAATGTAGCTGGAACTTTTCGGCCTCACACTTAATGTCTGTTTTATCTTTATGGCCATGTCCTTGTTCTTAGTGACGCAGAAAAGGGTCCAGTGATTGTTCTTTGGACTCTTTGTAAAGATGGGATGGCATGTGTGTCTGTTTACATTTCAGCAATAATACCCAGAGCCATTGTGAAGTTCTGCTATAGGTTCTTCAGCAGCACAATGCTTTCAGACATCAGTGTTTGTGAAGTATATCCATGTTTGCTTTTGTTTTTAAGGTAATTGTAAATAAGCACTCTGATGCACACGCTTATCTTTTTCTTCACACGCAGAAAATTTCTAACAGATTCTTAGCAAAGGAAGACCGGCACGATTTAGCTCCCGCAAGCCCCCACTTTATTGCTATTGCTGTCAAGATCTATTATTTGATTCTTGGCTCTCTACTGTCACATAATATAGAGTTGTTGAAATGCCCTGACCTTTCTGTATACCCTGTGACTAAAACATGCAATGAATACTTCTGTGAATAAGATTTTGGCCGTATAGTAATGAGAGACATAGGAGCTTAGGGAGGGTAAAATATTGAAATCATTATTTTCCAGCACGATTTCCCTTTTGGCTCTTCTTTATTCAGACATGAGTTTTGTTTTGTTGTTTTTCAAATAAATTCTATTGCTTATGGCAATGTATTTTCAGAAATTTTAATCTTTACAAGTGTAGCTGTCTTTCCTATTTGAAGTTTTGATTCACCATGGGTTAAACTTTTGCTTTAATTGTTTTGCCCACTAATGTTGCTAGATTTGTGGGGATTTAGCCACACGGTGGTTCTTAGTTTCATTTGTATCCAGTGGCATGTTTGCAGAAGTAATGGATTTGCAGCTGTACAAGATTACAGAAACATTTGAGACACAGAGAGGCCAGCCCCTGTGACCTCGCCTTGATTAGCACAGTGCTGTGCACATATATACTATGGAGATGATCAACACATAGCTCTGTGGCTTCTTAGGGTGTTTACTTTTCATTGTTTTAGACTCATTATTAAGGAAAATCATGTGTATCAAGTTTGCGGTTTGTATCTACCATCAAGGCACCTGTGAATGTAGCATGTGTTAATCCAGGTGGCAGTCTTTATGGTAGTTTGTTTAGACCCTGTGAGCGTTATTGGCATAGCTCATGCTTACAAGAACAACAACCCAGGCTTCCAATTCTCTATGCCATTTTGGTTTTTGAAAAGAAGCATAGGTGTAAATACTGCCCAAATAACCGCTCTTGAAGAGCTATTTGTTTTGCAAATAACAAAGGGACAAGGAAAGGGCTCTTCTGTAAAAATGTTGTGTGGGTACCCATAATTTAAACCCATCATACAGAAAGGAAGTGTTATTTTCACAAACAAAACATAGTGGCTTAGTCATTTTCCATTTCTGGATGATGAGTATGTCATACATCTGTATCATGTTTTTCTCGAGTGAATGGCATACTATACTTAAAGCGAAGCAGGCTTTACTGTGGAGTTGCCAAGGTAACTGACCAGCAAGGATGCAGTTCAGCAGATTGCAGAATGGCAATTGAGTACACATGAATAAAAAAAAAATGTGCATGTCATCTTAAAGCCCAAGAGGGTCATGGTGGATTGTGGATTAACTCTGTACATTGGAGAAATTTGTGTGAGTGAAATGTGTGTGTGTAAGCAGGAAGAGGTGTTCTATACTAGTCATGTGGGGTGATATGGAATGATAGTTACCCTTTAATAGGTTCATGTTAGGCCCCATGAAGGCTATATAGAAAATAGAATTATTTTGATGTTATTTAGCGTGAGAAACATTTCTTTTTTGCTTCTCAGGCTGACATACATCACTTTGCCGTAGCAAACACTAAAAGAGGCTATTACTTTATGATGAAAATGGAGGATAGTAATCTACAGCATACTATACCTTAAATTAAGTGTCATATATATTTAGCTCCCTAGCATGAGACCTGTGTCTGTTTCTGCATTGCTTTGTATTAGAATGCATTCATTCATTCCACAGGCATCAATAAACCTATTTAACTATGCTCAACACTCCTCAAGGTATTAAAAAATGACAAGGAAAATAAAACTCAGTATTGCACCATACAGTGTTTTTCATCTCTAGAAAGATTAATAAATCAGGTAAGTTCAAAAGAGATTCATTTAGATTATCCACAGTATTCCTATACTTTGGATAGAAGGCTGTGATCTGAAATTTTAATATCTTTAATATAGAGAAAAATAGTTTCTTAGCGGGATTTTGAAACTCTCCACAATTTGATTCTTTTCCTCCCCACTTTGTTTTCCTGACACAAACTGGAGGACTGGCTTACTTCATTCCTTTAAAGGGTCCCTGCAGCCCCCCAGTATTGCATGTTTTCATTGCTTAACGCCCTCTCTCTGGATTATAAATACTTAGTATTGAGAAAAACATTAAATCTATTAATTTTTTCCAGATCTTTCCAAAGTCAGCCCATCCATCCAGGCATTGCCAAAATAGCTAAAACTCCACGGTAATTACCAGTTAAGATGTTGATCTCCCAGACTGGATGGTGACCTTGTGTGAAGCAGGGATAGGGGGTCTTTGGTCCTCACATTTCTGATACCATCTGATATTTTAGACACATAGTGATATTGAACTGGAGCAAAAAAAAAAAAGTCAGAATGTCGTCCTTACAATTTTTCTCTGATTTGGGGATTATTATATGGAATGTAACTCTCCTTCCCATAGGTGAGCAAATAGTCCTTGAGCAGAAGAGGGCAATAAGAATGCCAAGTGACAAACGCATCAGTGTCTCTCCGCAAACCCTGTTACACTATCTTGCAGCTTCTATTTATTTATCTATCTACCTACCTATTTGCTTATTTATTTGGTTGCACAGCCTTGTGTGTGGTTACTTTGTTTTGAGACAGGACCTTGCTCTGTAATCCAGGCTACCCTGAACTTCATCCGTAGCCCAGGCATGTCTTAAACTCAGCCATCTTCCAACCAGTTTCTTGAATTACAAGTCTGAGCCACCACATCTGGCTGTTCCAGAGACTTTCAAGTTGTGGTTTTAGTAGTCAAGTTATGGTTACATGAAACTACAAGCCAAATGTTTTAGTATATTCTTCTTTGGCGGGGGGTGGGGGGATGGGGGGGCGGGGGGCGGGGGGACAGCTATTCACAGAACATGGGGACAGGTTTTCTCAGAGGAAGAGACTTTTTGTGGGAGTCTCTCTCTCTCTCTCTCTCTCTCTCTCTTTTTAAATACTAAAAACTTTACTGTCAGTAACTTGGCTACTTAGGGCTTTTAGCAAGTTTGTGATCTTGGTCTGAGCAGTCTTGGGGACTGAGGTTAATTACCACATTTGCAAATCCATCAGTGACTAAGGGAAAGAACTTAGCTGATAGAGTTTATCCGGCTAAAATTTCCAGCGACTGGCCAATCACGAAGCTAGAATACCAAAAGACATCGCAGAGGTGAAAAGGGTGATGACAGCAATGTGTTGGTGGAGATGATGATGTCAGAGGAAAAACAAGAGGTAGAAACTAATCAAGCCAGTTTAGGCATTTTCTTGCACTCACGTATTTTGTCCTAAGTCATAGTGAATCATGAAATTGGTTCTATTTCACCTAAAGAAATGATTTGTCCAGAAATGCATCATGTAATTATTGTTCATTTAGGAGATGGCATAATGGGATAGATTATACTATTTTAATTATTGGATGCCCAAATCAGGAGATGTGAAGTAAAGCTAAAGTTTTTGGTTTTAAAAAAGCATGGATAAAGCAGAATGCATATATTCTAATGAGACTTATGTAGGCTGACTTCCCTCTGTTTGGAAAGCAATTATTATTTTATTCTTATTATTTGGAAACTACTTATTATTTTAAAAGTACTCTATGTGTTTGCTTTTTTAAAAGGGAAAAGGGAAAAACTGTAGTAATTGTGAAATTTGTCAGTTCTTATTAAATGTATTTTGTTGCTAATATTTTTCAACAACAGTAAATCATAAAGATGATAGTTATGTCTTTATGCTTAATGGCAATTAAAAATACTAAATGTTATGTATGTCATTTTATTTGTGTAGTATTTTAATGGTTTCTAAACACATCGGAAGAGTTTTCTGAATCTTTGTCCTAAAATTGTTTCCCTTTCAAGCAAATATGCACTAACAGTTCTCTAGTGCGTTGTTTTGGTTTTCTCAGCAATTCCTGCCCAGTGAGACTCATCTGTGCCCAGTTACCGAGGGCTCGTTATCATCGTCCTTTTCTCTCTCCTTTGCTTTCAGTGTATACTCTTTTCTCAAAGGTGCACTCTGATCGGAATGTGTACCCATCTGCAGGTGTACTCTTTGTTCATGTCCTGGAGAGAGAATATTTTAAGGGTGAATTTCCACCTTACCCAAAGCCTGGTAGGTTCTCTGCAGGAGGGGAAATGGGATAAATAACTTCTTTTTGTTCATCGAACAGACCTGAGTATAATCAAATATGATTAACACTGTTTAGAATGATCTGGATACATGAAAAATTGGTTGTTGTAAGATCTTTTGCACTTTAAGATTACAAATTTAATTATAAAAGGAAATAATTTTTGAATTTTATAGTGTGTATTTCTGGAGTTTTAGTGTTGACTGTGACATCCGCATCCGTGCCTGGCAAATAACCTACCTCTAGTCACACAAAAATAGTTACAGCTTTACCCAATTATGATTTTTTTGTACTATGACTTATTTTCTTACATAGTACACTGATTTTTAAAGAAAACTATACATTTCTTGTGTAAGAGAATGAAATAAATTATTTAGTAACAGTGTTTTTAAAAGCTTTAACTGTATGAAACGATTTGATAAAACTTCACAAAAGTATAATGATGATTAATTTTCCTTCAGAGTAATAACAGTTATTAAAACATTTAATTCACTATTTGGGTAAATGTGTTATTTTGAATTATCACAAGTACTGTCATATTAATGAAGATATAGAAAGAATAGCAAGAGAAAACATTAAGTAATAACTCCTAAGCAACAAAAATGACTTCTGAAAATTAAATTTTGGAAGAGTACATGTTTAATATTAGAATTAATATAATTTTTTTGTAGATTATATGAGGAGTAACAGCTTATCTGACAACATTAATAAAATGAAGTTAGAACTGTTTTTAATAGTGAAAAGAGGCTTCATCAATTACTTTTAAAGTGTTTTCTTATGACACATTCCATTTTTATAAAACTTAATGGCTAAACCTTTGGACAGCTGTTGTTACATTTAAGAAAGGCATGTAGTAATGACAAATGATATCTTTATGATTACTTGACCACTCCTTAATAATAGAGTGATAACCTTTGGAGACCCATGAACAGAATGCCTCTCATTGACAGGTGATTGAGTTTTGGGAGCTATTTGTAAATGGTAGTTGTCATTGGTGAAACTGTCCTGATATATTCCCCTTCAAAATATTTCCAAGATTTTGTTTGAATCTACTATATTTATTAGATCTGTAGACAATTTCAACAACCAAGAGGACATTTTTCCATTATACGGATACCTAAGTCAGACATTTCAGATGAATTTTTTTTCATTTATGTATTTAGTTTGCTGCAAATGTCAAAAAAATTTTAGGTGGAATGTTTTGATTGAAACCACCAAAGATACATGTATGAAAATAACTGTTTTATGTCTTAATTCTGTGTTCCTTATCTAGGTGAGGTTAGTAATGATCCCATAACATTTAACACAAATTTAATGGGTTACCCAGACAGACCTGGATGGCTTCGATACATTCAAAGGACACCGTATAGTGATGGCGTCCTGTATGGGTCTCCAACAGCTGAAAATGTGGGGAAACCAACTATCATTGAGGTAATTCCTTTTGAACAAGCAATACTATGGGATTTTTAATCATTTGTTTTAAATGTCAAAATTAAAGTTATATGGCAGCATTTTTAACTTTTTTAACATACAAATGTACTTATTAATGCTTAGACATATAAACTTTGCTATTTCAACATTTATATTAAAATGATAAAATAAATTAGTAAAAAAGTAAATGATACTTAAATAGATTGATATAAATTCTATTTGATAAGAAAATGCAAACTTAAAACATTTATTTGTTCGATATATTAAACAGTCATTTCAGTTACTCATGTGTGCATATACATGTGTGGACACACATGTGCCGTGATGCATTTGTGGAGGTCAGAGGACTACTTCCAGGGAATTCTCCTTCCACTGAGCGTGTCCTGAGGACCACACCCAGGTTTTCAGGTTTAGCAGGAAGTGCAGTTTACCCACTGAGCCAACTGCCAAGTCAACACTACATTTTCATATTCAAATTTTGTGCTTATTTAAATAAAAGTCATTCATTAGAAATCTTAATTACTGAACATTGCAAAAGGTGACTAGGGTAAGAAGGATGAATGACAAGTGCATCAGCCGTGTTTTATGGTCTCTGGGTGGAAGATCTGAGAAAGAAAGACATGCCTGCCCAATGCTAGAATAACTGCAGTAACCAGAAACCGCTGAGGAGTCCAATTCACACAGTTCACACAGTTCTTTCTGGGTGGAAGAAGCAGCCCTTCCAGATTTTGAAAATAAGGTTTCCAACCAACTAACCAACCAACTGAACAACCAAACAAACAAAATAACAACAGAAGTGCACATGTGCAAAGACACACACACACAAATCAAGAATGTGTGAAAAAGTATATGATCTCAGAGAACTATACATGTGGTTAGAAGTTGGCGTGCATTGTAGGGGACAAATGCTAGGAGCATGAGTTATCCGTGGTGCTAAGATAAATCCCCAAGAGCTGTGTAAGCCATGATGACAGAGTTAGCTTATATTATAAAGCCTTCAGCATTGTCCCCTCATATCTCATAGCATACCTAGAAGACATTAGAACTTAAACCTGTGACAACAATGATAAATGGTAATTTAAATGAAATTAATACTTCCTTTAAAAGACGAAAGTGTCTCACTGTTGATATGGATGCTGGGAACCAAGCTCAGTTCCTTTGTAAGAGTAAGAAGTGCTCTTAACTGCTGAGCCATCTCTCCAGTCCCTCTGTTGAACTTTTTTCAAACAAGGAATTGAAGAGATCTCCTTTAAACTCAGGCTTTCCCCAAAAGAAGAGCAAACATCATTCTCAGTGGGGAAACATTAGTGAAATTTCACTTATATTCAGGAACAAAACAACGATAGTGTCCTCTATGTTTTATTATGCAATATATTGGAAGTCATAGCTAGTGAAGGGAAGGACATGAAATAAATTCCATGATGATTTGAAAGAAAAAAAATTGAATAGTCAATAATATAAAGTCTATGGACTATTAAAAATATTATGAAAGGCTACCAATCAACTGTGAGATAAATATAAATGTGTTACATTACTGTACATGAATAAAAACTACTGAGAAAATAGATGTTTCAGAGAAGCATGTATTTTCAAAAGAGACAAAAATTATAAGGTACCAAGAGTAAATATAACACAAAGTACATAAATTTGCATAAATAGATGGCAATTTCAATAATAGGAAGATAGTGTCATAATGGCGTTATTTCCCCTAATCTGTGATTCTGTGTAATGCCAATATAGTTTCCACTGGATTTTAAAAATAGAACTTGACCGTTTCTAACATGTATGGGGAGGGTTATATGCTATAAATAACAAAGTACCAGTGAAGAACAAAGGAGAAGGTTTATCTTCTCTCATGGGCATCCAGATTTCAGTAAAGCCATGGTCATTACCACAGAGTCACAGGACAGGAGTGGACAAATGGGCTGAAGGAGTGAGTAGCAAGGCCAGAAACATAGACTGCTCAAGGAAAAGTGATGGAAACATGAAGAGTTGGTGCCACAGGTCACTGGGAAAAGGAATGTCTATTTCACAACTAGTGTTCAGAAAAATTGTTAGCTATTTGAACTCAACCCTTCATACCAACCATAGAATTAAATCCTTCATACCAAACTCCAGACACAAATCTAGGTAGATTAGGGATTAAATGTGGAAAACAAAATGTTAAATTAATAGATTAAAATATAGAAAGCTCTCTTGTTGACTTTGGGCCAAGAATAGATTTCTTAAATACCACCTGCTTATTTTTTGAGAGAAAATATATAATTTGAACTATAATACTTACGAACTGATCGTCAAGAGATTCTTTAAGAGACAGGCCGTAAAGCAGAACATATTTTTGTTGCATGAGCCTGACTATAGGGAATCTAAAAAGGAAACCCTCAGTTCAATAAGAAAAGGATATTTTATTGAAATGACATACAAATAAGTCAGTGATATTCAGACCATAATGAGACTTTTACCATCAGTGAATATGAGGATTGACAAAACCACTGTGGGGATCAGAAACCAAATTATGTCCCATCGGTAGGTATTAGTACACCCTATCACTAAGCAGTCCAACTTCCGGGTGTCTACCCAAACAAGCACGTTGCAAAAACTCCCCGAAAGGCATGTACAGACACACTCCGTGAACAATGTTCCTAAAGCAGAGCACTGGAACCCCACAAAACAACAGAGTCCCAAAAGGCTGTCAGTAAGAACTAGGTGAATACATTGTATTGTGTTGATGTGGTGAATATTAAGAGCAAAAATGAACTGAGGCTTGCCCAGTGACAAGAATAAGTGTTTTTAAACAAAATGTTGAATTGGGAGGTGCAAGCAAACTGAGGAATATATTTTAAGTCTACATGTTTTTGTAATAAAACTACTTTAAGTAAATGATATTTTAAACACCAAGCCACAGTTTCAGCTACATCTGGAAGCAGCCGTGGGCTAAGACAGGCGAGCAGTAATGCATGTCCAGGTGAGTTCAAGAAAGATCAAAGTGTTCTTGTAAGTCACTACAGAAATGTTAGAATCTATATAAAATAATATGCTAAAAAAGTACTGATGAAAATTTAACACAACCTTTCATGGAATACAAATATATCTGTATAGTGTAACAATCATAGTATTTTAACATACTCTTATTAATTTAGTCAAGTTTTATGTGTCTCAAACCATTATTTAATTATATAAATTTATGAATTATTCCACTCAGTGACTATGTACCTGAAATATTTAGATTTTAAACATCTGCAATTGGTTAGGCATTATTTTAGAAACAGAATGAAAAAGAAAGCATCCTTTCTCAAGCTTTGAAGTTCTTCACATCTTTGCAGTAAGTAAAATTTGATTGCCATCATTACAGTACTTAAATATCTTATTAGAAGTAAGAAAAAACATGCTACTTTCTGCTATAGCTGTTAAAATTAAACATTAGATGTACATTCATATAATAAAATTCCTTTTAATATGAAATATCTTTTACTCCCCAGGCATCCTGTAATTTAAAAAAAAGTGAAGAAACCTACTATAGTATGCAAAACTTACAATAATGAAATTTGTGACAAATATGGAGGGTTAGCCAAAATATTGTTATTAATTTAAAATACCCATTATCTTTTCTGAGCCAAAACCTCACTTAATAACACATTGGAGAAGATCAATCATTTTTTGTTGCACCAAAAATATGATTATGATTATTTGGGGGAGTAATGCAAATTAATTAATTAGTATATATTAATTTTATAAATTAATGGAAACAGGCTAAACTTTTTAATCACGAAAGCTCCCAAGTACAACTTTTTTTTTATATTTCCATTTGCTTTCTTGGAAAAATAACTTAAGCTTATTTTTGTTAGCTAGTCTTATGGAACCTCACCGATTATGTGTCTGTGAGGAAGGAGGTGGGAAATCCAATGGTATTTTGACAAGTTGGAGAGGGAAAGGGAGAGAAAGAGAAACTCCCTTAACTCTGCTCAGAATAAATATTGCCAAAGTTTTGAAATTATTCATCTTCCAACTCCGAATTTTACTGTTTTACCTCTCAGTGTTCCTAAGGATTGTACACTGCTTCTCTGAAGGCTCCGTTTGATATGTAAATGCCTTTGGTGCTTGTTGAGTGCACAGGGGTCTCCTAGTAGTTGGAGCCAGTTTTCTCTTCTGTTTTGTTGTCAGCTGCAGCTGCAGTCACCGCCAGAAACCTAGTGCTGGGACTCTTAAGACTTTGACAGTGTCCTTTGGTTTTGTTGAGGTACTACAGCTGTCTGCCCATTGAATACCTGTCACAAAGCTTGACCCTTGAGTTCAGAAGCCATGGCCTTTGCTTTGCCTGTCTCTGGTAGCCCTTTCTGAGTTGACTTGGATATAAGCTCACTGACCCTGAAATGTTTACTAACATTTGACTGTAGCGGAAATGCCGATTTTGGGGTTTTTGAGCATGTACCCTAAGTTTCATGAACTATGATCCTTGCTGCTTTCCTCCTCCTGAGATGTATATACTAAGCATGAAAGGGTTGTTTATGAAATCTTTTGACTGGTTGCTGTGGCATTTAGCATTTAAATGTACCATAGGTGTACTTAGCTTAAAGTATGCTTTTCGTGATGATTCTTAAACTTGCAAGCAGGAGCATACATTTTTAGGGACTTTTGTTGTTGTTCTAATCTTAGCACATTGCCAGTAAGTCACTCCTAATGGTTCATTATCTTCTATTGGCACCTCTACATCCCTCTCGTGCCCGATGGCTTTCTACAAAAGTCTTAATTTATTTCACTTTTCCTTTTAGTATGTTAAATGGACCCAGTTAATTAATTATTTTTTATATAATATTGATAAAAGTCCTGGGTCCTTATTGCCCAGGAAAGGAAATTTTCTAGATATATCAACAAATAATTTTTAAAAATCCAAAGAATAGTGATTTGTTTTCATTTTGCCATTAATGAGTTGGATTTTACAAAACATTTCTTTTTCTAAACATACGTTTCCTTTCCTAATAGATAACTGCCTACAATAGACGTACCTTTGAGACTGCAAGGCATAATTTGATAATTAATATAATGTCAGCAGAAGGTAAGTATGGAAAATATATCGATGATCATTTCTTATTTATAAGAACAGTTTCATTGTGTTTATAAACATATAGTATAATCATAGATTATAGAGTACCACAAACAACATAGTTGATGATATAGTAAAATGTAGAATTTTTTTTTCAGTTTTTCGAGACAGGATTTTTCTGTGTAGCCTTGGCTGTCCTAGACTTGCTTTGTAGAGCAGGCTTGAACTCACAGAGATCTGCCTGTTTCTGCCTCCCTGAATGCTGGGAGCCACTGGAACTTTTTATAAAAGTGGTGTACTATGGTGAAAAACAGGACAGTTCTTCACCAGAGGCCCTGCTGACTTCTTCAGGCCTTGCTTCCTCAGTAGTGAAAGGGCACTAAGATGAACCAAGTCCAGTCTAAAGACTGAGAGTTAAGTCTAAGAAAACAGGGTAGTTATTAGCTAGATTTTTATTCAACTGTAGAGCGGTAGGAAGTAGTTAAGCCACATGTGAAGATAAACTGTGATCTGGGTACTTGAGGTATACAATTTGCTAATTAGCTAAATTTGTTCATTATGTCAGTAAATGTCAGAGCCCATCAAGAATTTAAAGGGATATGCTCATGCTAAATGATTTCCTGAGGACCTTGAAGGTCAGGGACACAGGAAATATTCTAAAATTTATGCTCTCAAATGTTTGGCAAAGAGTAGGAAACATGTCTAACACTGAAATGTTTTAGTGAGGCTACTAACATTAGAGGGAGGAGCCAGGGAGAGGTTCATGGGAAGATAGCTGGGAGGAGCTAGAGGGAGGGAAGGGGAAAAATATTACTATCCCATTCTGAAACTTGAGGCTTAAATGTTTGTTCTTGTTTTGCTGTTTTTACAAGACAGGATTTCTCTGGCTGTCCTGGAACTTACTCTGTAGACCAGGCTGGCCTCGAACTCACAGAGATCCATCTGTTGAGGTTTTAACAATAAATGTTCAAAAGAAAGAGAAAATATTTTTATCTACCCTTAGAGAACTATGGGATCATAATCCTCTCTATACTTCTGTCAGTGAAGGCACTGACGGGAAGGGAGCTGTTATAGATCTTCTCCTCTGAAAAAGAGCGAGTAAGAGTATATACTTCAGATTAGGAGACTGTCGGACCTGATAGGCTAGGGTCAGACAGTAGGGGAGGAAGACTTCTCCTATCAGTGGACTAGTGAAGAGGGACAGGGGAGGAAAAGGGAAGGAGAGTGGGGCAGGACGAGATGAGGAAGGGGGCTATAACTAGCATACAGAGTGAATAAATTATAAATAATAATGATGATAATAGTAATAAAGAATATATTCTTGATGGGGAAATTACTGCTTGTGTTTACTGGTAGAAAACAAACTGGCAAACAAAAGCATTTTGCCAAAACTTAGCATTGTGAAATTCAGGATAACTCAATAAATCTGGATTAAAAATTGCCCTTAGTCTGTATGAAAGAAAGTGATATCTAATAAGCTGATATGCAGCCAGGGAGACTGCTGGAAGTCTTCAGCCTCCTTCAGGGGACCTTTCCATATGTGTTTTAACAGTACCAACTATGCCAGGTTAAAATGTAAAGAGCCCTTTATATATGAAAACAAGTCAAGGGCTGATTTTATGGGCCCAGGCCTAGCATCCCCTTCATACACTCCCAAGCTGTTCCTCACCTGCTTTTTTAGGCATCCATGGAGTAGAGAAGCTGGTTCTTGACTTTACTAGGTTGGATGGTTATATCTAGTGTTAGCTATTTCTGTGGAACTGGGAACTCTAAGCGGGTAGAGTCATTGTCTTTTCCTTTCCATTTGTGGATTCATGGTTGGCGTTACATAGGTCCAATGTGGTGTCTTTGGGCTCCTAGACCTTACAGGAACAGGCTCAAGAGACCAAGTCTTTGTCAGATATGACAGACTGGAAGAGATCCTGGTCGACTGTTGGAGCTCTTTCTCTAGACTGGTCTCTACTGTAAAAAGTGAATGCCCAGAACCTAGTAGTGGTATTATTTCTTTTTTTTAAGTAATTTATTTATTTTTATATTAATCATAGGTTATATATTTTGTATACCAGCCGTAGCCCCCTCTCTCATTCCCTCCCACTCTCCCCATCCCTCTCTCATCTTCTCCCTGCTCCCCTCCAAGTCCACTGATAGGGGAGGACCTCCCCCCCCTTCCATCTGACCGTAGCTTATCATGTCTCTTCAGGGCTGGCTGAAATGTCCTTTTCTGGGATCTAGTTAGGCTGCTCCTCCCTCGGGGGGGTGGGGGCAGTCGACAAGCCAGCCATTGAGTTCATGACAGAAATAGTCCCTGTTCCCCTTACTAGGGTACCCACTTGGGTACTGAGCTACCATTCGAGCAGGGGATATAGTTTGTATCCATACATGGTCCTTGGTTGGAGAAACAGTCTCATAGAAGACCCCTGTGCCCTGATCTGTTTGGTCTTTGTGGAGCTCTTGTCCTCGCCAAATCTTACTAACTCCCCCTTTTTTCATATGATTCCCTGCACTCTGACGATGGCTTGGTTGTGAGTCTTAATATCTGCTTTGATTCATTGTTAGTTAGAGTCTTTCAGAGGCCCTCTGTGGTAGGCTCCTGTCCTGTTGCTTGTTTTCTCCTATATTCAATGTCCATCCCATTTGTCCATCTAAGCGAGGATTGATCATCCCACCCTGGGTCCTCCTTCTTGCTTATCTTCCCTAGATGTATAGATTTCAGCATGTCCATCCTATCATGGGGATTTCTATTCATGTGGCTCCTGGTATGAGAATACTACACAACTGGAGGGTCAAATGTAAGCACAAGCTCACTTGCATGAAAGAGTTCAAAGTTGCATTAGTGAGTTCAGTGACCCCAAACAGTTTGAAAACCACGAAACTAAAAAGGTCATGCCTTTGTCCTTGCCAGTCTAGACAAGATTCATATGCACTTGAGAGTGAACATCTTTGAACATGGCCTTCACTCATGGTATTTGTCCCAGATAAAGTTTAGAAAAAGGAATAACAAAGTTGTAAATCAGGGCAATCACGCTCAGCCCAGCGCATTGGCCAGCTGTGTTCTTCTCTGAGTGACCTAATGGGAAATTAGTCATGTAGCCGCATACAGCATGGTGCTCCAGGAGAAGACATAAAATGAATCCCTACATTGGGTTTAGCACCTCAGAGGCCTGCCACCAATCTATTGGCCTACTGTTCTCTTGGCCTCTTTGATTTCCAAATATAGCAAGCATGGGATTTCCCCAGAGTTAGAAAGCTCCTGTGACTCATCCCAGGGAGACCTGGCAATAATAGTTCTTAGCCCAGTAGACAGTAGGCAAACTGCACAGCCCAGAGCCTCGGAAGGATACTGTAGCAGCCACAGGCCTTGTAGCAGAACCACAGAGTGGTTCTCCACAAAGTAGCACTGACTATAAGACCACAGGGGTGGGCGCAGTGAGCTGAGGCTTTCTATGTTTTCATGGAATGGTGAATGTAAAAACATTTAGGGAAAAGAATAATTGCATATATGTGGCATATCCAAAACTGTATTTTCTATTACTCATAAATATTGTATCACTTAACCACTGAGACATTCTTCATCATGATTCATTTATATGACACTTTGTAGGCATAGGGGGGAGTGTCACATGATTAGGCTATGATAGCATGTCAAAAGGAAATACATTTGTATAAACTGAAAACTTATTTGCAAGGAAGAGAATGAAGAGACCATGTTTTAGAAGACTGCAAATGGGCTGTACATTGAAAAAGCCTAGTAAAATCATAAGCCAAATTGGTGCCTGCAGGAGAGGAGGAAAGGATTTCCTGTGTGGAGGGCCTTATGAAGCTATATCTTTAAAAGTGTTCACTGCCTGCTACCCGGCTCTGGAGAAAACCCTGAAGCCAGAGCTGGCTTTCTCACCGAGGCTCCGGTATCTAGTGTCCATTAATACCAGAGAGGCTGCCAAGAAATGAGGTCATTAAGGTGCTTACTGTGTATTTTTATCTCCCAGTTACTAAACAAGAGTGGGTTAACTTACAAATTCATAGATTTTGCTGAATAAATTTGAGGAGGTATATTGTAAAGTTAGTATTAAAAACATTAAGTTTGTTTAGAACTCAAATATTCATATAACCAACCTTTTTCTGTTCAAATTAGGGCTATTGTTTTAATATTTTATCAGATTTTACCATATGTCTATAATCTGCTGAGCATATTTAGACAGTCTCTAACTTAGAGAAAAATTGGATGGGATAAATTCAAATTACTCTTACTTCTGACCATATCTAAAGATAATTTTCCACTAAAAGTATAGGAGGAAAATAGAAGATCCTGCTGACCTTCCCACCTTCATAGTCTACATGAATTTCTTAATTTGTTCTGCTTTATAAACAGTTTAAAACTAACTAGTTATTGCAGAAATAGTATTGTATAAAAAGAAAACATTTTAATTTTAAAAGAACAATCATAATATAAAAAAATTGTGAGTAATTCAAGAGTAACACATGAGAAACTAAAGTTTATATAAGGTTTGTTTAAAATATACATTTAAAATTTTTAAAGGAAAATTTTAATTCATTTTTAAAAGAAAAAATTAAAAAGCTCACTAAGATGCTGTGAAACTGCATGAGAATTTTTTTCTTAAATATTTACTACACGGTAATCCAAAGAGAAGTGGGATAAATTTTAGAATTCTCTCTAGCTGTATAATCAATATTATAGAAAAAAAGCAATGATTTTTAGCATGTTCTAAACAATATCACAAAATATTATAAATTTAAAACACAGACTTAGTTGGTCTTCTTTCTTTCTGTGGCTAAATTCTAAAATCATAATTTATCTTCAAGAACCATTAATTTTTATATTGTAGATACAGGTCGGTGTCTAATGTATATTATGTTTTTAGACACATCATCAGTTACAGAGAAAGTCTTTGAAGTCCCAGTAATCTGTCAGTATCCACCAGGAACTGGCTTCTAGATCCCTTTGGCTACTCAAATCTGAATACTCACAAATCCCCTGAACAAAATGGCATAGTTTTTACATATGATTTACACATATTCTCCTAGATATGAATCATCTCAATTATGTGTTTTACCTATACAATATAGGTTATATATATAAATAGTTGACATATTGTTTAGGGAATAATGATGAGAAAGTTTATACATACACACACACATATGTCTCAGCCAGGATAGCCCTGGATGTTCTCTGTTGTAGTAATTTTTTAAATGCTGTTGGGCTATAAAATGTTTATTTGCCCTAATATTATCACAGCAGTGTTATTTAACTAGCTATCACAAATAATAAGACACAGGCACCTGTTAGGTTTTATAATTGCCTTATTTACCTTGGGCCAAGGGTATCTACACTGTCTGAATCACTTCACCATCCACGTTTCAGCCCCCATCCAATGCCATCCTCCTTAACCATCCTATATTCCATCCATAATCTTATGAATACTTGCTTTTATTCTTCATCTTTTCATGCCATTATTGGAGTCCTTTCTCCTTGCTCACATGGTTTTTTTTTTCTCCCACGCTAACTTGTTGTGGTGTCTTCCTTCCTCCTCTCTTCCCATTCATCTCTGCTGTGATTCTCATGATTCTCCAGTCCTCAAAACCCCAGGAACCTAGCCACACCTACCCTATTCTGCCCTGCCCAGGTATAGGCCGTTTAATGAACCAATCAGGTATAATGTTTTAGACAGGTTTACATAAACAAGGATGGGTGTATCCAGTGGACAGTAACGAGATCTTGAGTGCCAGTAATTAGCATTAGACCAACCTCTGACAGTCCTGGAACTCACTATGTAGACCAGGGTGTCCTTACAGAGATCTGCCTGCCTCTGCCTCTTAAGTGCTAGGATTAGAGGTGTGTCCTACTGTGCTCCACTCAGATGTAATTTTTTAAGAATGATTTCGGGTCATGGTTTGTTGGATCCAAGTATCTGAACCCATACAGATGGAGATCTGATTATTTTGTATTGCTCTCTGTTGCCAGGACTATGACGGCACTCAACAAAACTCAAATTGTTCCCTTTTAAGAGACTATTTCATTAAAGATATGTGTATTCCTTTTCATCAACACTAGAATTCCCGTTGCCGTATCAAGCAGAATTCTTCATCAGAAATATGAATGTGGAAGAGATGTTGGCCAGTGAGGTTCTTGGAGACTTTCTCGGGGCTGTAAAAAATGTGTGGCAGCCAGAGCGCCTCAACGCCATAAACATCACGTCAGCCCTAGACAGGGGTGGCAGGGTGCCGCTTCCTATTAACGATATGAAGGAGGGGTAAGACAACTTTTATCTCTTTGCCTTAAATGTGGATTTTTAAAGTATGGTGACTTTATCAAACTTATTATAGATGGAAGATAGCCTATTGCATTTTTCTTTTTAATAAGAAATAGATATTATGAAGATATGGACATATAAGCAATTTTCTATATTGACAAAGAGATAGTATCAACGGTTCCTTCAATCACAGTACCCAGGTCCTGTGAATCTAATTGTAGATTGGGATCGACATCATAAATTATAGCACTAAGCCTTTTGTACCTTCGGAGACAAGCTGATTATTTAGGGCCATGCATTTCAAAGGAAATTGACGCCCAGTTATCAGCTGGAGGACTCGCCGGCCTGCTGGAGCTTTATTCTAGGAAACTATTTCTTCGCCTTTCACATTCTTTCCACCATGTGTTGGTGGCTGATGGCTAAAGTGGATTTGAAACCCATTCCTGTGACACTGGAGCCAAAAGTTTGGCCTTGTCACTCACGAGCTGGGTGACATTGCACAAATGCAGAACCCCTCTGTGCCTCAACTTCCTTTTGTGTTCCAGTGGGGATGGCATCCTCTCTCAAGCTTCTTAAAGTGATTAAATGAGACAGTGCAATTTGAGATGGATGCGCCAGCTCTCAAGCAGTACAGAGTGTGACCTGTGTAAGTAAAAACACTCCTGTCGGATAAATCGAAAGCTTTGCTGTCGGTATCACACCAAAACTTCCATCTTTAATTTCTTATCTGTAGGTCGATAGAGAATTGCTTCTCACTCAATCCTGTGAAAGTGCAGTAGGTAGAATAAATCACAGTTTACACAACATATATTTGTCCCAACTCTCCCTTCTCCCATAATCCCGGGAATACTTCTCTGCAGGTGATATCTAGAATTAACCAGGATAACTGGATTCATAAGAATCAGATTTCAGGGCAGCTTAATGGAGAACTTGTTTGGAAATAACAGAAAAGATCACAAATACACAGAAATGAGGTCTGAGAGGGTAGGCAGGAGATGGGTGGAGGAAGCAGCGGTCTGTGAAGTTCAACTTAAAATTTCAGAATTAAGTTTTATCTTGAATGTTATAGCAATGGGTTTTGAAGTCAGTCAAGCACACAAAGAAGTACTTTGAGGAAAATGGTGGGCTTATCTCTTGTCTAAGTGCTGGTTGGCTTTTTATATGAAACATAGCTCTAGAGGTTAAATTTTCACTGTAGAGTCGCAATGTGGATCTCTTTCCCACCGAGTAAATTAAAAAGCATAACTGTGGAACAAGGTGATCAGGAGAGTTCCCTGAAAACACCCTACTAGCATACACCACTTTTTCAGCAGCCCCCTTAATGTGTTCCGAGATGATTGTTAAAATAACAGCCAGAAAGTGTTTGCAAGCAACAGAGGGAGCCCCAGGCGTTGATAGCTCTACTTCTCTGGGCTCACCCATTCTGCAGTCAATAGTGTCGGCCCTACTTTTAAGATGGAAACTAAACTCAGTTGAATTAAGCAACTCTCTAAACCAAACACCAACCTGAAGCCGAACTTTCCAACTGTGTCCAGCCTGGAAATGACTGGTAAAGTATTATTTAAAATGTAAATGATGGATAGGTTACCGGCCTCTGATACCCTCTAGAGTTTTTGAGCTGGGCCTGAGCATGTGACTCTAAATTAAGAACAGAATTTTGGCCCTCTAAGTCCTTGTTGAGAGTTCAATCATTAGCTAACTGACCCACAACACCTGCTTAAGGGCAATATACACTGTCAGCTATTTGAGAGAGCCTGCCCTGTGGCATTTATTTAGAATCTTGTCTCAGATCCCTGCCCAACTTGAAATGCTTTCCATGAGCTTTAATTTAATGTTGAGCCTTAACCTTTGCAAAGTATGCATAGGAGAAGTCTTTTAAAATAGCATTTCTATAAATTGTGCCTAGAGCCAACTCTGTCTCTCTAGCATCTTCAAGCAAGCCCTAGTGAAATAACATCCTGCTTGAGTTGTAATACAGGGGGAAAGTATGTTCCTAGGAATGATTTTGTGTATTTTCTTAAGTTGTTATATAAAGTTGTGATAACCAAAACTTCTTTACCCACATTGCCTTATGATTACAAGTAAGTCCCACACTTTTTTGCAGCTCTGTGCCTTTCCTTCTAATGATATATAGTGTATATATGTAATTTACTTAATACATTTTTAAATGATGTATACTATATGTATGTAGTTCACTTAATAAAATTTTAAATGATATATAGTGTGTATACGTAGTTCACTTAATATACTTTTCGTTTTTGCATTAAAAATAATGAACTATAAATATACTTAAAATGAAATATTGAAAACATAAACAGGGAAGGGCAGATTTAGCCAAGGAATTTCAAATATTGCTTTTCTGTAATCTTATTTTAAAATAATGTATATGCTTCAGTAATAGTAATTAAGAAAACTAATAAAACTAAAAAAAAGAAAACTAATAAATGTGTTCTCTCAATACTTACCATAAATCGTGCTCCAAGATTTAAAGGAAAAAGATAAAGATCTTTATGAAAAAAATTCTTTTTAACTCACAGCAGCCACAACCTACTAGTGACATATATTTTTCTGTGCTTGGTATGTGTAGTGATGTAACAGGTGTCTTAGAGTAGCTCAGAGGAGTAGGCCCTTTTATGCCCTTCTACATCCCAAACTGCCATTAATTGCCAGCCAGCCAAGCCCAGTGTGTGGCATCCCAGCTCATCCTTCGTGATGAGCACTTTCGCATCTCTACAGAACTTGCTGACAGCTTTCAGACTTCTTCTAAATAAAATAGAAAACAATTATAAAGATTTACTTCAAAGTGAGTAAGCTTCTGCAAAGGAAGGCTGAGCCCTCTGAAAAGATTAATTTTCACTTGCCAGATTCATAACCCCAAGGCAACTGTGCATGGACTCGGTGTCGCTTTTGCTTCTGACATGGAGCCAAGGGCGGAGGACTCCTCGATGTATTTAGCCTGGGATAAAGCTGGGGTAAAGAGGAGCAGGGTCATATTTCATGCTAGGCATATTGTAGCTGCCAAGCATGGCTGAGTGATGTGGTGTAAACGGTGACTATGAAGGGAATGATGGGGTGTGAGGATTAAAGAATATACTCACTTTTCATAAGAGATTGTCAAACCTATTTCCTCTGGTGACCAAAGCGTGCAGATCTAGCCTCAATCGGTGGCAGAGAAACTATCCTCACTTATTTTTTGGACCATGTCACAAAATACTCTAAGTAACTCTATCAAAAGCCTCAGTGAGCAGTTGAGGAGAATGTAAGTCAGAGCTGCTAGATACTGTTGTGATGGAAAGTTATGATGTTGGGCCAAGGCGCTCAGCCCTGAAGTTGTCCTCATCTTTTCCCTTGTCCATGATTGGGTATGTATGGCCTTCCTCAGGAGCTGTTCACCTTGTTCCTTTGAGACAGGGTCACACTGGCATGAAGCTCAGTGATTAGGCTGGACTGGGTAGACATTGAGCCCCAGGGTTTCAGATGTCTCCGCTTCCCCAATATTGTGATGGGTATGATAGAAACTACCAAAGACTGAACCATGTAAGGCATTATTATTTGTGGAAAGTTGGGTGGATGTTGTCCTGAAGCAAAGGGGATCTTTGCATAAGTGGTTGATAGGAAACTTTCTGGGTCAGGCTCTTCATATGCAGTGTAGAGGAAAATGAGAGGATGCGAGAGCAGAGAGAGCTGTGCAGATTGCAGGCAGCTCAAGATCGTCATACCTGGACCTCAGGCCATCCAACATCCATACAGCATCCATCCTCCTTCCCTCAGAATTCCTTTACTCTGTACCAGTCCTCAAAGAATTGACAGCAATCCTGTTTTCAGGACTGTGAGAACTAACCACACTCCTCCTTTCAGTAATAAGAAGGTAATACTTTTACCTTTTTTTAAAGGTAAAATTTATTTATTTTTCTATTTTTAATTGATATGAGAACGTTCACTGCAAACTCAAAGCTCTGGATTAAAATGGAATTGTCAATCCCATTATAATTTTAATGCCTGGGCTTTACTTAGTCATTTGGTTATATATCTTAAAGAAAGTCTTCTAAGTCTTTAATTGTCATCTTATTTATAAATTAATTACAGCTGTATACAGAAAGAATAAGTTGGGTCAGGGGCAAGTGAGGAGATGCTGCTGCTTCTCCTGAAGCTCACATTCCAGGCTGACATTTGGCATACATGGGTATACACTCAAGTTGGTTTGCCTCTTTTGGGCACAAGATCAAGAGGCAAATGTATTCCATGAGAGGAACAGTTATGGAAAGCATATATTCATTGTAATCACTGTCTTGCTCCTGCATACATTTATTTTCCTGTTTGCCGATTCCTCACATTAAATGTTTAAATGCCTCGACAAACACATTCTACCTCAAGGGGAATTGAGATGTTCAGATTATAATAAAAACTGTTAATAAGGAGTTTTGTCTAGTATACAGAAACTCCTAGCATTTTGAAGCACCATTTATTCACTTAGAGCAGTGGTTCTCAACCTGTGGGTCATGACCCGTTGGGGATCTCATATCAGATATTCTGCATATCAGATATTTACATTATGACTCATAACCCTAGCAAAATTGGAGCTTTGAAGTGACAATGAAATGATTATATGGTGAGGGTTACCACAACATGAGGAACTATGAAAGGATTGCAGCATTAGAAAGGTTGAGATACTATGTGCTCATCTCAACTTTTTAGACACATTTTAAACATATGGTTGGGTTCAAAATAACAGCTATCTTTATTAACTTTTTAAAATTGTATATTCAAAAGATAGCTAAAAAGAAGACACCATGAAATTCATGACATTTTTATGTACAGTATCAATTGATATTAGGTTCTCATACAAATTTATATTGGAAAAGCCAATGTCTCCAAAGTTGCTTATTCTACAAAGGAAGCAACAAAAAAGGCTTTTTGTCCTGTGAGACAAGTCTGCTATCAACTACAGTTCATCACGACCTTTGTGTTCTGTGTTTTTAACTGGTTCATGCTAGCTCATTTATTCACTTAGCAAGTGGGCTTCCTAAGGACTCTGGCAAGGTCTGGGATTAAGAACAATTACAGGGCTGTTGCTTTGCCCCCGTGTAGGGTTTGGTGACTCAAACTAAAGTGGTAGCAGTGAGATGGGGGCAAGTGACGCTTGTGTTTGTGAGTTATTTCAGGGCAACTGTCAGCAACTGATGCTGGATTGAGCTGTGAGAGAAGGAGAGAAGTCAAGGACGGGGGTGCTGGAGATCATGACTTGGGCATCTGGGGTTGCCAATCACTAGGAAAAGGAGAGAGAAGGAGGAACAGGTGGAGGCGGGGCGGGGTGAAGATGAGCTCAGCTTGGAACGTATCAAGTTTGAGGAGTTTATGGATCGTGCTCACAGAGATGAAAGTAACTTGGACTTGGCACAGTGGCAACTGCCATAAAAATGTTTCCACTTCTAGGCATCTCTTTTAAGACAGCAACAGCAAGGAATATACACAGAGGTAGGCTTTACGGTCTTATTTATAACATCAAAAAATTAGAAGCAACTGCATGTCCAACTCTGAAATAATTGCTGAATAAATCATGTGCACTTAAAAAATTATATTGCCATAAAACCATAATTACAAAGACTACAATATGGAAAATGCTTATGACGCATTAAGTGGAGAAGCAGGATACAAAATTAAATTTTAGAGATGATTGCAATTAGGTTAAAATGTATGCGTTTGAAAAATATTCTACAAGGTACATTGGAAAATGAAAATAGTTACCTTGGTAATATAAATGAGTTCTGTTTTTATGTTCCAAGTTTTCTATAATGTTTTTATATTACTTTTATAATTTAAGTGAAAAACACATCCTAAAGTAGCAAGACTTCTTCTGCTTATTTATATTAACTTTAGCAGAATTAATCTAAAATCTTATTAATTATAAATGCAAATCAATGTTGTGTTTGAGCAAGAGGGCTCTTAACAGTTGTGAGAAACATCCATTTATCTCTATTCATGAAAATATTTTGCAGTTATCAAGAGAAAAATGTATGGTGTTAATAAGGAGATGGAAATTGGGTTTTGCCAAGCTGTAAAGCAGTGAGTTTTGTAAACAAAATATGTATGCGATCGCGCAGCCCTGAACTTCCCTGGGTATTTCTTATATCTGCTTCTGTTTCAAATTCTTAGTTTGATTTTAACTTTGTGCATTATCTACTCTTATTTCTTCAGATGTGTATAGTTGTGGTTGTTGTTTTTAATTGTCCCGTACATGACACTTAAGACCTAATGTAAACTGATATAAAGAACAAATAGATTTGTTCAGCTGTGTTCTGGAACCATTGTCATCTCCAATGTGTCTGTGACATCATACTTACATTGACACAGTTTTGCATTTTTATCTTATAGTTTGGTTTTATTTCACTTTAAAGTGCAGTCGCATTGAGCCAGGAGTACTGACTCATATCTATAATCTTGCTACTTGGGTCGTTGAGGCTAGAGGATTACTGAGTTCTGGCCACATAGTGAGTTTTTAGCATGTTCGGATTATAAGAATGAGGTCTTGTCTCAAAAAAAATTAAGAGACTAACATCTTTATTAAGGTAGAATTCACACATTGCACATTTCACCCATCAGAACAGATGATAATTTTAATAAAGTTTAGGTGATTTATAGCATCTCAGCTCTCCACTCCCATCCCTCTACCTGTCAGAAATGGAACGATGTGGTATGTGGTTGTTATGACTGGCTTCTTCATCACTTACCATATTGGCTTCAGGTTGCCTTCATAGTCTAAAAAAAAATACTTCATTTTGTCTTTTTAGTGAATAATGCAATATTATGTGGCGGTCATCTTTTGTTTGTTCATAAGTTGACAAGCCTTTGAATTATTTTCACATTTTTACTATGAGAAACACTACTGCTGTATACTACTACAGCTATACATTTTCCTTAGGTATCTATTTTCTTTTCTCCTAGGCATATCCATGGGAATAGAATTTCTGAGTCATCTGGTGAGCCTGTTTGCAACCTCTTGAGGAACTGTTAAGCTGTCTTCCCAAAGCCTTGAGCTGATTCACATTCCATCAGCAGACTAGGAGGGATTTGTTTCCTCTGCATTCCCCCTTGTGCCAGCTTTCATCCTGCTCTCTGATTATCATCATGCTAGCAGGAATTAGGTGTATCTCCTTGTGGATTTGACATCTTCTTCCTTAGTGACCAATTGAGTATCTTTCCATACACTTTTTATGTGCAATGCAAGAGAAAGTTTCTTTTCGTATCTTCTTTGGTGATAGGTCTATTTAGCTCCTTGATCCTTCTTCTTGTTCTTCTTCTTCTTCTTGTTCTTGTTCTTCTTCTTCTTCTTCTTCTTCTTGTTCTTCTTCTTCTTCTTCTTCTTCTTCTTCTTCTTCTTCTTCTTCTTCTTCTTCTTCTTCTTCTTCAAACTGGGTTGTTTGTCTTTTTACGATGTGAGAGTCCTTTACATATTCTGGATGCAAGTCACTTATCAGACATGAGATTTGTAAATAACCCCTTTTGTAACTTATCTTTGCTGTCTTGCTATTTGCTCTTTGAAGCATGAAATGTTTTAATTTTGATAAAGCTCAGCTTATCTAGTTTTTCCTGTCACTGCTGGGGCTTTTGATGTCAAAGCTTAAAACACCATTGGTGAACCCAAGGCCACAAGGATTTATGCCTATTTTCTTCTTAGAGTTAACAGCTTTAACTCTTGCGTTTAAGTCACTGTGTGCATTTTTAAGTAAACTGATTTTAGAGAGCTTTTAACTTCATAGCAACATTAAAGAGAAAGTTCAAAGATGCTATGTATGCTACTGTTCCCACACACTTGTAGCTGTGTGATTATCATTGCTTTTTCCCAGAGTGGACAGGAGTGATATATCCATCGTCAGTCCATAGCTTACATGAGGGTTCTGGGTTTGGATAAATGCACATGGCATTTGTATGCTATGGTATATCATACAGGGTCATTTCAGTGCCCTGAAAACCATCTACATTTCATCTCTTCATCTTTATTTTTCCTCTGCCCCCTAGCAACCATCTCTTTATTCTTTCTGGATTTTGATTTCTCTGGAATGTCATACAGCGCATATAGTTTGTATAAGAACGCACGTGCCCTTTTGAACTCTTTCATTTAGTAAAGTGCACCTAAGTTTCCTAAGCATGATAGCTCATACTTTTTTTCTATATGTCCTGAATAATATTTCACTTTCTGGACATACCAGAGTTAACCATTCACCCAGTGAAAGACCTGCAGATTGCTTCTTTGCTTTGCAATTGTAAAGATTCTGTATTTCTTATTCACACACGTACAAGTTTTTATGTGGATGCCAAGTGTTGTCTCCTTTTGTTAATAGCTGGACCATAAGGTAAAATATGCTTAATGTTGTAAGAAAACTTCAAGCTGTCTTCAAATTGGCTGTACCACATTTTGTTACTCCAGCTAGAAAGTTCTGGCTGTTCCTTCTGTTCCAGAGTTTTTGTTTTGTTTTGTCTTATGGTATTTCAGTGCTGATTTAGTAAGTTTTTCTCTAATAAATATGTGATGTGGAAGACCTTTTCACCTTTATTTGCCGTATATATGCTTTTCTTGTTAAGTTCTTTATTAAGGCTTTTCTCCTTTTCTTAGAAAATATTTACTTATTATTTATCTACTATCTATCAATCAATCAATCTATATCTATCTATCTATCTATCTATCAATCAACAGTCTCAAACTGGTCTTGAACTCACCAGCTGGGAATGGCTTTGGATCTCTGAGCCTCTTGCCTCCACTTCCTGAATGCTGGGATCACAGATGTCTGCTGTCATACCCAGTTTATGAGGTGCTAGAGATGGAACCCAGCACTTCCCAAACACTCCTCCAAGTGTGCTGCCTGCCTCAGCCCTGGGACACTTTTCAGTCAGCTTCATTTTATTATTGGTTTATGTTTGACAACAGCTCTTTATGAGATAGGAGGTTTGCAAATGTTTTTACCCAGGCTCTGGAAAGTTTTCATGACAATCTGTTTAGTATGAGAGAGAATTTAAATTTGTCTATTTTACCAATTCCTTTATTCCATGACTAAAATAGTGTTTTGTCTTAGAAAACACTAATAATTGTCTATTATTTCTCTGTGTTACTTTCTCAGAATTGTACTTAAGTTGTGACTCATTTTGAGGCCACACTTGTGAAGACTACAAGGTACATAGGAAGACTTAGTTATAGCTTTTAAAGAAATGTGTACATTCAATTGTTCCAGCAGCATTTGTTGAAAAGACTAATTCATGGTAGCACATTTGTCCCCAAGTACATCGGGTAGCTGTGCTTGTCTCAGTCTGTTTTGCGGCTCTCCATTCCGTCCCAGCCTCTTGTCTCTTCTTTCACTGCTCCCCTATTGTTTTGGTCACTACAATTTTGTTATAAGTCTCAAGGAGGGATAGTTTCGGTCCTCCTGCCTTGCTCTTCTGTTTCACTATTGTCTTTGGTATTTGGAGTCTTCTGTCCCTCTCTAGAAGGTTTAGAACCAGTTTGTCAAGAACCTCAGAGCAACCAACAGGAATTTCACTGAGATTAGGGATTAATTTGGAAAGAACTGTCATTTTGACAGTACTGAGTCTTTCTCTTAATAATTTTTCCCCATTAATTTTGTTTTTTATTCCTTTCATCGAGTTTTTTCTCATATATATTGTTTGGAAGTTCTATTAAAGACTTATATTTAGTTTATTTTTGGTAGGCTCTAATGTCAATGGATAGTGCTTTTGTTTCAAGATTCATCTGTACGTATATAGAAAAATGATTTTTTTTGTGCTTTAGTCTTTGTATTCTGTTGCAATCTGTAAACTTACTATAATGAATCATTACTTCTGAGAGGCATTTTGTCCATTATTTTGGATCTTATTATTCATGAACAAAGATTTTTTTTTATTTCTTCCAAATCAGCATGCCTTGAATTTCTTTCTCAGCCAGTACTTTTTCTTTCTTTCTTCTTTTTTAAATTTAACATTTGCTATTTTGATTCTCAAAGATGGTCCATATTGAGATTAGGAAGTTTTCTCCATTCTCATAAGTGATTTTATCATTTGTAAGTGTTTATTTTATCAAATGATATTTCTTAACCTATTAAAAAGATCATTCTCTGCAATTCACTAATGGGATGATTTATTTTGAATTTTAATTTTTATAACTGGGTTAATTCTACCTACCTTTTATAATTTTATTTATACATTTTTTGATTCAACTTGCTGGAGTTTTTTTTTTTTGCTTTTGTTTTGTGTTTTTGATTGTTATTATTGTTTTTCATTTTGTTTGGATTTTAAATACACTCTGAAACTCACTATGTAGTGAGGCTAGCCTAAAGTTTCTGGTTCCCCGCTTCCAGCTTGCAAGGGTTAGACTCTAGGCATCATCCAGAAAATGCCCATTTGGCTCATTCTGAGGACATTGCAGGAAACTATCTTTATTTTACTAAGTGTGTGGGGAAGTCCAGAGTGTGAGTCTGCAGCTTTCCACACCAAGGGCTGATTACTGATCACGTCTTTTTCTGGATTGTGGGTCTACACAGATTGTTTATTTATTTACTGCTATGGGAGATGGGTCTCCTCCGCAATTGTTAAATTTCATCTGCACAATCAAATTTTGGGTATGGAGATGATTGTAGTATTTCTTGGTTATCTGTTAGTGTCCATGAATTTACTTATAATATATACTATTTATTTCTTGCATTACCAACTTGTAAACAACCTCCCCATTTGCCTGCTTTTCATTTCTTTGATTTTCCTCCTCAGTCTTGTTTGTAACTTATTCATTTCTTTTTATTTTTGTTGTTGCTTTTTATTAATATACCTTGGATTTAATTTGCTGACTTTTTCTTGGTCCTAATGCGGACCTTTGTGTGATTGATTCTAAATCTTTCTCTATTTTAATATATTCATTCAGCACTATGAATTTTTCTCTAAGAAGTGCCTTGTCTGTTGCCCCAAATTTTGAAAACCTATAGCATTCTTTCTGTTTATTTCAAAGTATTTTAAAATTATTCTTTAAATTTTTTTTTTTTGAACTCATGTGTTGCTGGGTTGGGTTCAGATACTGTTCTGTTTTTTCATGCTGTGATGTTTGCCTCCAACTTTTTTTTTTTCTTGACAATTGGACTGATACTGAGTAACAGGAACTGCTGTAAGTTAATCAAGAGTGTAGTTAAAATGCAGGGCTGGGCCTTCGTGAGGAGCTACTAGGTGAGCCTGTGCCTGGGAGCACCATCATCTGAAGCTTTCTCTTTAACAGACAGTTGGCTGAAGCAGAGGAGTGAGCCTGTCGCTCTTGGGCTCTTACATTATTCCCAGCAGTTGCAGTTCTGCCTAGTTTCTCCTGAAGGCAGGCCTGTTGAACAACAGAATGGTTTATTTCTTTTTTTTTTTTTTCCTGCCAACAACATGAACATCTAGGTTTCCCAGAGAAGCTGAGCCAGGTCTAATAGTGAGAAAGCACGTATCAGGGCCCTCAATGACACTGCAGTAGAGCTGTGACTCAGGGTTGTCTGACCCTCCAGCCATGCTCTAATGCTGCTCCTGTTACCTGTTCCTCCTTCTCACAGGACCCCTCAAGGGCTCTGGCTTGTGGACTTCTTTTCCAGGTGCCTGTGATTATCTGGATTAGCTGTCTGCATCTGCGGGTCTGTTCAAGGCCTGGAGCGTCAGTTTGCTCTAAGGCCTCATTGTCTTGCAGGTCTTTTTTCAGTTATTTTTTTCAGTTTGTTCAGTTTCTGTTTTTTATTTTGTTCTTCTTTTGTTTTATATGGTGGTGATTGCCGATCTTCTACCGTGCTAACTAGATACAAACCCGGAAGTCTTCGATCAGTTTTGTGGTTAATTTTGTATCTATGGCATGAGATGGTAGTAGTGGGATTTAATTTTTTTCATCTTCATGTGGATACCTAATTGTTCTAAGACCATAAGTTGTAAATAACTATTCATCTCCCATCAGACTTTCTTGTGACAATAATCCGCTTGCTAAATCTTAGAGTTGGTTTCTAGATTTTTGGTTCTATTTCACTGATTTGTATGTCTAACTCCATGCAATACACTCTGTCTTTATGTTGTAGCTTTGAGTACATTTGCAAACCTTTATTATGCATCTTTCAAATTTGTTTACTCGGGTTATTTCTCTTTTTGGCTTTTCAGTTTTCTTGAACTTTTGTGAGCCTCAGGATCAGTGTTTAAAATATTTCTGAAGGACAGCTGCATCCCTGGTAGACTGGTCACTTTTTGCAGATACCTAATTCTTATCTCTTAAGAAAAGAAATTATAGTTATTTAGGTAATTGCTTTGTTTTCCCTTTTTCTTTGGAAAGTTGATAAGATTCCTATCTTCCGCAGAGTCTCTGGGATTGCCCCTGTCACTGCAGTCCCTGTCCTCTGTGTTGTGAAATCCCGTTTCTCAATTCAGTACCATTCTTTCCTCATAATGATAAAGGCACTCTTCAAGAAAACATGTTTTGCTTCATTTGTGCTGAACAAACAATAATTTTCTCTTCTGGTAACTTCTTTAGCTGAAGAGTGAGAGGTCTGAAATGAAACCAAGCACAGAGGGGCCTGTGTGCGTGAAACACTGACAGAAATGTCCAGTTGAATAATGAAGTCGACAGAGAGCTTGGCTCCTCGAGGGTGTAATGTCATAATTGCATCCTGAGAAAATCAAATGAAGAGCCACCACTTGCAACTATTATTTTAGTGATAGGGTTATTTTCTTAACAAATTTATGTGAAGGAGAATCTTAATGGAAGTAGTCTACCAAATACAATAATCAGGCTATATAAGCACGTAGCTGGTTTGAATTCGATGAAGAAATAAAAGGGATGAAATACAACTTCCCGGCCTTCTCATGGAATGGAAGGGGTTCCCAGTACACCTAAGCACTTAGTAAATATTGGTTGAATAAAGGACTGGACAACGGGAGGCCCCTCCATGAATTAGTGCTTTGAGAGCCCAGGCTCCTCTCTCAGAGATGATTCTAGTTAATCCCTCAATTCAAAGGGATAAGTCCTGCTTTCAGGGGTAAATTGTTTTTTTCAGTGTTTTCAATTTTCCTAAAGGATAACTTGAGAGTTTCACATTTTTGCAGCGTTTATGTAATGGTTGGTGCCGATGTTGCATTTTCTTCTTGTTTACGAGAAGTTGAAAATCCACAGAATCAGTTAAGATGCAGTCAAGAAATGGAGCCTGTGATAACATGTGATAAAAAGTTTCGAACTCAGTTTTACATTGACTGGTGCAAAATTTCACTGGTGAGTTTTATTTTTTCTTTGTTTCTTTCTTTCTTTTAAACTTTGCTTTTGCAAATTTAATTAGTAGTGATGTGTCTGGACATAATGTTCGACTAGAACCTGAATTGCTGTTGGAAATAAGTCCTGGTTTTCTTTGTCGACCCTGAGGGCTTCCTTGGTGTTAAGGATTGAGGTCACATCCATTTGAGAAAGAGTCTCGTCACCTTTGTGCTCTGCACTTGATGAGATGCTGAGGCTGGATTAGCTTGGCGGGTGGTCCAAATGAAGCCCTTGGGCATCCAGGAGGCTCAGCAGACACCAGGGGAGCCAGTGTGGTGGGTGCGGAAGGCCTCCTCACGTGAGCTGCCACCATCTTACTTTGGAAGAGGCAGACCACAATAAGATAGTGCAGATAAAGCTGCATTCTGCTGTGAGCCAGCTCTCTATGGACTCAAATGAGAGACTGAGAACAACTCTAAGGGAGAAGATTTTGCCCACAGCCTTAAAAATAAATGTATCAAGTTTCCTTTAAACCCCCTTAAAATTGTGTTATTGATTACATTCATTCCTTGACAATTGCAAACATGTTTTGAATTTGAATGCTTAAAAATTGTAAGTGGTTTCACACATACATATAAAAGATGCGTAATATCTGTTAATCTATAGTGTATGCCCTCTTTGTCTTTCTAGACAATATTTTGATCTCACTTAGATTAATTATTTTATGGCCTTCAATTCTTTAGTGACCTTTAGATTTAACTTCTGTCAACTTTTTATGGTTGATAGTGAGTGATTTAGATCTAAGTTTAAAACTGACGTTTGAGCAAAGTTACTTATACACAAACACAACTGTCATGTCATGTCTTAGAAAGGCAACTGCAGGTGGCTTTCCAGGCCTGGTGCTGGCCTGAGAACACATTTCTCACGTTGCAATGCTTAGCACTCCCATGGCTCTTTGCCCTGAATGCTTTTTTTTCCCCTGTCTTTCATATCTTAGAAAAATTATACCCTTTCTTTGCCTTCTTAAATCTCATAAAATTATTATTATTTTTTATTATTTTACTGTGGCTTATTACAATCCTGAGTAAATATTAACACTGTAGAGTTCATTATTTCCGTCATGGTGCTAGGCATCTAAGGCTGACAGGGAGCAGCTGGGATCAGGACTTCGTTCCTCTCACCAAGCTGGAGACCACTGGCCCTGCCAGCAGCATTCTGCTCATGGCTATGCGCTGACACAAACTTATGTTTAGCAACAGTGTCTAACTTCTAAAAGTTAAAAGTGTTCCAGTTTTGAAAGTTCTGATGGCAAAGCTTTTATAACTGAGAAGTTTGGGGATTTTCATTTTATTTTACTTATATGTATGTATTTATCTATCTACCTATCTATCTATCTATCTATCTATCTATCTATCTATCTATCTATCTATCTATGCCACATCATTCTGAAATGTATTTTTGATATTTAAGGAGGTTTAAATAGAAGAGTCATTGGACTGGGTGTGGTGGTGCATGCCTGTAATTTCAGCACTCTGTGAGTTTGAGGCCTTCCTGTTCTATATAGGGAGTTCCAGGCCAGCTAAGGCTACATTCTCCCTAAAAATAAAATAAAGATAAAGATAAAAATAGTCATATAACAAATGCAATAAATAAGTTGTGTTAAATGGAAAAATCAGGACTTAAATTTTTAAAAAAGCAAATGGTTGTATTGAACAACCAGGTTTTTGTTTTGTTTTGTTTTTGTTTTGAAATGCTACAAATTCAAACCCCAGGAAAAACTGAGTTATTTACCTATTATTTGGAAGGAAGCAGAGCACTGACTCCTGTGCAGGTGCTAAAGGGGTGGCTAGCAGGGCAAAACATACAAGTGGAGTTTTCCAGCAGACAGTGTTGAATAAAGCCTAAAATAATCCTCCCGACTTTTTAATCATCAAATGAAGCCAATTTCACATGGCTACGTTTTTAGTGCCCTTCAATAAAAGCCTAGGAGAATTACACGTAGCACCGTGAAGGCGGACGGACGACGAGGTTAGTCGATGAGGTGCAGTGTGCACGCATGCTGTGACCCTGGAACAAAGCGTAGTGGCCACACCATGGCGTGGAGTCTGCCTTCTGCATTTCTTTCCAAAATCGATGTCAGCCAAACGGAAGAAAGATTGAGTAGTCCACTGGAAATTCTCTTTTCTTTGTATTTTCTGTTTTGATTCCACTGACTTTACAAACCATCCCTGTGTACTGGTTTACCAGCCAGTTGATTAACATTTGCACTAGAAGCTGCTCACAAGAAAGGTACATAGCGGTATCAGTAACGTCTGCTTTGCAAGCAGCAAACAAACTCAGGCACACACACATCACGGATATGTGGATATGTGTGTGTGTGTGTGTGTGTGTTTATGTAGCAAGAAGGCTAGAGAAAATAGGCCAAGATATTTTCTTCACTGCTTTCATTCATACTTTCTCTAGCTCCAATAAAGAATAACAAATCAGGATGATAACGGGATTGAAAAACTAATCAGCTTTTGAAGATAATTTTTCAAAGACTGCTTTGGCGTGTCTAGATCTTAAAACCTCATAATGTTTGTAGCTATTAATCTGATGTGCAATTGTCTTCTTTTATATCAGGTTGATAAAACAAAGCAAGTGTCCACCTATCGGGAAGTGGTTCGTGGTGAGGGCATCTTGCCCGATGGTGGGGAGTACACGCCCCCCTCTGACTCTTTGAAAAGCAGAGACTATTACACGGATTTCCTCGTTACGCTGGCTGTGCCCTCGGCAGTAGCGCTAGTGCTTTTCCTAATACTCGCTTATATCATGTGCTGCCGGCGGGAAGGAGTGTGAGTACTTTCAAACACTAATAAAGAATTGGCAAGCCTGTTAAGACAATGACATAGACGATTCCATTAAAAGCAAAGTCGCATCTAGTTCATAAAACACACTATAAATGAATTGAAATTTTGTTCAAATCAAACAGTAGTGCTTTATGCCTTTAAAATGAATTAAAGTAGTTGTGAGTCTAGCAAACCAAATTAGGGACCAAAATTACTTTATTCAGAAATGATTAAGGCTAGATATAAATTCATGATGGAAAAACAGTCCCAAGAATAATGGAGGCTAGACACAGTGGATATGCAAGCCATCTTGTGTGAGAAGAGACAGGAGTCTATTGACATGGTAATTGCATTTAAATAAATAAATTGTCTTAGTCAGTGTGATGAAAAGTGATGGTCAGAATTCTTCTTGAAGTCATTCTGCTGTCAAACAGGGTGACACAATCTAAATGTTTAAAATATATTAAAAAAAATAACCCAGGAGTAAATTAATGAAAATAAGGTATCATTTGAGTAATGAGTCTTCCCTTCATGAATAGTTAGCACTTTCAGGACATCTATGTCAATTAAGATAATCTCCCGAGATTACTTGAAAGTCAGGGTAACAAAGCAGGGGCTCAAAAACTCATAAAGCAGCAAGTCACAAATTCTCCATTCTTCATGTAGCCTGATTTCATTATGTCATAGAGTTTATTTCAATCAAGAGCTTGATTCTTAATCTCCATTTTTTCCATTTTCTGTGTGTTTCTCATCAGTATTCCATCGCTGTATGTCTACTCATCCAAGTAATATATAAACCTGGTGGCAAACGCTGCCTGGTTGCATCTGAGTCACGACATCAGCATTTCCACATCACACAAGGTCCCATGAGCATATAGTCTTAATGTTCCAAATATCAATGCTATTATTTAATTCATAAATTTTGTTTTGTTTCTAGGGAAAAGAGAAACATGCAAACCCCAGAGTAAGTGTCTTCTTTCCTGTTATTTTCTTTATCATTGTTTTTGTCACTTCTCAGTTGCCCATCATGCTTTCATGCTTTCTTTTCATTCACCATTGTTCATTCTTGACTTCACAAACTTGAAAGCTGCTTCCTAACTAGAGATGTTTAGGATGGGTAGACAATAAAAATAAAAGGGCTCAAAACCTAAGGTAACCTAGATAAAAATCAAACCTAAACTATTTCAGATGCAGAATATTAACATGCCATTTATATTATGTGATTTCCCAATCTGCATTTCTATAAACCAGATGACAGATGACAAGGCCTTTCATACACGTTTTCCTGAATCTGCAGTAATAACCCTCCATAAAATGAAATTCCCGTGAGTATTTATAAATGCCCCTACCAGAAACAATCATATAAAAGCTATCATAGTTTTATCTTAACATTAAATAGGTAACTAGTTTGTGACTTGGGCTGTAATATTAACATAGCGCTTCCTAGCTGAGTTTAACTTGAGACTTATATAAAGGTGTCTGAGATGCATGTTATTCTGAACTAGTTTATAGAACACCCCCAAAGCAATAATGTCTTATTTTTAAAGAAAAAAAAGGTGACTTTTTCAAATTGGTGACACATTGGGGCTAGTATATGATTTTAAATATATGTTGTTTTATTTTATTTTTTCTTTTATGTAGTATCCAACTTGTCCATCACAGCTCTATTCAGAAATCTACTAAGGAGCTTCGAGACATGTCCAAAAACAGAGAGATTGCCTGGCCTCTGTCTACACTGCCCGTGTTTCATCCTGTGACTGGGGAGATCATACCTCCCCTGCACACAGATGGCTACGATAGCACCAACATGCCGCTGATGCAGACGCAGCAGTAAGTGTCCACAGGGAGGCAGAGCTGCCCGCGTGCGTGGTGGCTGTACTAAAATCCGTGCCAACCATAGCATGAGGCTATGGTTTTGTTCATTTATGATTGAAGAACATCTTACCAAAATATCATGACTTGGTTTGACATAAATGTGATTAAAGTCATTTCAAGATTTTTTTTTCCTTAGTAATAAAAACACGTCAATATGTGAGAAGGTAACACTGATTCAAAGGTGTGTCCCACAATGAACTCACTGTAGCAACGATAGGCCTAGATGGAAAAAAAAAAAAAAAGACAGTCTCATTGTTTGTAAAAGATGATGGATTTGGTTAGTTAATTTTTATTTTTAAAAGCCACAAACCTATATAATCTTGACTTTTTTCTGTATTTTAGGTTTTTTAGGTTTTTAGATTTTAGGTTTTTCTCTATCTCTCTCTCTGATCTGTTAGCATATAAAACAAGGAACTCTGGGCTCTGAACACATGATTCTTTTTGTGTGGTTTTGTTCTTTTAAGGCAGGCTTTCATGTAGCCCAGGTTGCTCCAGCTTCTTACATTGTTGGGAACACGGGCATGGGCCACCAAGTGCAGAGGAACATACATGTAATTATAGCCGGTCGTTCATGCTTCAGGGACAACAGTCAGGAAGCCAGGGGGGGAGCTTATGCGGAGAAGGGGAAGGAGAGATTGCATACGCTTAGGAACTAGATTTTGATATATGAAGTGGTAGGTAAAACTGCCATTTATTCATTTGGAATGTAGGGTTTTTGTTTTCCTTTTTTTTAAACCTTATATTGGAATGGGTTAAATTGTGTTTCCCCAAGACCTGGAAGCCACACTTGTATTTTTGTGTTCCTTCCTATTTTAAATGTTCATGCAATGGATATGCACAAAAATCTCTCTGTTCTTCTGTCCCTTATACCTTCACACACACACACACACACACACACACACGAGAGAGAGAGAGACAGAGACACAGAGAGAGAGACAGAGACAGAGACAGAGAGAAAGAGAGAGAGAACTTTATATGAAAATTATGTTGGACACAAATAGTGTTCTGTTGAGGGTGCCAATTTATGGTTAGGTAAAATGTATATGCTAAATAATATCAGATAATAATCATGTAGAACAGTCTAAATAGGCAACCTCCATGCATTTACCCCAAATACTTTGAAAATCTAACGTAATTGGAAATGGTTTCTTAAATTTCTAACATCATTACTTAGGTTTGTATAGGCCAAGGCTGTGTGTGTCCTTCAATGATAGTGAAACTGTGCGTGTGTTTGAATTCAGGATTTTGGAAAAAATTATACTCACGATGAGCACATGTAAGTTTCACAATATATAATTTTAATATAGAGAACATGTGTACATTTATACTCTGTTTATCAAGGCTAGTGGCCATTGGTATAGGCTAATCTAAGACCCCATTTACTAGAATTAGAGACTGACAAGAAAAATCAGTAGTTTAAAGAATACGCAGCTTATCCAATTCTCCACATTTTTAGATGAAAATTGAAAATGATCCTGTTCGTTCTCAGAATCATACTTGAATCATACTGTTTCTTACATTGTAGAGGGTGCCAAAAACATGTTCATAGTCTTCAAAACATGAAGTTAGTAAATATTCTCAGGAACCAGGTTTTTGTTTGTTTAATTTTTTATGTTTATTATTTTCGGGAAGGTTGCATGCCGTAATGCTTAAGCAGTGGTCAAGGAAAACTTATAGGAGTTACTTCTCTCTCTCTGTGGGTCCTGGGAGTCTAACTCGGGTCACTAGCTGCTGTGACAAGTAACTTTATCATCTGATACTTGTAAACTCTGGAGAGACGGATGAGACTGGCTCATTCTCCAGAGAACACAGGTCTGGGAATGTTTCCCGTCATGATGCTATAGAGCTTTCGAATACAGCAGTAGTTACTTGTTATGGTGAGCTGAGGAACTTGGGTGTGTGTAAGTGCAGTTAGGCTGGTGCTTGTGAAGTCTAGATGAGTGGGGAAAGGCTGCTGCTACTTTAAAGACACCCTTTCTAGTCATGTATGCTGACAATAACTATATCTCCTTAAAAAGTACTGATTCTCTGTGTGTCCAGGATTTTGTCCCATTGTTACTGATATCTAAACAAAACAAAATTGTCTGTCTAGTTTGTTTCTGCATTTCTCAGACCTTCCAGAACCCGACAAGACCACTGTTAGCGCTGATCAGCTCTTTGCAAATAAAATAGGTTATTACACTGAACTTGCAACAATTTCAACATGTATGTGTTTTGAAGTCCAGAAAACCTTTGTATTATTTCCATTTCTGCTAATGGAAAAGCTCCATTAACTAGCGCTTCTATATAAATAGGGTCCGCGGATAATTGATGATGTTCACAGTGATTGTTCTGAGGCACCGTGGGATCATCAAGTGCGCCTGACTCATCAGAGGAAAATTAAATTACATTCGGTGGCGTTTCGGTGTTGAGTGTATATTATCTTTCTTTTATTCTTCGAAATGGATAATATGTGCATGGTCTCTATGGAAACTCCCTATAAGCCAGAATGTGTGATTAACCCCATTTTCTGACTATGCCCGATAATAGGGAATTTATTATATCAGAATCATCAACACTTTTTTATTATAAAAATTCAACTTTTACACTTTAACTGAAAAATAATTGTTTTTTTTTTAGTTTTATTTTAGCATCAAGTGGACAAATAAATATTTTGGTTATTTGGATGGAGCAGAATTTTCAAGGTGAAAATGAGCTATTTCTTTGAGCAGGCATATGGTCTTTGTCGCCAGGTGTATACTGGATAATGCAGCTTTGTGTTAGCTCATTAGCCCTTTGTGAAAGGGCTAGCATTTCAGTCTCATACATAGAAGGGTACTAAACCCATCATTCATAAAGAGGTTGATCAACTACAGGATTTCATGTTTATTCCTCGGATTTGACAGCAGAGATATTCAGCCAAAGCAATATGGGGAAACTCTTATGTGAGCCTACAAGTAAGAGCAGGGACCATTCAAAGCTTTCCTTCAAGGCTGTATAAAAATTAATTTGGTCTTTTAAACTAGTCAATCCACTTGAGAGGTACAGAAAGCTCACAACAGCTGTGTCACTAAGGACTGCTCCTGTTATCTCTTACATAGAAATATTTTCTCTATTTGGCACAATACTTCATAGGGCTTCAGACTAACACCATAAATTATCCAGTGGGGGGAGGGAGCAAAAGAAAAGAATAAGCATGCTCATTAGTGTGTGATAAATTTAAGACACCAACAATAGACAAAAGTAAATAAGGTCAGCATGAAGATTAGGGTATTTACCAATTCTGATATCTACTTTGGATAGATAGTGTGTGGCCATTGACCTCACAGGTATCTCTGAACCAGCTTACAGGAATAGAGACATTAAAAGAAGGAACACAGGGGCTGGATAGGACTGGGAGACACATCACATGCTCAGAAAAGGGGGACATTTAGAACACGATTTCTTTTACCTTTCAAATTGTAGAGATAATATGAACGTGAGATGACATTTTCCAGTGGTGTAGAGATGGAAGATCAATTTAATTTGATCTTTGCTAATGTATTTTCTCACTCTCTGTATAAGTTTGGATCGATCTTGGAGGTATAAGGAAGTTGCAAAGATAATGGCGAGTACGCAGCCACTTTCAGTCAGCTTTTCTCCTTACCACCTTGTGGTACCCTGAACGCACATAGCCAGGGTAAGGTTATTAACAGTGGTGCTTCGCTATTACCTAGACTGCAGACAGGTTTTAGATTTCACTAGTTTCCCAGTCATCTCCTTTTTCTCTTCTAACATTTCATTAAAGGCATGTTTCCTTGGTGTCCTCTGCCCAGGGCACTTTCTTAGGCCTGCCAGTGTTTGATTGCCTTGATCATAAGGAGAAGTAGGAGGCAGCTATTCTGAGGCAAGTGGTCCCTCTCCCATCACCCACTCAGGCTCACTGCATCCTTTCTTTGCTGTCTGTGTCTCTCAATGAATATGTTTCTATTGATGCCCTTCTCCCTCCTCTCCCCCCCATCAGCAGTCCCCTCAATACACCTCATCTCTGGAAATCATGTTTTAAAGTAATTCCTAAATGTAAATTGCCTTGACCCAAAGGATCATGGAAATTTCCGTGATGTTTTTAGGTGGTTTAACTCAATATTTATTCTCTGCTTTTTGTTTTTTGTTTTTTTTCAGTCTCCAAACACCTGTTTCTCCCAGTACCTGAAGAGAATACTTTATTCCCTAGCTCCCAGAGAGTCTCATTTCTCTGAAAAAAATCATGGTGACCTTTTCTTTTTCTTTTTTTTGTTTTTTTCCTTTTTAAATTTTTTCTTTATTACAATTTATTCACTTTGTATCCCAGCTGCAGCCCTCTTCCTCATCCCCTCCCAATCTTACCCTCCCTCCCTTTTTTCCTCCCATGCCCCTCCTCCAGTCTACTGATAGGGGAGGGCCTCCTCCCCTTCCATCTGACCCTAGTCTATCAGGTCTCATCAGGACTGGCTGCATTGTCCTCCTCTGTGGCCTAGCAAGGCCGCTCCCCCCTCAGGGGGAGGTGATTAAAGAGCCAGCAACTGAGTTCATGTCAGAATCAACTCCTGTTCCCCTTACTAGGACTTACAAGTCCCCACTTGGACTCTGAACTGCCATGGGCTACATCTGTTCAGGGCTTCTAGGTTATCTCCATGAATGGTCCTTGGTTGGAGTATCAGTCTCAGAAAAGACCCCTGTGCCCAGATTTTTTGGTTCTGTTGCTCTCCTTCTGGAGCTCCTGTCTTGGGTGACATTTTTAAACTAGAGGCTTACCCTAAACTCTAGAAGATATACTCTTTATAGTTACAAGGTTAAGTTGTAAGTCATGGAATTTTATGTCCTTAAGTTGAAAGATAGTCTCCAAACCATGGTGCTCAGAATCTCTGTGGAGCTTTTACAGTACTAGGAGGCAGGTGCAAGAGCATGCCATGAGAGCAGGACCATGGCTGTAAATCTCCACTTAGAAGCTTAGAGAATTTAGGTTTCAGAATGAGAATTGCAAAGCCTCCCAGGCCTTTCTAGTGCGATGCAGTAAGAGTACAGATGGTGTACACACTTTTCCACCTAGAGTTTTCCGAGGCAGCTGTCTTTTCTTGGTCCCCCATGGGGCATGTGTACAAGTGTGAAGTAGGAGTCCCGGTAGATTTTGTCTATAACATTTGGGCTGTTTGTAAGTATATGTAGCGAAACATCTGGACTATTCATTAAATTCTTCAACTGCTTGAAGGAAATGCTGTGAAGAAGTGAGTGGCTGTTACTGACTTGAAAACAGTGGCCAAATAAGAATGAGAGAATGTTGAACCTTGAAAAACTAAAATAAATAAAGGGATAAAAATACCTTAAGGCATGTAGTCAATATATAGTTTTACTCCTTGAGAAGCAGGCATTGACTGGAGGAACCCAGATATTGAATTTTCTAGAAAAACATTGATGTATTTTGTGGTGTTTATGAGCTCCATTACCTTCCAGGGCCATGATCCACCACCTCCTTATTCTTTTTATAACAAGCTCCTTAGCCACAGACTTCTAGGTGGAAGCATCTTCCTGGAGGACCCTTATATAATGAAGAACATGGGAAATGCCCCAAACATTTTCCTGTCACATCTTTAACTGGATATGCAAAAATTGTCCTTATTCATTCTACTAAACCTAACATCTAATCCAGGATAATTGAGTGCCCTTCAAACAGGAGGTAGGCAACAAATCTTTTTGCAAATCAGCAACTGTAAGAGTGCAATTAAAGTCTTATAATTAAAGCCAGTAAGCTAATTTTAGCTTTTATTTGAGTATTTTCCATTTGTCTTCTCTTCAGTAATTATGAAAACCAAATGTGAGTAAAATTCCACATATAAAAAAATTAAGTTTTAATGAAAGTAACTGTCAGTTGAAACTGACCATTTCAGAAGACCAAGATGATGGCTCTCCTATTGACAAGAGCTGCCAGCTGCCAAGAGTACTACAGAGTCAATCATTTTATTTTATTTTTGTAAGCATAGACTAAGAGTGATGGGCTCATTGTTATCTGGTGAATTTGGGTTCTATAGGTCTCTACTTAATCAGGTTAAATATGTGATAGGTTTGCTTCTGGCTTTACACAACAAGGGAGGAGAGTAGAAGAGAGAGAGAGAGAGAGAGAGAGAGAGAGAGAGAGAGAGAGAGAGAGAGAGAGAGAGAGGAAAAACAAATCGGACAGAGGGTTCTTCGTCCTCCTCTATATATTATATAGAGTATAGTGTTGATTTTAATTAAAAGTAAGATTTTTACATTTAAAACCATAGCATTGTTTCCAGGCTCTATGTGACCCTCCCTTACCATCCTCTTCCAATTTCCTGATTTCTCATCAAAAGAGTAGTAAGTCTAAGCCATCATTTTAAAAGGGAAAAAAATGAAGGTGTTGGCAAGATCAACGTTGCTGAAATAATTGGCAAATTTCCTAATGAAACTACTGCGTGTTGCTCAAGTCTCTGTATTATTTAAAAAGACATTCCACACACTGAAGCGCTGCTCCCTTTTCTAAACTCTGGTGTAGAGTCTGTGCTTTTATGCAAATCATTTTGGTTTTTGAGTCTAATTGGATGATAATCATTCACCTTACTCGTAGAATTACTCTACAGGGTAGCCAACAGTGTAAATTACCTTGAAACAGTTGTAGAAATAACGGAATAATTGTGTACTCCCCCAAATCACTTATTTACTAATTTGCAAATTATTACCTTTGCTTTCTTGGAGTATGAAGCTTGTGCAATGACTAATTTGCACAATTTTCTATTTAGATGCAGGTAATTAATGACAATAAAATTGGGAAATAATTAATGCTAATAATTCAGAGAATTACAGTTTTTCTTAGCTTTCTATATAATGCTGCAGTTTACATCGTATAACCTTTCCATGTGATCATTAATAACCGAATTGTTCTAAATCGTCTTTATGACTTTATAGAGGTCCTTTCTTTGAAGGACTACAGGTACTCTGTTGTCAGAAGTCATCCCTGCTCTCCTGTCCTAATTGCGTTAGTGATCTGTGTCCTTGGGAGATGGGCATGCTCCTATCCCCGCAATCCTTTCTCTTCATCACAGCTCCAGCAATGTGAGTGGTAGGCATGTTATTCAGCATGCCTGCAGAGGTGCTTCTCTAAGCACTTCCCTACTCTAAGGTGGCACAAATGAGCTCGTGCAGACAGGTGGATTGAAATGTGCTGTCTATCTCAGTCTGGTCTCTAGCCCACGATCTCCTTCCCCTTCCACCCCCCGACACACACACCTCAGCTTCCCACATGTTCACACAGAAATGTTCCCCACGAGCAGCTCAACTTTTTGTTATCATTTAACCTGTTTGCACACGTGAGCCCTTTTTATAAAACTCATCTGAAGTTTCATTTGTAGGCTCGAGGGACCGTGAACATCACTGAGACTTAGATGCAGTATTGGTTGTTTAAAATCCCCAGACTAACTCAAGTGTCCAAATAGCTTTCTCGTGTACCTTTTCCAAATTTCTTGTAAATATATATGTTCTTTAAACATATGCATCACCCACTCAAGACCATTGTGATTATAAAAGTTCAGCACTTCTGCTGAAGAAAAGTTTCAGGAAACGACAGGCATGGATTGACTTTGATGGCAGCATTTTTAAACAATATTTCATCAAAGAACCTGTTGTGGGGCCCAGCAAGGAAGTGGGGTTCCAAAGACCATATTCAAACACTGATTTTGAGTTTGGGGTAACCTCCATCCAAAGCTTTTGAAAAAATTGGTGTATTTGACTTAGCACTGCCTGTGTCAGAACACGGACATTCTAACTTTTCCCCCTCTTTCCTTGTTGAATTTTGTCGAAGTATATTGCTTTAATTTGCTATTAGGCCAGGTGTAGATGCCTGGAGCTAACGGAGAAGGAGGAAGTGCATTGCAGAATGTAGGGAAAGTGTTAGAGCAGTTTCAAATGGAGAACAGAGCCATGTCAGTTACGCCTCAGGAGCTGAAATGAAGTTCATCCCCACCCTTACCCCAAGGGTGCACGTAATTGCATTTGGACTTGTGTAATAAAGGTCTTAGCTTTTCCATTGTTAAATGCACAGTTCATCTCTTTATGGTTTTTAAATCAATCCTTCTACCGTTGTGACCAAAACCAATATAAATTCATTGTGTGAAGTTCTGAAAGAACAAACCAACCAAAGGAAAGAATATTCCCTAAACAGCCTAAGTATAGCTAAAGCCTAACAGCCAAAAGAGGGTGTAAGAATTGGGGTAAATTATCGAACAATTTCCTTAACTTGAGTGAGAATCGATTTTGTTATTTCCTTAATGATGTATTTTAAGTGGGACTTGATTCTTTCAAATCACTCAAAGGCATTTAGTATAGATTACGAGTTTAGGCTAGGCATGCTTCTTTAATCCTAGCACTCAGCTGGTGGATCCCTATGAGTTGAAGGCCAGCCTGATCTACATAGCAAGTAAGAGCCTGTTCAAAGAAACAAACAACAAAAACAGTGGAGACTTAAACTGTACGTAGCTAGCAGGTGCTGTTTTCACTTCGATCATTATGTATATTTTTTTCTTTTTTGTCTGTGGTGTGTGCATGTGGTGTATCTGTGTGTGGTGGGTGCATGTGCACATATGTGTTCAGGTCCAAGGCTGACATGGGACATCTTTTTAAATTGCTCTCCACCTTAGTTTGAGGTGTGGTATTCCTTGGAACCTGGTGCTTAGTGTGGGGTAGGCTGTGGACCATGGCTGGCCGAGTTGCTTCACATTTTCCTGGTTTCCATCCCTGCCTCCAGGCCCTGAGTTATAGGAAGACTGACATTCCCAGCCAGCACATTATATAAGTTCTGAGGATCTGAACTCTGGTCCGCATGCTTTCATGGCAAGCACTTGAGCCACATAGCCATCTCCCCAGCCCCTGTTATTGGAACATACAATTCTTGCTGGAATGATTCAGATCATTGCCTGTCAAACTCTGTGTCCTGGAGGGTTACTAGACATATTTTAGGGCTTCATGTGAGGGAAAGAAAACAAAGGATGCAAGAGACCTGGCTCCTTTGTTCATTTTTGTTACCTTGGAGTTTCAGCTGAAAAGGATTGCGCTGCTAAAGAGAAACGAAAGCCTGGACACTCCATAGTGCACAGACTAGCGTGGCTCTGTGCTTTACTCCACCTACATCCTAAATTGTATTTTTTTCCTAAGTTACGAACACATTCCGAATTTGCTATAGAATTTGTGCATCTACATGTTAATAAATATGTGCATATGACCTGAGTTGTCACAAGTATATCACTTCTGCATATGTTCATTCAAAAATTATTGTATATTTCTTCCCTCAGAGTTATTAACAAAATAGGATGGCTCTTTCTAAGATGGCAATTTGGGGCAACAAAATAGCCTTAATAATAACAATAGAGAAATATAATGGCAGTCAGCACGTGTCTGACTCAATGTCAGACGTGCATACTAAATGGCCTAATTATCACCTAATTTGGGGGTACTTAGAGAGTGTACACACGTAGAAGAGGCTTTGTTTCTTTTTGTTTTCTGCACGCATCTGTGTGTGGTGCTCAAATATGTGGGTGCATGAAGAATGCAAGTGTGTATGTGAAGGCTCAGGGACGGTGCATGGGCTCTTCCTAGAAGACTCTGCCATGTTTGTTGAGGCAAAGTCTCTCAGTCAAAACCAGAACCAGCCGGTCCCAAGACTAATTACCTGCCTGTCTCAGAGGGGAGCCCCTTGTCTCCGTCTCCCTAGAACTGGAACTATGGGCAGGCCGACACAGACACCCACTGGCATTTGTGTGGATGTGGGGAACTGGAATTCTGATACTCAGGCTTGTCCAGCAAGTGGTTAATCTACTGAGCTATCTCCCCAGACACCAAAGAGATGGTTCCTACAGTGTTATTTTTTAATTAAAATAATATTTCAGCATTTAATACATTCATATGGAATCTTCTCCTCCTAAGAGTAACATGTACCTGCTCTATGCTGTGTTTTTTAAAGGGCCAGTGAGATGATTCAGTAGGGAAAAGTACCTGTTGCCAAGCGTCAGTGACCTGAGCCCTTATGACCCACATGCTGGAAGGAAAAACTGGTACCTGCAGGTTGACTTCTGACCACACACATGCCATGGCACACATGCAGGGATACAAATACACAGACACACGTTTTTTAAGTAATGGATACCTGCTGTGATAAGCTTAGGATTGAATTCTCAAAGGCAACTGAACTGAAAGCTCACTCCACTTCTCCTCCCCAGGCTCCCCCCCCCCCCGCCGCCCTGCCGCCGCCCAAACAGACAAGGTTCTCATGTAGGGGCAGATTTGTATATCTTTGTTTTTGTTTTTGTTTTTTGTTTGTTTGTTTGTTTGTTTTGAGCAGGGGAAAGAGAGTTTTCTGACTGCCTAAGACATACTGAAGAAACTAGAACTGTAACTTTCTGATAGATATAAAGAATATTGAGGTGTGTATTACAGATTTGTGTCCTGGGACGTCATCTGACAGCAGTGAACATAGTGGATTTTAAGAGAGGGAGAATGTGAACAAAGAAATCCATCAGACCTGTCAGAGGCTCCAGGGGGGGAAAGAAAGGGGTAGAAGGGGACAGACTTAACTAAGATGGAGAACCGTCCTGAGATCCCAGTGAATGACACTGAAAAGGGAAAAGGAGAGAAAGGTCAAGGGTGACTCCCAAATTCTGGCTAGTCCAGTAGGGGAAATGGCCTTCCTTGGCATGAAGATAATGAATGTTTGCGATATTGAATAAAGGCGCTGATGTGCCTTAAACACTGGTACAGCATACTTCTGATGATGGCATGGTGATATGTGTACATACTTATGCATAGAGACACACTTGTTCTCTGCTCTAGATCTGGTTTGAAAATGTCCAGGTCAGGAATTTGATTGCTGGAATCATTGTGTTTATATCTTTCCCCACTGTTATTAGTTGACTCATCTTCGAAGTCTAAGGCCATTTCCTCCTGTAAGAAAATGGGGGAAGAAAAACAGTAATATGTATGTGTTAGACCTGCAAGAGCATTTATTGTGGCATGAGGTGAGAATTCCATGGACACTGTCAGGAGGTTGCTGTTGATCTTCCTGGGACTTAAGTTTCCTCATGTATGCCCTCCAGAGAGGGGAGCAGAGGCTGAGGCCATCATCTGGCTGCTCTCTCTCCAAACAGATTTCCATTGTAATGTGACTTGTTCTCTGTGCAATAATGTTAATCATTTTACTCAATAATGTTCATCATTTCTAGGAACTTGCCACACCAGACTCAGATTCCTCAACAGCAGACTACAGGTGAGTATTAAAATGCTAATTTGATGTTTATGGGTGAAGCTAATATGTTAAAAGATAATCATAGACCTCCGTAATTGACAACACTGTTATCTTCATCAAGGGAGGCAAAACAGTTGTATCATTCTTTAATTAGACTTAGAACCTCAGAATAATGGCTTAGACTAGTGCGTAAATTGGCATCCGAGTGACAAACAAAGAGTAAATGATCTTAAAGCCTAGCATCCACGGAGGTCCTGTCTAATTAAGGAGGACTGAATTCAACTCCCTTTCTACAGGGGGACTTGCTATTCTTCCCCTTGGTATAAAAGATTTTTGAGCTTGGATGGGTCCGGGATTTGTCTCAGTAAGTGAGCAGGTTGAAACTGATTCTCACAAAGGGAAACCATTGTGACTGATCACTCACTGAGCCTTAGGACGATCAATGAGAAATAGCTGGCCTGGTTAGAAAGACGCTTTAAAAGGCCCTTAGTATATGACCAAGATGGTGGCCAATTCTCCCTGGGCTGTTCTGTTTCCCCAAGACTTGCTTTCTTTACGTTTATTTCTTTCAAGTGTCCCTAAAAATTTTCCACAGCCAATTATTTCATTCATTCCTAACTTATTCATGATTGTCTACTAATTAGTGGTTGATCTCTAGTGCTAATTGCCAGGCAACCAGTAATGCCTTTGTTCCTCTTTTGGAAAAGCAAGAGAGGTTCTAAAAATGTAAGTTGAGTGTGGAATTCTAAGTATGAATAGTGGCTTTGTGGTAGGAAAGCCATTAAGTGAGTCTCCAGAAAATGTCGGCCACAGGTAGAAATGTGTCGGATGTTTTCATTCAGACTTATTTTCTCTATTACTGCTTTCTGGAATTTAAGGAGATTTTCGTTTGACAACTTTTCAAAGATTTGAGGCAAGTATAATAAAGTTTTTCATCTGATTTTAATTATAAGATGATGTTTATCAGAATTGTTCCTAGGGTTTTGATTGCTTGTTTTAATTAAATGCTAATGTGATTCAAGCAGACCGTTCAATATATTGATGGGTGGTGCTGTTCTGTAAACACTCAGGAGATTGATGAGGAAACAAACTTACTTATAAATATTCGTCACTGAAAGAGGAAAAATTTCAAATTCTTATCTCTAATTACATGCCTGGCTTTTTAAAGAGGAAAAAAAATTAAAGGGACATGACTATAACAAAATGATTCAACACCTTCCTCCGATTCCCAGGTCTGTCTGTCTTGAGATGTCTGCTTTCTGGTTCTTGCTTAATTGAGGCATGCAATGAGTAGAAGTCACATAATTTCTAGGAAAATCATAACTATTTTTTGAGACTTGTAAAAATCTAGATATTTGAACTATTACTTGCTGGGAGAGTTGGCATCCTGAAGAGATGCTATTCTGGAGGGTATCAAAAGAGGATGGTACTTGCTTGCTACGTTGGGGTGCTGTGCTCAGTACTGGCTTACTTTTCGTGCTAGCAAAAGCACGTACACATAATAAAGAAGGTTTCGCCTTGGAGGTCTTTTGGCCGCTCATACCCATTTTGAAAATTATTTTTCTAGGAAAGTTTTGGGGAGCAGGCATTTTTGTTAAGAAAGATTTTGCCTTATGGCCCAGATCATCCTACTACCTGCACTTTGACTCATGTTATTGTCTAGAAGACACGGTCTCCTCTTGGGTGTTTTGTTGCTGTTGTTTCCTCAGCGAACCTACAAAGAGTCCAAGCAATAAAGGGAGACAGACCACCATTTTGCATAACTATGCAAGATTGTTGTTTCTGCCTCTCACACACTTAAAACTACATGGAGCTAGGCCTCTCGGGTAGGGAGCTAAGGGACAGTTACATGCCTCATTCTCATTGTATTCATTTGCATTAAAATGTTGTTTTTCTCGGCTTCCAATGTATTCTGTTCTATCTGTGAATGCATGGATTTGTGTATTTTCGTGAGTGCAGTTGAGCTGTTCTGTTCCTTCACCTGCTCAGCCTCGCCCGGTGTGAAGGGGCTGATCTGTGCAGGATTATTGTGAGACCGTGATGGGCTTTTTCTCTGTGAGAGCGATCGAGGCACTCAGGCGGTCTCTTGGAGAGCAAGTCATTTTCTTTGTAGCTGCCTATGTGGACTCTATCAGCCAAAAGTAGATTTGCAGCTTGTTTCACGCAGTTAGTTGTTTTCTTTTAAATGCCCATCAAAAGTTTAGCAAGTGAACTAGCCGGTGCTGCTGTGTGGCTGGGCTGGAGCCCTGGCTGGGATAATACAGCAGTTACTGGCGGACAATAGCACTGCCTTCTGGACAAGGTCCAAGGCAGTGGGCCCGATGCTCTTTCAGGTTCTCTCATTTTCTCTGCCCTTCCAACACATGTGGTATTTTTTAAGCCACTGTTAAAAGGTACAGCCATGCATCCCGCAGTCAACCTCATTCTGCTTGTTTATTGTGGGAGAAATTTTCAGGCTATACCTTTTGAGAAAAGAAAACATTTTAGCCTGGAAAAAAAGGGATGCTAATTTAGAATTATTCTCTTGCTTTTAAAATCAAACAGAAAAATAAGGCAATACAAACATTTTAAATTAAGGTGTTAGAAAAATTCTCCTTGCAGCCTAGATTTTTATGAATGTTTTCATGATAATATGTGTACATATATGTGAATGCCCTATATACAAGCAGAAGTTGGTCTGTTTGGGTCAAGGAAGGGGATGGCTGGTATAAGGAGGACCAGAAAGAAGAAAGGAGAGTACAAAAGGAGGTGATAAAGAACCACAAAAGAGCGGAGGCATAACAAAAGCCACCATTTTGTACATTAACTAAAAAATTTAGCAACAATATAAGCATCACACACATTTTAAAAAGAGGATTTCTTCTTGTAATAATTTCTTGTGCTCAAAATCTAGAGGTGCTGAATTCTGCATAACTTACATGCATACTGTCGTCTCTGTTATAGGTAAATGGTATCCCTGAAGAGAGAAAACTGACTGAAGCAATGAGTTTGTAATCAGAAACCCAGCACTTACGTCTCACTTCCTTTCTCTCCCAATAATGCATGAGCTTTTCTGACATCAGATGTGCATGTTCACTCTACTCAGTATATACCAAATGCTACAACATATCTTTCATTTACTAATGTATTTTTTTTGTACTTAAAACATTTTTGAAAATTTATAAGACATCAATGACTTTATATTTGTTACAATAAAAGTGATCTTTAAAATAAATATTAATGAAGCCTAATGTGTGGTAAAATTTTTCTTGAAGAATGTATTTGATCACCTCCTGTGTAGTAGAAATCTATTAGTCACTAGGAGCAGGGTCATCCAACAGGATTTTTATTAAGTGCTTCTTATGAATTTATAAATTGTGTTCCAAGTGAGCAACCCATTTAAATAATGCTTTAACTCCTGCAGGCTGTAGAGCCTGTTGCTTCATTGTATTTTATAGAGTGCCTCAGAGTGAGCATTAGTGGATTTTGATGGAGAATAGAACACACCCAGTTTATGTAGGGCATCCCGGGGTGTATACTTGGCTTTATAATTGGATGTTTGCAAGCCAGAGGCTGTTCCATACAAAGAGAACAGTTACTAACAGTTACTAACAGTTACTAACAGGGCTGCAAATTAGCCCTGCAGTGTCCACCATGGGAAGTTTCATGTTCCAGGCTTGGCATTTTCCTCATCCAATGTTGTTCTGTTTCATCACTCCAACACTGTTAGACCATCATGGATATCAGTTGTTGGCCTTTTCAAAAACAGTATTCTTACAGAAGACCTTTAGAAATTTAACATTAGTAACTGAGCTAAGTTAGATAAAGATGAGGTAAGCCATGTAATATTTTCCGAATAATTCTTTGTTACTCTGGACCATTCCTTTCCAGATCCTGCATCATTAGGTATTAAGTCAATTTTAGGGTTTTTAGGGTTAGCCCTTAAGTGGACAAGTATTGTTTTGTCTAGCAACCAGATTTAATTTTCTTAAAAAAAGAAAACCTACTCATTTGAGGAAAGACTTCTACATAATGCATATTCCTTATTGACTCTTCCTTGTTTTCGGGGATTAGCTGGGAATGAACACTTGATCCAACCGAGTTATAGTATTTTGTTCCCCTAAAACCATGTGTCATGTGACACAGGTCAGTCTCAGATTTGGGGAAGGTCCATCTTCTTAAGGTGACCAAGCTGAGAAGCTCGGAGCCCAGGGCCAACATGGTGATGGCCACAGGAGTCTGCAGCTTTCTCTAGGGACGGACCAGGTGTAAAACATTTTGTTCCTCTATTCTGGGTCAGTTTCTGGGTTACCTGGCAGTCACTCAGATGTCACAGAGATGATATGTAAATGACATTTTAAATCCAAAGCATTCCCTCCCTTTATCCTGTACAACAATTTATCTTCTGTGTAGAGGGACTACTCCATCATGTTAGTGGGTGACCTCTTGGCTCTTCTCAGTATTTTCTAGGACTTAGTATATGGAGATGTGTTGGCTCCTCTTCTTTCTTTCCTTCTTTCCTTCCTTCCCTTCCTCCCTGCTTCTTTCTTTTTTTCTTTCTTTCTCTCTCTTTCACTCTTTCTTTCTCTCTTTCTCTCTCTTTCTTTTTTCTTTCTTTCTTTTTCTTTCTTTCTTCCTTATTGGATACACTCTCTTCCTGTGTAGATGGCCCGGATCTCACAATCCTCCTGCCTCAGCCTCTCAAGGACTCCCGATTACAGGCATGCAGTAATATGTCAAGGTACTTTATGGATCTCTTTTTTTCTTCTAAGAAAACCAGGGCATCACCATGCTCAGTTTTTTGGTAGTGGCCAGCAGACTATTGTAAGCATATTGTGTTAAGTTCACACCCTGGGGGAAGAACGACCGGTCAGACTCTGGAGGGTGGGTCTGTGCCATAGAGACAGGCTTAAACTGCTAACCTGTTGGTGAAGTCAAAGTCTTCTGCTGAGTAAGTGAGTAAGACCAGGATAAGGTATAGTCAACAAAGAATTGTTGGTCAGGAATCAGTAAAATTACTCATTTGCAAAGAATTACGGGGGGATTTGGAAAACACAGCCGGAGATAACACTGATCTTTGCACTGACCATTGTCCAAAGTCTTACACATTGTCAACAACCTTAATCACTGAAAATTCAACTGAAAAAGCAATCTTCCCTTTGATGTAAACTTGGAGAGCCAGAGTCCAAAAATTTCCCTTTGGTTGTTAATGCCTTAAAGATCCTTGCTTTGAGTGTTTTTGTTTTGTTTAAGTTGGGATTCTGCCACATGCTAAAGATCTATATCCATCCTTACAGTGAAGAAATGACTGCATGGTGGGTTTGGAGCTCCAAAAACTAAACTTAAAACACCTTTCAGTTGCCTACAATAAGGCTTTGTCCTGAAACTGTAGTGTTCTGTATTTGTGGAGATTTAATTAAACTTGGATTTAGAGTCCAGATTTTCCCGGACAGTATGTGTCTTCTGCTCTCCAAGTATAGTCATCAATATAAGAGATTAATTCTTGTGAGGAAGGCTCTTGGTTCAGCGATGCATATGTAGTTGTGAGAGTTCCCATCATTCCCTGGGTGCCATGCCTACAGCTCTCTAAAATTGACTAAAGGAACATGACCCATGAAAACACTGACCCTCCTAACACTGTTTCCCACTGAACTTCTAAGTTTGTTTCTGAGGCTATCACTTCTTTATGGATACTGGACACCTCATAATTAGTGGGATTGGACAGGGAACAATGAGGATTGTTAACAGTGATTAGAGGTACCACATAATAATAAAGAACACTAGGCAAATGTGTTAAGGCTGAGTTTGGGCTAAGAGAATAATTAGAAGATGTAAAAGTATCTAATCCAATACCTTCGAATACAGCTACAGCTGTAGAGGCCACGTGACCTTGAGGACCTGCAGCCCATGATTTAAATGGTCGCTTGTCCTGTTTGACTATCCCAGTGGAAAGGACAGGTAACATTAAAAAAAGCAAAACAAACAAAAAAACATCCTAAGATGCTAAGATGAAGGTGCATGCAAAAACTTCTATGGAACATGCTTAGCATTTGCTTATTTTGTAAATGGCCAATAAGTTAGAGTGAGTGAGTCAATGTTCTAAAGATACAATGATGACCTTGACTAGACACCAACACTTCTCACGCTGCTTACATTCTAGTAGGAAAACCAAGTGCTAACGGAGGAGTCTCAGTGCACAGAAAGGCCACAGCGCAATCATGAAGACTCCCGTGTAGGAAAGTGACTGGTTTTACAGAACACCCTTATCTCAGGTGTTCTTCGAGGGTCTCTGCTTCCACGAAGATTTTGCTGGTGACATCAAAAGGAACTTAATTATGAAGAGAGGCAAAACGTGTGTGAAGCACACAGATGTCTGTGTCTAATCTATGCCCTTTTATCAGAAGATGTGCCAGTGAGCATTGGTTCCTGCCGGAGACTGTAGGGCTGCTAGTGTGAGGAACAAGGAAGGGATGTTGGTGAAATGTGGGACAGACCCAAAAGGTCTCTAAGACTGAGTTTTGTGTGACTGCAAAGGTAGAAAAAGAAAGCCTGAAGGATTTTAAGACTAAAAGGTGAGAATGCCATATTTTTCATCCCTATACGAGTCATCAAACAGTGGTATAGTGAACAGTGGGCAGAGTGGGTGTGGGTAGAACAGTTATGTCTATTAGACATGCAATTGGAGAAATAATAGCTTCAATTGTGACTGTGAGAGGGATTGGGGCGTTCAAGAGCCGCTTAGGAAGTAAGGAGCAGAGAGAGCAGCAAGCTGGTGGTACAGCTGCATTTTGGAGATTCTGTTATGGAACATGAAGGGGCCGGTTCTAGCATGATACAGGACAGTAAGCAGCACTGAGGAGAGAAATGTGAGTTCTGTCTTAGGCATTGTGAATATAAGGTTCTTTCAAGAACAGCAGGCAAGTGGGTATTTGAATTTTAAGTTCAGAACAGAGGTGAGGACGTGTGCTGTGGGAGAGTGAGGGCTGAGGTGGTCATTGGAGGCAGTAAGCAACTGTATTCTGTGTGTGAACATTCCCAGGTGTTGTTGAGCCAAAGAGTGTCATTTTATTTCTCCAAGAGAACAGGACACACACAGTTGTTGAATGCTTTCAAAGAGGTAATAGCACAGCACCAGTGAAGGCCCATTAAAGGAAGACTAATTCTTTCTGGTCAAGACGATGAAATCTCTGGCCTGGGTAGGGACTTAACATTCCAAGATATCCAAAACACTACAAAGTTACCACAGTTTGGCCTGTCCATCACCTGAGGGTCACCCCATAGGAAAGCTGGCTCTCCTTAAGCCACGCTGAAGAGACGGGTGGAATAATTAATTATCCCTTTCACCATTAAAGGGATAATTTTAAATTATTTTAAATATAAATAATTTTAAATATGTATTTTTAATATAAATAATTAAGGTTTGGTGAGATAATGTACTTTTCCATCCCCAAATTTCCACCCCCAGCACAGTCCTTCAGAGTCATTTGGATGTGGTTTGGCTGGGTCTGTCTACCTTTCTGAGTGCTGACCCTTAAAAGCCTCTTTGTTCTACTTTTTTAGTATGTTTCTTTCTTTTTCAAAAAATAATTTTATAGGGGGCTGGAGAGATGGCTCAGTGGTTAAGAGCGCTGTCTGCTCTTCCAAAGGTCATGAGTTCAATTCCCGGCAACCACATGGTGGCTCACAACCATCTATAATGTGAACTGATTCCCTCTTTTGGCAGCTGTAAATGCAGATAAAACACTCATATACATAAAATAAATAAATTAAAGAAATAATTTTATTTATATATTTATTACAATTTATTCACTTTATAGCCCTGCTGCAGCACCCTCCTTTGTTTCCTCCCAATACTACTCCCCCTATGCCCTTTCCCTAGTAGCCTAATAGGGCTGGTCCTCCTCCCCTTCTATCTGACCCTAACCTATCAGGTCTCATCAAGGCCTGGTAAGGCTGCACCCTCCAGGGGGAGGTGATCAAAGAGCCAGCCTCTGAGTTCATGTCAGAGACAGCCTCTGTACCCCTTATTAGGGAACCCACTTGGGAACTGAGCAGTCAATGGACTTCCTTTGAACAGGGGTTCTAGGTCCTTTCCATGTATGGTCCTTGGTTGGAGTATCAGTCTCAATGGAGGAATGGATTCAGAAATTGTGGTACATTTACACAATGGAATACTACTCAGCAATTAAAAACAAGGAAATCATTAAATTTGCAGCCAAATGGTGGGAACTAGAAAAGACCATCCTGAGTGAGGCATCCCAGAAGCACACACACACACACACACACACACACAGTATATACTCACTTATAAGTGGATAGTAGCCATATAATATAGGATAATAATACTATATAGTCCTAAAGAAGCTAAACAACAATGAGGACCATAGGGAAGAGGCTTAATCCTCATTCAGAAGGGCAAACAGGACAGACATCAGAAGTAGGAGAAGACAAGGAACAGGACAGGAGCCTTCCACAGGGGACTTCTGAAAGATCTTACCCACCAGGGTATCGAAGGAGAGAGACTGAGACTCATAGCCAAACTTTGGGCAGAGTGCAGGAACCCTTATAGAAGAAAAGAGAGATAGAAAGACATGGAGGAGACAGGAATTCCACAAGGTCTGTTTCTTTCTAATGATAGTCAGAACCCAAGTATGTTTTTTGGTGGGGAGGGGGATCCTTAACCTTCCTGTAAAGTTCTCTCCACTATGTGGTTTTTTTATCCCCATGTGGCTAACCTCACTGCTGGCTTAACTCAAATAGCAGAGCCTTTTGCCTTTTCTTCACCATTTCCCTCCTGGGTAGCAAGATTTACAGCTTCACTGCCCTGGGGCCTGTCTTTTAAACTTGATTTTTGTCCCATCTAAATGAACTTAAGCTTTGCTTGAGTTTCAGATTTTTTCCTGCTTTTTAATTCTTTAACCCATGGAGAAAATGAACCCATCTCTCCACTTCTGGATAATATGAACAATTTTATATTCTAGATCGTGTGGAGATGGATTGTGAAAACTAAAATCTGTTGCGGGTACTTGTCCCAGAGAGTCAGTCTTTTCTTCTTTCTTTCTTTTCTACTTCTTCTTTTGTCTTTAATGTGAGTATGTGGCTTGCTTTCTTCTTTTGGCTATTGTGAACGATGTGAACCAGCATTTTTCAACACGCCCCATCCAGAGACAAACGTACCAACTTGTCCCACTCCTAGTCATGTTAACATTGAACAGCTGGTTAAAAACAGGTGTTTCTCAGATATCTGTGTAGTGAAGGTACTGTGGTTGTATGTCAAAAGTGCCTGCCTGAGACTAAGCAAGAGGAAATACGATAGTAGCAACTTAAAAACAGGCAATATGATAACCAGTCTTATTCTTCAAAACTACCAAGCGCATAGAATCCAAGACAAGAATTCCAGGGTATGGAAGAAACTGGAGGCAAGGTGCAGGTAGCAGGTGTCCTCCATCTGAATTCTGAATCAGTAAAAGTACCTTATTGGGACAATTTATAAATAAAAGTAAGGTCTACCTATCAGACAATAGAATACACCAATAATAAATCCCTGGTTTTGATGACAAAACAGATAATGTAATAGAATGCTTACTTGTTTTCTAAAAGGATTTACGGTAAAGGACTTGGAAGCAAAGTGAAATCATGCCTGCAACTTAGCCTCAGCTACCTTACAAATGAAACCAAACATGAATGAACTCATATACATAAATGAGAAAGCCAGTGTGGTAAAACATCAACATTTGACAAATCCTAATATATTCGGATTTTTTGCAAATTTTAAAGTTTTTGCAACTCTTTACCCCAGAGTTAAATTCTCAAAAATAACACTGTTGGAGGCTTGCACCATGACTCAGCAAGTGAAGACACCTGCCCTCAACCTTGAAGACCTGAACTTTGGTTCCTGGCATCCACATAAGAAGGAGAGACCTATTCATTCACAGTTGTCCTCTGACTTGCCTTGTGCACACTATGGCACGCACACACACACACATACCACATCATGCCACACCAAGTTATTTGAAAACATTGTGACAACAATATGAATCCTGGGTGAAAGGCCAAGAGGTTAACATAGAGGAAGACGATCAACTGGCTTTGTTCTGAGGATACTGAAGGAACAGACATGGTTGTCATTTAAAAATAGTTTGAACATAGACTTGAGAGGCTTTTCTGATGAACTCTGTCATGTGAACTAGAGAAAGGATGACTCAAGAAAACTTCCAAAACCATGGTCTTAGTTTGTGAGTGTATTTTTGGTTCTTTTATTGTGTTGGTGAAGACATGAAGGATAAATGCAAGATTATTTTTGGGTGTTTTTATTTCTTGTCACAAATATGAATTCTTTCTAGGGAAAAGAACAGGGTAAATGTGCCATCTTGGGAGTTTTCAATGCTAACTGTCAAATTTTTTTGTCCATCTTTGGAAACAAATCTTAATGGCTACATCAGATGGTCAAACATTAGCTAGTCACAGTAAGGCCTAGGTCAGACAGAGAGCACAGGGCGTTCAAAGGTTCTACCACGGATACAGATAGTGAAGTCCAGGGGTCTTTTTCAGGTGAATGTGTAACACAGGCTGTCTTTGAGGAGACCTCAAAAGCAGTAAACACTTTAGAAAAGTAAATAAGAGTGATAACCCAGTTAATCTCCAGTAAACTCTAGTTATTACGCTTGCTGAAATTTACGGAAAATTGAAATGAACTGAAGTAGCCTCCATTTTGCGTTCCAATATCTGAGTGTTGAGACCAAGAACTTACTGACCATTATGGCCATTAAGAGAAAGAGGTCTTTGCTTATTGTTCACGCAGTTCCTACTGAGACATGGCAGCACACACTGCTGCTTCATCTTCATAGATGGTAGCCAAGAGCTTTTATAAAAAGAAATCAAATCTATTATGTCCACTCAGTACACCAGAATGACTCACAAGTCATTCTTTTCAAGTCTACTTTGCGAGAAATTCCAAAATACTTATAATTTAAAATGAAGCAGGGGGTAGAGTGTCCTTCAAATAGTTTCTACTGCGTAGCTTATTTCTTCATGGGCACACAGTTTTCTGCTTCTATAATTCTGATATGAGAAAAGCCACTCTGAAACTTAGTCAACTTAAGTTAAGTTTTGAAAGGTCTTTGTGAGGCCTCCTTTTAGGTATATTCAATCAGAAGATGCTCCTGACACCAGCTGGATCTCTTCTTATGCCTTGTGTTGGAGGACTACTAAATGCATGACAGATATACAATGGCCTCATCTGAGACGCTGGGGTCACTTCATTTCTTCCTTGTTTTTGTCTGCATTAAGCTGGCAGGATGTGTTCTCATTCTATGGCAGAGGTGGGGCGTAAGAAAAACATGCAAAGTGTACATCTCTCAAGTCACTCTATGGGACACCTTTGCTAACCTGACCAAGCAAGTCGATTAGCTGAGCCCTGAATTAGAGTGGGTAAAGTATGTAAGACTATAGGGCAGACTATGACTATAGGAATGTTATTTAATGACGTTATTGATATAGTCACTTTACCAGTCGGTACATTGATCTTAAATTTAGTTCTTCCCACCTACAAATACACAAAGGCCTTGTCAAGGCCTCCAAATTTTTTCACAAACATGGAAACATCTTCAACTATAGAGTCTATAGTCTACACTAGGTTCAGACGTGGCTCTTTGGTTGTGTCTCCTTCAGAAGAGACATACTAAATACCTGAATATTCTGCCCTCTTTCACATTCCAGCAGAAAATGGACAGAGAAGAACAGGTTTTTAGGGAAGACACTTCTGCTACAAAGCAGATGCATGGAGAACATACAAGCAGGCAAAGATAAAAATAAACAATTTGTTTACTTTTGAGTTCTCTCTAGCTGCAACATTAAAAGGTGAGATTTCCACTAAAAATCAGACCCAAGAAATGGAAGCCTTCTCTGTCATTTTCTTCAGAACTTGTCTAACTTGGGAGGAAAAAGAAAGCTGTGAATATGCGAAGGTCTGTGCCTGACAAAGCTATCCATTAAATGACACACACACACACACACACACACACAAATTAAGACATTCTCAGGAAATAAAGGCTGAGGGAGTTTAAATATGGTTAGACCTGACTGACAAGAGATGCAAAAGAAGAGTCCTTCTGGTGAAGACAGAGAACAGGAAGCTGAACCCCGTGTGAAGCACAGTCTTCAGTGCGGGTGAGTACCTGGGTTAATCGAAAAGCCAGTTTCTTTGTGATGGGTAAATGTGAAAGCCAGGGCTTTGTAGTTTTGATGTGCAGACAAAGATTTAAAGGTAAATGATTTAAAAGATAAATTACTAAACCATACTATTGAGAACTGTATCAGTTTCCTTACTCATTTCTATGAGAAAATACCTGACAAAAGCCGGTTAAGGAAGGCAGGTTATTTCTGGCTCATGGTTCCAGGACACCATTCATTGGGGTGGGGAAGTGGCAGCGTCGGGAATAAAAGGTGGCTGGCCACGGGGCAGCCCCAGCCAGAAAAAGAGGTGACTGTTGATTCTCCGATCAGTTTGTCCTTTTTATTCAGTCCAGGACTGCCAATGACATGAAGTGACCCAATTTCAGTGTTCCCTCCTCTGTCAAACCTCCCTGGCCTGTGCGCTCACAAACATACCTCAGAGGTGTGTTCCTTGGTTTACTCCAAATGCAACCAAGTTAGTGATAAAAACTGTCACCACACATTCATAGTGTAGAAGAATGTTAGCAACGACATCAACAACACAAAAGAAGACAGACACATCTGTCAATTTGATGTGGTGGTATCTGTGAATTTAGGGGCTGGAGTGCTCCGGCACAGAAAAAGGAGAGAGGAAAGAAAGGAGAGAGAAAGAAAGGAATGAGGAAAGGAGAAAGGAGGTTGTGTTATGTGTGTGTTTACATGGGTGTGTTGTGTTTGTATGTGTATGTTGTCTGTTCATGAATGTGCTGTGTGTGCGTGTGGGGAGGTTACAAGTGTGTCTGTGTGTGATGTGTATGTGTGTGGTTACAGTTGTTTGTGTGTGGTATGTGGTATGTGTGTGTATGTAGAATGTATACAAAAGGAATAACTTAAGCTGGGCTCAGTGGCCATGACTGGAATCCCAGCACTCAGGGAGCTTGAGGCCAGCTTGGTCTACAAAGAGAGTCCAGGACAGCCAGGACTACACTGGGAAACCCTGTCTCAGAAAATTAAAAAAAAAAAAAGGTAACAAACTTTTAAACTGAAAGAAAAATCATTGAAAAAATAAATCAACTAAGCACAAAAGGCAAGAATGAGGAAATGAGGGACCAAAAAAACTTTGACACATATTAAATAGTTAACAAATGCAGAGCTAAGTTAGGACTTACCAGAACTTACTTTTAAGGTTCAAAAATTATAGTCAGAAAAAGAAATGTGCAGATTGATTTGCTTTTTAAAAATACCCTTATGCCCCACAGACTGGACTTAAACTTGCTAGGTAGCTAGATTTAAAGGTAAATGATTTAAAAGATAAGTTACTCTGAATGACCTTAGCCATCTGACCCGCATCTCCACATCCCCACTGCTTGATCACAGGTGTGCACCACCACACCTGCCTTATGTGGGGCTTGGAAATGAGTTTGGGGCTTCAGGCAAGCAATATGGCAACAAAGCTGTTTTTAAAAATGATCCAGATATAGCTAAAGATCTAAATTAATATCTAAATACACTGTAGGTAATCAACTGATTTTCTTATTACTGCATATTTGTTATTCAAAATGATGGTCTTCATTGTGACATTTGCTAAGTTGGTGTGGTGCCCTTTGACCATACCCCTCCACACATACACACATTATCTTTTCTGACCCTCTACACAATAGCCCGCATCCTCTTATCACCTGAAAGGGCTCCAAATGGGCTCCAAAAGCCATTCAGTGGCGAAAGAAAGCCCCTATCAAGTGATGTTGGGAAGATAAGATAGCCACAGGCAAGCAAGGTGGTTAAGGGCTAGTATGGTGCAATCACAGGTGCTGTTCTAGGCACCTGGAAGTCTGAGGCACAGAGAGGGCATCCTGGGTAATTGAGCAAGACTGTCTCAAAATTAGGGGAGTGAGGGGGAGGAGGGCTGGGAGAACAATCAGGAAGTAAAGTGAATAAATAAATACATTGATTAATTCATTTTTAAGAAATGTTAAAGGGATAGGAATTTAGTTCAGTGGTAGGTTACTTGTCTGTCATGTGTGAGGACATGGCATCAATCTTCCGAATTGAAAAAGAGGATGGAAGGAGAGAAAAGAGAATGAGATTATATTCTGTACCATATATGGGGAAAAAATCACACATGAAGGATAAAGAAGATGTGATATGTGCACATGGAGGAGGTTTTTTTTTCAGTCATAAAGAACAAAATTATGTCATTTGCAAGAAAATTTAGGTAAATGATGATTATCGTATTAAGTAGAATAAGTTAGACTCAGAAAAAGAAATATTGCATGTTCTTATTTGTAGATCCTAGATTTTATAGATACATTTTAAATTCATGTATGCATATAGGACATGAAGCTGGAAATGAATCTGGGAGAATAATGGAAAAGAAGATGCAAGAAGGGCAAGAGTGAGGGATGAATATGGCCAAAACCGTGGTCCACTTGAGTGAAAATGTCTTTATGAAGCAAGTCATGTATGTGCCAATAACATTATGTTAAAATAATAATTAAAAATGTATCAAAGCTTCAACTTAACTATGAACTCAGGAATATAGGGGGGAAAACCGACTTTGTTAAGATTCACGTATCAAAAACCGCCATCAAGGAAATAAAAAGAAAGTCTGAAGAATGGGGGAAATCTCTTCAGCGTCTTTATCTGATGGCAGGTGCACTTTGTACAAAGAACTTCTCCAGCTCAGCAAAACAAGGGCCAGATGCCAGTGCAAAATGAGCAGTCTGGATAAACACCTGTCCAAAGGAGACACAGATATGGCCAGAAAACACTCGAAAAGATGCAAATCCAATTCAATACTATAAACCCTATGATTCAATATATTAATTAACCTGTAGTTTGAAATGAAATGGTCATCTCCATTGTCGCTGAAAAGCAGCGACAATCTTGAATAATATCTTAACAAATAGAATCCAGGACTCTGAAATAGCACCCAGGAGGGTGTTTGCTTAGCCTGTGCGGCGATAGGGAAGACCAGAGATGTTCTGACCCAAGCAGCTTACGCATGAGACGCTGAGACAAGACAACAAAAGTAGCATGACAATCTGACAATGCAAAGGCATCAGAAGGCAGAAAATAAAAGCAAATAAAAAGAACAGGCTGAACTATCTATAGAAGAACAAGGAAAAATATTAACATCCAAGAGAGTCAACGAAACAATTACAAATGAGTAAAAATAAAACCACTTTTGAAAAATTATTTAGTACAATGGGATGGAGAGTTAATATTGTATATATATACACACACATACATACATTTTATATATATATATATATATACACATACACACACACACACAAACATGTTAGAAGATATGAAAAAGTTCTCACTTAAAATAGCAGACCAAACCAAAAACAAACAACAACAAACAACAGCAACTAAACCATCTAGTAATGAATTGGCCTGAGAAAATTTTATATAACTGGAAATTTCAAAATGCCACTGTGATTTTCACAAAAGTGTTTTTCATAAACAAAAAGGCCTATCATCTCTTTAAATTTAATAGCCAAAGAATATAATTTATTTTACAATTAGTAAAATTGGTGTGATTTGCATGTATTTGTCTATACATACATATATAACTAGGATGTAGACAAGTTAACTTTGAATGTAATTGGAAAAAAATAGTCATAAAATTGTTATTTAGCTTATTAAAAAAAAAGAAGAAGGAAAAGAGAGGACTGTTTCACCAGTAATAGATACTTTTTATCTTCTATTGTCAATTAAGGAAACTGGAAGCCTCTATAATTAAAACTGTGGGAAGCTGTTACATGAATGTTAGTGATACAATATGAAAATATTGCTTCATTTGTACCTAGCTGCCTAGATACATGTTATAAGCAACAGGAAGTCAGTTATGAAAAAGATGGAATATTTAAAAATTGATTCTGGTAACAGAGTGGTCATCTGAAACAAAATTAAATTGGATTTCTAGCATACACCGCTCAGGTCTACAAGACTGTCAGTTTTCCTTTATTACCCTCCTTTGTTAAAGAAGAATGGGAAAACCTATTTATTCAAAAAGTATTCAAATGCAAGAGCCATAAAATGCAGATTGACACAATCTATTCTTTGAAAAAAATTCATTTCTTGTAGAACAAAACAATAAACAAAAGGCAGACTGAGGAAAAGTATATTTTACATCATTGACAATGAGCTAATCTCCCAATTATCTAAAGAATTATTAAGAATTTGCAAGAAAAAAAACAATGGATAAGCAAGTACTTAGGTCTAGATGCCTGTACACCCCCCCCCATCTTTATATACTGAAATTTGTGCTGCAAAGCATTGGTATAAGAAGGTGGGGACTTTGTGGAGTAATGGGGAATGTGGATGGATCCCTCCTGAATGAGGTTAGCAGCCTACAAGAGGGACTTTGGAAATGTGCCTTGTCCTCTCCACCTCATGAGGACACAGCAAGAAGGTATTGTCTCTGCAGTGGTCATCAGGACCTCGTAGATACAGTCTGCCAATGTCTTAATCTTGGCCTTCCCACATGGACTCAGACAGAGGGCAAGCAATAGTAGCAAATTGTTCATGTGGAGAGAAATATTAATCACACTCCTGTTTTGTTTGTTTGTTTGTTTGTTTGTTGATACAGGGTTTCTCTGTGTAGCCTTGGCCGTCCTGGACTCACTTTGTAAACCAGGCTGGCCTCAAACTCACAGAGATCTGCCTGCCTTTGCCTTTGGAGTGCTGGGATTACAGGTGTGTGCCTGGCTAATATTAATGCCTTTTGCATATGTGACAGAACATGAGGTGACAATCCTCGTGTTGAGGGAGAGTAGGTGCTGGGAGAAGCCAATGACACATTGCTATTGGAGGGTACGTTCTCAGGGTCCCTTAGTGGAGCAGTCTCCCTGGATAAAATTTAAAATGCATATTCCTCCAGGCTCAGTAATTCCACATCTGATAATTTCTCTTACACAGACACTCTTATTAGTGGAAAATGATATGCAAGCAAAACTATTTGTGCAGTACTGGTTTCAATATTATTTGTTCAGAGCTAACACTATCAGTAACTAAGAAATATGACTGTATGTCACCTATGCCAAAGCCTTACATCCATACTATGCAATAATAAGGAAAAAAATGATAGAGCAGGCCACAGAGGATGGTCCAAGAAATATAGTACTTGCTTTTCAACAATGAGGAGTTGAGCTCAGTCCCAAGAACCAACAGAAAGGGTTGGATGGTGCTATTTTTCCTTAGTAGTTCTTAATTTTTTAACTATCTGAACTGCGCTTCCATATGAAAATAAAGACACGTCAAAATACTTTGTCCTTGCAAGAAGAGGATAGTGGGCAGGTGCTGGTTCCAGCATGCATTCCCATGTCTGCTGATTACGTGGTTCCTCTGGAATTTTAAAGATAACCAGAACACCGAGACTCAAGGAGGAATGTCAGTCCTTCCGGACCTGCTTTCTGAGCTCACTGTAGGATTCCACTGATATTTTCGAGGTTAGATTCTTGCCACAAATGGAGCATGCATTTGCTTCACAAACAATAGGATAACTGCACTTTAATTTTTTTGACCCCTACTACGCTTGCTCTTATTCACAGCCCTGCACAGATACTGTTGAAACTGTGAATAAAGAGAACAAGACAACCCTTGCCATCATAGAAGCAATGTAGACAAAAAAAGTAAAAAGTAAATGATTACATCTACTAAGAGAAAAGTAAGTCACAATGTTACTGAGTGACAGAAAAAGGGAAATTAAGACAGAGGTAGTATGGCTCAAAATAAAGCTATCAGAATAAATGTGAACGTGTAAAAGCCTCCTCTGACCATTTTCTGCCATGCGGCTATTTTGTTTAGTTCAGTGACACTGGAAATTTAGGCATTGCCTGCTAGGGGATGCAGAGTGACAGAAAGCATCTCTGCATTCTAAAGAGCTAATCAGAAAAGCCATCACACTAGCATACTGTGAGGAGCTGAGGGAATCGCTGAGGTCCAGTAGAGAGTTTCTACCAGCAAAGTTTGCTCTTGGTTATGGACAGACGGGCCTCTGAACATCGAACTTCTGTTCCGCACAGAAGGTGTCATGAGAGACCAAATTGCTGGAATGAACTGCTGTACTGGGTGATAGAAACTAGAAAGACACAGCCATACATTGGAGAATACCTTGTTTACAAAAAATAAAAATAAATAAAGAATCCTTTCTAATTTACCTTTTAATTTGTTTAGAGCACTTTTTGACCAAGAGACTATTTCCCTTTTGTGAATAGTATAATCACATGAACTTTATTTTCTTTTGTTTGTATGGTTAAACTCTTCTTTCTATATCAGAGATTAAATTTAAATTGTATTTTGTCTCTGTTCTTTCTTTGCTTATTAAAATACTGTGTTCTCTGTATTATTAATTTTCACATACATAAGACTGTTTCAATTTTTCTTCTGCTTTCTGGATGGAGCACAAGAATTTAATTGTGGATTCTGGGTTATTGTTATTATTAACTGTAAATGTTCCCTATTGTGTCTTCTGGTTGTCATGGAAGTGTGCTACTCCAGAGATGTCTTTTACAAATCCTCTACGAGGAAGACAGTGGACAGATAACCTCCCACTTTGAACTTTGGGACCAGCCTTGTTGTTCATGAAAAGTTCTGGCTGGTTGTGGTTACTGATCCCAGCCATGACTAGGCACAAGTGTGCTAAGCCAGTACTTGGCATTTCCACCACCTTCACCATGATTTCTTAACACTGCTGTGCCATGAGATCTTCCTAATGAGTGACTTCCTCTTCAAGAGCCTAGCATATACACTGTTCTCTGTGTAAATGTCAGACGTGCACCATGGCTTCCTGTGCTGACCCCTGCTGTGTCTTTTCTTCCTTCTCTTTCACATGTATTTCCCATTGAAAAAATCTATTGCACATTGAATTCTGTCTACTTCTGGGTGACCCAAGCTTGTATAACTGGCAGCTGGAACAGTCCGAGAACATAGATGTTAAAAATGGAGTTACTTAGGAGACCAGAGTACTGCGTTCAATTGGCAATGAAGGGCCATTACTAAGTAGAATGTGGAACATGGGTACTTAGCATAAGATGACGGGCATAACTGCCAAAGCTTTCACTGGTGTTGATTTGATCAAATGTCCTAGCGGAGGAAAGAGCCCTCGTAAGTGTGGTAATTGGGACATTTGAAAATTTTCAGAAGCGTAAGGACAGTGAAGATAGTTCTGTAGATGATGTGGGGAAATTGAGGGCAGTTAACAGACATAGACTAGGTTTTAAAGCTACAGCATCTATTTGGGAGCTTTCAGAGAGGAACTCATAGCCTGTGATTCAAAAGCAACACAGCTCAGCAGTAAGTTCAGGATTTAGTAACTTTAATGACAGGTCCAGAGATCTTTAAGTACTCAGCCAAGGTAGACACTTAAGTCAGGACCCATATAGACTATCTGGGACCATAAAATGTGATTTAGGATCATAGAAAGAACTAGTCTAGTTATTAACAATGATGCTTATTGGCCTCTAATAGTAGATGCTAGATGGCAGCACAGAACTCCCAAAAGCTACTGTAACCATCAAAGTCTTTGGGGTAGTTATGGGGTCTTGGTGGGAAGGAACAGGAGAGAAAGCTATTAAAATACAATATTAAAAGTGTGAAGAAACAAACAGGATGGAAACCACTGTGCTACTTGGCATTTAGGAGAAGCAAACAGGAATGAAGGAACAGAGATTAAGAGCAATATTTTAGAGGAATGTCATAATGTCTTGTTTAAATTATCTGTCATCACTCAGATATTGATAGTTTAGCCACTCTACAGTGCCCAAAGGTGTGGGTTTGAAGTACCTGTATTTGTCATGTTTCCACACTGTTAAAATATACCCAATTGACTTGGTTGACTCACAGCTTTAGAGTTTCAGTCCAAGATCAGCTGCATCCGTGGCTTTGGACCTGAGACATGACAAAGTATCACAGTGGTAGGAGTGTGGGGTAGAGAAGGGCACTTACAGGATGGAGAGAAACAAAGGTCTGAGGACAAGACACATGGCTTAAGTACATACCTCAAGTGATTTGTTTCCCCCAACCAGGCTTTACCATTGGGAGTGTCCATGACCTCCCATTAATGCTGTTAAATTATGACTTCATCTTTGATTAGGTCAGAGCCCTTGTGCTCCAATCAGCTCTCAATGATTGGATCTACCAACAGGAGACCACATCTTCATACATGACTTTTGTAGGGGGATGATTTATAGATAAACCATAATAGCACATTATTTTCACTCTAATTAACAGTAGGGTATTATAGATACCACATAGATCCTGAGGAGTATCAGTACATACAGCAAACTCAACCTTTGTAATAACCAAGAATGTCTGTGTTGTACTAGACAGAATTTCATTACAGAACACACAGCTAAAAATACATGTATATGTCCACTGCTTTAGTATATATGTTCTTTCCATTCAGCTGGAATTGTTTATATTCACATAAAATAGAGAAAAGTCATTTGACCGAAGTGTGGTCACTCACCCTGTGTCATACAACAGCCTGAAGAGTTGGGGGTTGTCTGTAAATAGCATGCAAACACTCTCACTCTAGTATACACTACTGAGAACAGAACCCTGCTCAGACTTCAGTAAGATGCTCTGGAATAAGGGTATTCAACCTTTAAAAAACACACCAGGCTTTGGAGTGAAACTTTTAGGAGTCCGGCAATGAGTACTGTGCCCAGACATTTTCATCAAAACAGAAACTACATGTAACATCTTCTACTGCAAAGAAAGAAGACCTGCTTGGGTTAGCTTTTCTCTTTTTTTTTCTTTTTTTAAATTCTAGAGACAACATATTCTTCTCCAAAGACTGCTGCTCTGGCCATGTGCCAAGTGCCAAAAGAGGCAGCCAGCTTTCCGAGGAGTTCTGAATAAAAAAAAAAAAGTTTTTGCAGAATAGAATGCTTAAAATATTGTATTTTTCACATCTTTTCATGTTTTCTTTTTTCTCTTTTATTGAAAATATATTCATTTCTCACATAATATATCCTGATATGCTTTCCCTTTGCTCTACCCTTTCCATTTCCTCCCCAACTCCCCTTCCATCCAGACCTACTCTTTTTCTGTGTCTCATTAGAAAAGAACAGGCGTACACCTCAGCCTCCATTCCTGGAGGCCTTCGGCAACCTGGGACAGTCAGACACCTGAGGCCATCAGGGACCTCAGCTCAGCCTCCATAACCGGAGGCCTCTGGCCTCCTGAGACAGACAGACAGGCGCCTATGATAACTATCTTCTGCAACACTTCATTAAGCAGCTGATAGAACCAGATGCAGAGATCCATAGGTAATCAGTAGGCTGGAGTTCTGTGGGGGAGTGAAAAGAAGGACAGTGGGACACTTCAAGAAGGCCTACAGAGCAAACTAACCTGGGCCCATGGTGACTGAGAGACTGAACCAAAGAGCTTGCATGGTCTGGACCTAGACCCCCTACATATATGTAGTAGATGAGCAGCATGGTCATCACGTGGGTTCCCATACAACGGGAGTAAAGGCTGTCTCTGACTCTGCTTTCTCTGACTCCCTTTCCTCTAGCTGGGCTGCCTTGTCCAGCCTCAGTAGGAGGGGCTGTGCTTAGTCCTGCTGTGACTTGAGGTGCCAGGGTGGGTTGGTTGGTACCTCTTAGGGGCCTTCCCTACTTTGAGAAAAAGAAGAGGAGGGGCTGAGGTGGAAGGGCCTTGAGGGAAGGACTGGGAGGAGCAGAGGAAGTGAGCTGAGATCAAGCTGTAAATAAATAGCTGAAATTTTAAAAATAATATAATCTAGGTAACTTGAACTAATTCACACCAAATTAAAAAAAAAGCATTGAAAACTAAAACAGCTTCAAGAGCAGTGTGTATGTTTCTTTATTAAAACCAGAAACCTAAAAAAGAAAAGAAAGAAAGAAAGGAAAGAATAGGCTTCTAAGAGATAACAATGAAATATAACAAAATAAAATTAATAAAACAAAATTATCACATAGCTGTTGAACAAGACAAACCCACAGAATGAAAAAAGCCTAAGAGAAAACACAAGAATTGGAGATGCCCTCCAATGGATTTTATTTTTTAAATTAAAGTTTGTTTATGTAAGAAATTAAAAGTCAAACTAGAAGGCAAGTAGAAACTGGTAATAGTATTTTCAAAATTAGACAAAGGGTTATCATCCTTATTAAACAAAAAATGCTTATAGACAAGTGGCCAAGAACAAGTATGATGTGAAGAATCAAGTTTCCTGTTGAATGGAACAGATGACTTTCTTCTTAGTTCTTAGTAGTAAAACTTGAACCCCAAGTTATAGCATCTATGTCCAATAGATGTTAGCAAAGAAACTAGAGTAAGTGCTCCAGTGTGGCCAGAAGGGAGTAATTGAAAGTGCTTGAGAAGAGCTCATTGAGACACAGTCGAGGTTCTCGGTGACACAATTGTGACTTTCATGGAGTTGTTTTGTAGGATGAACTGCAACACAGATCATTGTCTTCAATACAAGAGAGATTCTGGGGCTTGGGAAGGAGTTATTATCTTTGCTAGGTGCCTGGCTAATTTAGTTCTGATGTACCATGCTGGAGAATTATGCTAATTTGATTGGATTAAGAAATGTCTAGAGCATTAGGGAAATGAAACTTTGGGTAGATCTGTAAGGGGTGTTTTGAGAGAATAGTGAGGGGGAAGATCATCCATTGTTTGTTTTTGTTTCTTTGTTTTATTATTATTATTTGTTTTGTTTTTGGGAGAGGGGTCAAATTATGCACTGGGTAGCCTGGGACTGACCTTGTAGACCAGTCTGGCCTCAACTTCACAGAGATCTTCCTGTCTCTGCGTCCTTGCTGCAGCGAAGAAAGTTACCTACTACACACTCTGCAAAACATTTACATATAGGAGTGCGTGTGTCTTGGATTAGTGCGCTAGTGGGAACAAATGGCGGAAGGCTTGGTGTGGGGAGGAAGCCAGCTGAGTGATTTCTGGTCCGGTGAGCTGCCAGAGAACTCTTGCAGCCATGCCCTTCCTACCAGGATGAGCTGTACACACACTGTGTGCCAGAACAAGTCCCTCTCCCTTTAAGCTGCTTCCTGCTACATAGTTGATCACAGTGATAAGAAAAGCGCGCAGTCCAAATCCATTTTAAAGAACTGGAAGAAGTAACAAAACGAACATTTCTAATATTCCATTGCAAACCGTTTGCTACAGCCAAACCTGTAAACTATTTGTGTTTCCATGTGGGATTCACTGCTGATAGTCTTTACCTGGAGTTCAACTACCCCAGGGTCCCAGAGAAAAGCATCCTAAGATACTGGGCAGGAGCGACCTCTTTTGGAGAAACTTACAGTCTGACCTTCTAGAGGTAGGCCAAGATTCTTTTTGGGAAGAAAATAATATTGAATCTGTGTTCTCACACAGACAGATGGGCCATTTAGTTTCCAAATTTCTGCTAAATATAATCTAGTCTTAATTAATTTTAGTTTGGAAAAGGTTGAAGGAAGCATAAGAAAACACAGGGGCTATTAAGAAATATTGCCCCCTTCTCACCAGCTCCCAGAATGAGCCATAGAAAGACTATATTTCATATGCTGCTTTCCTGATGTTCTTCCAAGTTAAAATATTTGTGCAATATACATTAAGGCGTGTGAATGAAGTGGCCTTCTGTACGGAATTAGCAACCGACTAAAATCTGGAGACAGCTTGGTATTTCTACACCATAAGAGTCCTCTATATGCTCAGGGCATTAAATTTCTGTCAATACTCATGTTCTGAAAATTTCCAGGTTAATTTTTTTTTCTTATTTGTGTCTTTTGGCATGTTTAGGCTTTGACTTTTCATGTAGGGGAATTTGGAAAGAACCTTTAAATTTTCCTATGCTGGAGTGAAGCGACTGAATTTAACTCTTGATTTTCCTTCATAGGCCATTTCTCATTTAGAGACAAGATTGTCATATTCACATTTCTGATTATTTGTTGTGCATATGTGTGTGTATGTGTGTGTGTGTGTGTGTGTGTGTGTGTGAAAGTCCATCAGTCAGTTAATATTTGGGCTGATACAAGAATGGCAGTTTGGTGCTTCTATCCTCCGCGTTAAACAATTGTTCCAGGATTATACCTAGTCTCTGTCTGTCCTTCCTCAGTAAAAAGAACTAAAATCTGAGAAAGTTAATCTTCATCACCAGCTGCACCAGCTGTGGCATCGCCATGGAAACACACCTCTGCCTGTACATGTTTCCAGAGAGGTTTCACGGGGGTGGGAAAACCCATTTTTATGTAGGGGACACCATCCATGGGCTGGGTTCTTCAACAGAGTGGGAAGGGGAAAGTGAGTGCCAGCATCCAGAGGTGTTTCTGCCTGCCGATGGGATGTGACCAGCTGTCTCCTGATCTGTCCATGATTCCTTTTTCACTAAGGTGCACTATCCCTGCCATGAGTCAACAGAATCACTTTCTTTAAGAAGTGGCTGTTGTCAGGTGTTTTCTCATAGCAATGAGAAAAATATTCACTTTGAAAATATTTAAATGTGTACGGCCATACCACCCTACACGCACCTGAAAATATTTAAAATTTAGATTTAAAAATATTTAAATTAAGATATTTAATCTATTTAAATACTTAATTTAATTTAAATAATTTAATTTAATAGCCTTTATTTTAATGTCTTATTTAAATAAAGTTTCAAGATTATATAATCATTGTTATTTGATTTTTTTGTTTTTTTATTTTATATTAATCACACGTTATGCACTTTGTATCCCAGCCGTAGCCCTCCCCAACCCCCGCATTCCCTCCCTATTCCCCCCTTCCCTCCCTCATCTCCTCCCTGCCCCTTTCCAAGTCCACTGATAGGGGAGGACCTCCTCGCCTTCCATCTAACTCTAGCTTATCAGGTCTCTTCAGGACTGGCTGCAATATCTTCTTCTGTGGCCTAGCAAGGCTGCTCCTCCCTTGGGGGGTGAGGAGGTCGAAGAGCCAGCCTTTGAGTTCATGTCCAAAATAGTCCCTGTTTCCCTTACTAGTGTGCCCACTTGGATATTGAGCTACCATATGAGTATGTAGCAAATGGTAGCTCATTGTTATTTAATAATGTGTTTAAATATCCCAACTATGTAAGTCTTATCCTTCCTCATTATTTTATTTGAAGATAGTCACTGACCAATCTGGTCTACGTACAACTTCTTTATGATTTCAGTTTCAAATTGTGAATCTGAGGAAGGCTTTCTGGCCTAGTTCCCATGCACGGGGGTGGGTGGGGCTTTTTGCAACTGCTAGACCCAAGATTTCAGGTAAAGATTTCTCCATGGCTGATTTTCTGCAAATGAATGGATCCTAAGATGGAGAGGAGGAGGAAGGAGGCAAAATGAAGTGGTGGATGCTTAGATCTAGTTCACTACACCAAGGTTACCTGTCACAACTTTATCCTAACTCACTCTCTTCACTCAAGAAAGAAAAAGTCAAATTGTATTAGCAGTAAACAAGGGAACCACAATGCATTAAAATTTTGTCTTTGTATAACACCATCCATTTCAATTTTACTTTACCAGTCCACACAAGCTATATAATCACACTGACCAGTTTGTGACTTTGTGCATATTCACCATGTGAAACTTTTAAGAGTCTGTTAACACAACGCATTAATGAGCAATTGCCTTAGAAGGAACTTGATACTCTCAGGATTTTGAAGCAATCGATGACATGAGAATGTCCACTGAACAGATGAACAGATAAAATGAACTAGCTCATGCTGTTGATGTCTAGACTTGGATAAATTATCAAAGAAAATGGCACAAATTGTACCTTTAAAAGAGCTTTGCTGTTAGATATCACCCCATTTTAGTATGTTGAGGATACAACAGTGTTTTCTGTTAACTTCATATTTTTAAAAGCTCATTTTTGGGGGAATGTAATTTTTGTTATAACTAATGTGTAAATGTTTTAATGCTCTCTTCCACTTGTTATATATGTACATCTGAATTTCAGTGTTACTGTATATTTTTAAATATTTTTATTTAAAATTAAAACTTGTTTTCAGGCTTTTTTTCTTCTGAGTTTATTGATCTATTTACCTTTGCTGGCTTTGCATATACATTTTGATGCTTCAGCAGTGGTTTTGGCATCATTTATTTCATAGTGGTCTTTTAAGTAGTATTCATTTTACCGTTGTCTTTTCTGGTTAACAATAAGACACACTTTTGGCTTTCACCAAAATTCAATCTTTTAAAAAAAATAAATGGTTTTCTTGTATACTTTTTAAAAATTATTTTCCTACTTTTCAAGGATATTTAAGTTCAAAGAAATGATTTACTACTGTAAGAAGCAACAATAAAAGGCGATGACAAAGCAGACAAAATAGAGTGAGGAGGAATGCTATCCTCTGCAGCGAGTCTAGTTCAGGTCTAGCTGGAGTTTGCCATCAGGGATCCGTCTTCATGCAAACAACTCCCCTATTTAAAATGTTAGGGTGCTGCCACCAACTCTGTAAAAGGCACCTAGAGTTCTGCCCTTCGTCAGTGGCCCTTAAGAGAAACTTTATTTCTCAACTGCCTCATGCTTTGCAACTCTGCTTGCCTACTTCAAAAAACAAGGTCAGCCCTTGGTGTGACTTCGAAGCATGGACTGAGTGGGTGGCCTTGGTGTGACCTTGCAGCATGGCCTGAGTGGGTGGCCTCAGCAAACGCTGTGCAGTCTTACAGCAGCAGGACAAGTAGCAGGGAATGTAGAGAAAACCTCCTGTCTTCATAGACGTGTTCTAAGGGAGTCAACAATTAAAACCCAGGACCAGTTCAATTCCCAGAATCTCTGTCAAAAAGCTTAGGTGTTGCTGCATGTCTGGAACTCCCAAAAAAAGGGGAAGTAGAGGCAGGCTAATCTGCCCCAAACAGTGAACCCAGGCCAGTGAGAAACCTTCTCTCAAAACAGGGGACAAAAGGCTATTAAAGAACGAGACATACACCCTCTGCAACAAGAAGCTAAACAAAACCCAAACAAGTTATAGACAGACAGTGATCCAGGAGAGAGCCGACTATTTGGAACAGTGGTCATCCTGGAGCGGATGACAAGTAGATGAATTGTGGATGTCTTCTGAGAGAAGGCTGATGGGATTTCCTGACTGTACAGTATAGTGTGTATAAATAAGGGTATCGAAGAGTGTCAGGACAAGAGACTACCACAGAGGGCCTCTGAAAGACTCTACTGATTGAGGTATCGAAGGAGAGGCTGAGACTCATAGCCAAATTTTGGGCAGAGGGCATGGAATTTTATGAAAGAAGAGAAAGATAGAAAGACCTGGAGGGAACAGGAGCTCCAAAAGGAGACCAACAAAGCCATAAAAACTGAGCCCTGGGAGCCCTAAAGAGATTGATACCCCAACCAAGGACAATGCATAGAGAAGACCTAACACCCCGGCTCAGATGTAGCCCATAGACTCGGTCTCCAAGTGAGGTACCTAATAAGGAGAGCAGGGACTTTCTCTGGCATGAACTCATTGACAGGCTGATCCCTCTCCCTAGCAGGGGGGGGGGGGGATGAGGGGGTGGGGGGGAGGGACAGCCTTGCCAGGCTATAGAGGAAGACAATGCAGTGAGTCCTGATGAGACCTGCTAGGCTAGGGCCAAATAGAAGGGGAGGAGGACCTCCCTTACCAGTGGACCTGGGGAAGGATATATGGGGAGAAGAAGGTGAGAGGGTAACACTGGGAGGAGATGAGGGGGCAGCCCACAGTCAGGATAAAAATCGAATAATTGTGATAAATGATAATAATAAAATGTTGTTTTTTTTAAAGACCTCCTACCTTTGCTGTTCTTGAGGTGATGTGGTTGCTATTTGTCCCAGTGGGGCATGGCTAGCAGGCTGGGTCTGTTTATGGGTGGCCTGCTGTTTTAATGGTTAGATGTCTCTTAACTAGTCAAACGGAAGGCAAATGTATGTGTGAGTTCTAGTTTAGATCAAATATAAATTTCAGAGTCATCAGCATACAGATATGCTGAGTCACGCAAATGGGTGAGGGGTGGGTTCAGAGGTCTGAGGACTAGTTTTGGGGGATGCACTTTAGATGTTGAAGGTGTGAAGAGGACCCACAAAACAAGACTGGCTTTTTAGATAGGAAGGAAACAACCAAACGGAAATGGCACAGAGGTAATATGAAAACCTCCCACCTGGGGATCCAGAAAAGGAACTGTGCTTAAGGAGCAGTCATAGTGAGATTTGGCAGGATGAAGATCATTGATTATCCTGTGAAGAGCAGTTTAGGTTGTAAGAGAAGTAAAATGAGGCCCCAGCCTTGGGTGGACAAGACAAGACAAGAGGAACCTTTTTTTTTTTTTTTTTTTTAAGATGGGGGAATAAAGCCCAAACTTCTTAGCTGACAGCCATGGCTTTCTGTATCTACTTTACTTCCTGTACCCCACGTTCCTAAGAGCACCCCACGTTCACAAGACATGCCATCTTTACTATGGATTTGCAAGCTTTACTGTAGTGATGGGGTCTGAGAAGATAATGGGGCTGGATATTTGCATAGTTTCAAGAAGAGAAAGTATTTGGCTTCACAGAGATGTTTAAATTTCACTTTCTAAAAGAACTTTAGGCAGCCAGGTGAAAAGAGTAAGAACAAAGCACCACAAGGATAAAAACCAAGCATGGCCCTTCCTGGAGACAAGGGTGATAAAGTGGAGAGCTTCTACCATCAAGTACAAGAGAAGATTCAATTTTGCCCATGGGAGTCAAAATTGTTAAAGCATCTGCATTCGTTCTAGAAAAAAAATATTGTGTATTTTTAATAGTATTTTTGAGATAAAACTTTTAATCAATTTTCATTATTAGATAATTCTCTAAAATGTAAGTGCTAGTAGATATTAGTAATTAGTAATGGAAATCTCAGTAGAGATGAATTTTTAAAATACTCTTAAAGATTTTATCTGAAATGAGGTACTTCTAAATAATTACAGAATTCCTTTTAAAAAAATTTACATTTAGTGTTTGTGTGTCACACACACACTTTAGCACATACATAGAGGTCAGAGGACAATCTGTGAAAGTTCTATCCTTCTAAGGTCCCAGGGATCCAACACAGGTCCTTAGGCATGGCAGCGGCAACTTGCCCACTGAGCCACCCTCAGTCCCAGGCTTTCTTCACAAATATTGATTTATCTCATTTTTTATTCTAGAAGATTTTAGTAGGTAACTTCTAATTAAACTGCTAGGGACTTTATAATAAATAGCCCCAATCCTTTTGAAAAAAAAAATAGCTTCTTGTCTGTACTGCTTCATGAATCTTCTAGGGAATTTAATAGTATTTTTAATCCCTATAATACATAGTACTGGAATAAATGTTATTGAATAAAAATGTTTACCAGTGCTTTTAAAAAATGAATGTCTAACGTTTTCATCAGTCCTTACAAAACTACCCCAAATATAGCCAAGCTTAGTAATTACAAATTTTAGAATAATTATCAATATAAAATATTAAGATTTTCTGCTTGAAACATGGGAAGCTGTTAGGTTGGACAATTTGAAATTTTATCCCCCAAATACTAGTATATTAGTAACTTAATATTCTTCAGCATAAAAATGCCTATTTTGTTCTTTCAACATTTGCAAGATTTATAGAAATACTAATTTAC
>CM053763.1:41186944-41434015 GCA_028658305.1 Pachyuromys duprasi
TTTTCCACCATAAAAAAAAAAAAAAAGAAATACTAATTTACGGAGATGGGGTTCTGAGGAAGTGCAAGCCCTTTCTGATAATATTACCGCTCACTTAGTGTCTACTACATGAAGTGCTGTCCTTGGTTCTGTAGAATTTATCTATCTATCTATCTATCTATCTATCTATCTATCTATCTATCTATCTATCTATCTATCTATCTATCTATCTATCTTTTATCTACTTACCTATCATCAACCATCTACCCATCTGCCTATAAAATATCTGTAAAAATTAAAAAGAAATACTGATATGCTTATTATTAAAATGAAGTTCATCAAGTTTAAAAGCTTCCTAGCCTTGAGATAATAAAAAATTTGTGGAGGGAAAGAATGCATCCATTAAAAAAACTGCAGTGTTATCTTCTGGTGAAGCAAGCAGTGCCATATCAACATAATTCACCACCATCACAAAAACTAACAATATGAGCTAACACAGGTATTAGATATTGGGTAGGACACAGGCTGAAATTTCAATGATTCTTTCTCAGAGACACAAGGGGAAGGTTTGGTGCAAGAAGCTGGAAGGGATGTGGGAAAAATTGAATCATCAAAGTAGCCGGAAGGCAGAGGATGGTTTCCTGCATGTGATTCCTACTAGAGCAAATCTGAGAACTGTGTTCTATCCTCATTAGCACACAGAAGCAGCGTGTTATGGAGAGTCATGTGTCCAGCAACTGTCAGTTTCTATACCACGGCAGACATAACAATTCATTTACCCAACACAGATGCTTGGCAACTTCTGCAATACCCTCTTCTCCAGAGGACAGTTGAAACCAAATTAAATATAATGGATTTCAAGTAAACACAATGTTTTGATTATATTATGTATAGCTCTATCTTAAAAAAGTTTTAAAACTTAATAAAACATGCCATGAAGAAATAGCCTTTTAACTTAAGTTTTAAGCTTTGGTTCAAATAGAATAGACAAACTTGGATTCTCTTGGGCATCATTACTGAAAGACATAGTTGCCTCCAAACCACGGAGAGAATGCCTCCAAACCACGGAGAGAACTGCTCATCTTTCTATTTCAATTGTTCCATCAGGACGAGTCTTCTTCAGGTGATAAAACTCACAAGCTAAATTAAAATGCACTCTGCTCATTGGCAAGCTACATGAGCAAGAATAATGCGAGCACACTGCTTGGAAGTTTTTGATTTATAACTATACGAGTCTCTGCTTACAAGGCGGCCGTCCAGGAGGCAGTGCAATGAATCATTACAATTGTCTATCTGGGAAATGTCAAAAGATTAAGGAAGGGCAGCAGAAGAGAGAAAAAGAAAGAAGCACATTTCGGGTGTCGAATAAATATTTCCCAGTTAATGGGAGTGTATCAGTTGCATATAAGGTTTGCGGATTATAAAAGTTTAAGTAAAGCTACGAATAAACCACACTGTTTGCATTTCCTGGTTGGAAGACAGAGTATCATCACAAGCCCTAATAACTAAATTGTTCCTCTCAACTAGAACTTGGTGACTTACCCCTACATATTAAGAATTTGATAAAGAGAATAAATTTTAAAAATTTGATTAAAAAAAACACACATGGCTTGATACTTTGCCAATACAAAAATAAGCGTCCACCGAATGTTTATTTACTGTTTAAATTACTCCTAATTGTCACATACCATAAACAGAAAATATATCTTACCACAACACAGAATAAAGCAAATAAGTGCAATATTTCATACATTAAAAATCATAATCGGATCTGTACAACAGATAAATAAATGTATACTTCTAACAGCTTATTAAAAAAACTGAACAGATCATTTATTGTCCAAAGTCAGCAGTTTACTTAACATTTTACTATGATCATACATTTCAATCAATTTCATTATGTCGCACAGGTTCAGACTGATAAATATTGTAAAAAAAAATATGAGGGAATAATAGGCAATACCAAAATGGCTATAAAGAGCTTTCCAAACATTGGAAATAATATGCAATACTTAATTAGTGGCCAGCAAATATTAATGGATCCACAGGGTAGATTTTTTTTTAATCCTGGTATAGTTTAGGAAAAAGAACTAAAATGTTCAGATCGGAAGGAAAATTTGGCCTTTTAAAAAATAATCAACGACCATATCCACAATAACAAAACCTTGACACAGAGCTTTAGAACAACTCTGTGAAGGGCAGAGTGTACAAAGATTTAGGCTTACACACCTGCAAACCACAGTTAGGAAAAAAATCACACCAGAAAACACACAGTGGATATGAACACATATGGGTGAGAGACATTCTGCTTCTCACTCCACATCATTGCACATAAGACAGAAAGAGATACTGCAAGTCACTTCGGTACTAAGTCTTCAGTGAATAGGAGGTTCTGTGAGTACAGAGGCAGACAGGAACATTACCACAAAGTTACAGGATATCAAAACACTCAGTGGTGTCACTAAGCTAATTAGATTACTTACATGTTTTTACTGCAAAGTCATGATTTCCCTGCCTTCATCACCTATAAATGGAGACATAGATCCAGTAGAAAAGTCTTTTCCACATGCACTCCTACATGATACATTCTGGTTCATTATTTTTAATGCATTTCACATCGGATATATACAGTGCTGATATATACATTCACAAAAGTTCAATGGACACCACAAAACTGTCCCCTAGCCAAATGTTCATATTTACACAGTCATTAGTAACTTCAGACAGATGATTTTCCTGTTTAGGCAGATGCAAAGTAAGCCCAAAGAGTTTGTTTGTAGCATTTCAGGAAGCTAGGGTCTTGATTTATCTTGAATGGAGGATAAGATGAGCAGTCCACCAAAGAATGCAAGCGTACATGCCAGCCTTCTAAAGAGAGATGGGTTATCTTTAGGAATGATGACCTGTGCGAGGTCAGTAGTGATCTGAGAAATTTCATGAGCCACACAAACGAAGATGAAAGTGCTGACGATGATGTTGAGAGTAGGGTTTCCAGGGATGAGTACCAAGATGCCCCTTGTGTCTGCTGCCAGCCATATGTGATACTGGCAAATAAACAGCTAAGAAAATAATAAAACACTTAAAGTTAGCTGACTAAAGTTGGAGCACTGACTAAATCATGAATTCTTCCTAGTTGAAATATGCTTTACCTTGTGGGGCTTTGGGGACCCATGTGATTCTCATGTTGGCCCTAAAAGCCTGCTCCTATACAGCCCTATTCCAACTAAGACAACCAGAAAATGATGGAATCCTGACCAGGGACCTTGGAAAAACTTACCTGCCCCATTGAAAAAGGTAACTCCACAAACCACATACTCCAAGATGTACCTGTTATAACTGCAGTATGGACTGTGTGAAAGTGTTGTACTCCAAATCCCGAAGGTCAGAGTCTGCTGGATATGCTTCAAACCCTGCAGCTTAAATTGACTTTGTAGATCGTTTTATCTTTTATAGCTCCCACTGCAATGACTTTCACTATCTTCCCACTGTGTCCAGTCATATTGAAGTTACATTTACTACAGTAAACATTAGAGATCTGGATTCCAGCAATATTTAACTATGGAGATGAACAAAGAGTCAAATCTCCCCAGTGTGAATTCATCTATATCTGGTTTAATAATTTTCTCTTCACTCAAGCATCTTAGTTGTACTCAAAGCTTGAGACAATGTGAAAGAATGCTTTGACAGTTACCTGCATCTAGCTATTGTTAAAATGGCTTTAAAAACATTTCCAAAAGCTTTATGGATGTTCAAATTCCACATAGCACATAACTTTAATCTATAAAACCGAGTATGTCAGATTTGCACACTCACACACATACATGTACAGGCACACACACACTCAACTGTTTGTGATAAAGCAAAATATTAGAATACCAACCTCTAGGGAAATTTTTCCAAACCAAGCAAAGAATGAACTGTAAACAGAACGGGCATATCCAGGGATGTTCCTTATTAGGATGAAGGCTACAATCTATGAAGGAAATGCAAAAAAAAAAAAAAAAGGTAAATTGGATTAGCACATTTATTTAAAATGATTTGAATGAAACCTATGGGGTAGCTTTATTGTTTATATTCTTGAATTTGATACAGATGTTTTTTTAAACTGATATATTTTGGCAGGGTATTTTGGATTTAAAACTTCCAATTAACAATCTCATAGCCAATAACCAGTTTATTAAGCATAGTATTATCCTTAGAACACATTTTCTAGGTATCTTCCAGGACAGTGGCATATTTTGAATTCCTGTAGTGGTTTAGATATGAAGGATCCCTAAAAATAGAGTGACCCGCTGATCAGTTCCTGGCCAGAGTAGTCTATTCTTGGTGGGGCCTGGGTAGAGGAAGTAGACCAATGGTGATATGCCTTTGAAGAGCACTCCTTGACTCTGGACCTACCTCTCTATTTGTATCTCTTGGCCATCATGGGGCAAGTAGCTTTGAGAAGCCACATTCATGTTGAAGCCTTCTGCCTCATCCAGCCCAGACCCCCCAGCACCCACAAACTCCACAGAAGCCTGTTAAGTCGTGAATCAAAGCAAGACTTTCCTCCTTTAAGTTGCTTTTCCTGAGTATTTTGTCACAGTGACAGAAATCCAATGAGCACAATCCTTCCTCCACTGACAGGGGTGTTTGTATGGGAAACAGCGGGGCTGTGAGCACCGTCAGGCCGCGGCCGCAGAGCCTGATAGATGACATACACCTTGCATAGCATCCATATGCAGTAGTTTTCTCTCTGGGTTGTTACTCCAACATAATCTCTACTGTGGGGGCTTCTAGCTGTCAGCCCTCCCCTGTATCTTATTGTGGAACAGCCTTGGATTTAAAACTTGCAATTCACAGTCTCATAGCCAATAACCAGTTTATTAAGTGCAGTACTACCCTTAGAACTCATTTCCTTTCAAAGGAGCAAGACATTGTCCTTTTTTTTTTTAAGACACTATTTTCATTACTATCTTTTCAAAACTTTCTCTTATAAAAGGGTTGGGACAGCCATTTAAACTTCAGAAAAGAACTCATATTGAGTGCTGTTCACCCCATGCCTCACTCAAAAAGATGTTGGAATTCTCTGGGGAGCATAATAGACAAGGAAGTGAAAGGAGGTGTGTGGATAACCTGACCAAAACAAACTCTCAGACAGGATCCCACTGAGGGATGCCTGTGGCCATGGCAGCAGAGAGGCTTCACCCTGGCCTACTTGTACCCATTCAGGGACTTGAGGGAAGACACTTAACTTGGTCTGATTGCCCATCAACCCAGATGGGATGTAACATAACAGCACATACAGACACTTGTTGAGGCATACACTGGAGATCTTCAAAGAAACTTTGAACATAGTTAACCGCATAAGCCTTACACATTTAGAGGTAAAGATCACGAAGGGGAGACCTAAGCCTGTTTAATGTGCTATCATCTTGAGCAATATAGCATAGGTATAATGCTAAATACTAGAAAGATGAATCCAGATGCATGCAGGATGAGCAACATGGTATCTGGCAAGAGCACCAAAGAAGCTGCTTCCCCCCTTTCTATCTGCCATCTACCATTTCCCAAAGTGTGTTTCATCTCTGTATCACAATGAAGCCTTGTGTTGTATCATGTACTTAATAAATAAAGGAAAGAGAAAAGTCAAAGAGAAAATAACCACGGAGAACACAGCTGAAGTCTGGGAAGTCATTATTAACTTCAAAGGAGTACAATGATGTTTAAAATTGGGTTAGTGTTATAACTTCCTGGGTACTAGTATAATCATTTTCTATACATTCTTTATGCTTAATTACCTATTCTATAGCTAGTCACTGTTGGAAATTCCTACAAAGTCAGATAGGCAAAATCACTATGTTCAGATTCTGTTGGGGGTACACTCAGTGGTACTGTGTTTGACTTGCATCTGTCAGACCTTGGGTGGTTTGATTCCTAGCAAAACACACACACACACACACACACACACACACACACACACACACACACACACTATAAGAGAGGAGGAAGAAGAGAAAAAGAAACGAGGAAAGAAAAAATTGTCATGAGTTAGACTGGGAAATAGTTTCAAATGAAAACAGCAGGAATTCTATACATGGTTAAAATCTTAAAGAAATTCCCCCAGCTGTGTATGTACTCTAATGACATCTATTATGTATGTGCATGTGTATGGATCTCTCTCTCTGTCACTCTTTCAGTTCTCAGGAGACACACACATGTCCTCTGCTCACATCTACGAATGATATGCAGTTAGGCTGAAAGGGTGCAGCTATTACATTTGAAGTTCTTAGATGCAATTGACCTTTAGAAGGTGGAACAAATATCCTTAAAAAGAAACAAACAGCCAAAGAAGCAGCTATGGTCCTCACAACAAAGGTAACTTCAGACACATGAACCTGTGGAGGTGGCTAAGTAGGAAAGGGCAGGTATTACTCTGCTTGCTGCCACTCTCTCCGTTTGTTCTCCCTAAATTGTTCTATCTGGTATACCATGAGTGCTAATGTCCCCTCTCATCCTGTGAGTCACAGCAATGACATTTTATAAGTTGTACAAAGAGCTATTGGTAAGTAGTGTGCCGTTGTCTACAAAAGTAAGAGAAATGCCATTCAAAGACAGCACTGAAAACGTCATTGCCAATGATGTCTGGAGACTCTCTTACCTGCTTGGTGCTATAGAGTGCACCGAAGCTGAGAATAAATCAAACAGTCCCTGAGCTGAAGAACACTCAGGACCTAGGAGAAGACATTCCAGAAACTCTCCAAGCCCCTCTGGCTGGACTATTCAGCCTTTAGATTTTAAGACATAATTTCCTCCCAAACCCCTGCTTTTCCATCAACAAAAGTTAGGAAAACCACCATCTATATTGACTGTGCCCACACTGATGACCATGTCTTATGATGGCCTCAACTGACCATCTGCTTTGGAGATCCGATCTGAGTCCTCAGCAGACCCTGCTCCCATTCCAGGCGCCACCCACATGTCTTTATAGCCTGGCTCTCTGACTTCCAGCTTCAGTGTCCTGATTTAAGTTCCTTTTACTATATGGCCTGCCCAGCTCTTTCTTCGCCCCCTCTGCTCTCAGGGAAATATCCATGATCCCCGACTCCATGCCTTTGTCTTCCAGCTAGGTCATATACCACCCTTTATTATATTCTCATAAAGTATTACATATTTCTAGTTATAATTATGTGGTTATTGTAATAATTTGTTACAGAATATTATCAGCTCCATAAGAGAAGAAACTGTTCTGGATCTGGCTATCACCAGAATATTTAACATGCAGAATCAAAACACTATTACATGTGTACAAACCATTTAAATGAATCAATGTGTACTGATCTACATTGCCATTAAACTATATATTTTTTTGAGGCTAGGTATCATATCTCTTTTAATTCTGATCCTTTTATGATTAATGTAGAACTTAGCATAGTAGATAATTAATAAACCAAATTAAATAAATTCAAGAAAATATTTAAAAAGCAAATATGAGAAGAGAATTAAAATGTTTTGTGCCTGGCATGTATGCCTGCAAATGTGATTGTGTGTGTATGTGTGTGGGCTGGAGGTTGACAATGAGTGTGTTGCACAGTTACTCTTCATTTTATTTTTTTTGAGATATGTCTCTCATTGAGCATGGGGCTCACCAACGTGGGTACATAGACTAGACAGTAAGTTCTAGGGATCCTCCAGGATCTGCTGCCCCAGAGCTGAGATTTTATGCACGCGCTGCTGCACCTGGCCTTTGACATGGTACTGGGGATAGAATTCCAATCCTTGTCTTTGTACAGCAAACACTTTACCAACAGAGCCCCCATTCTCGTGCTGGGATTAACATTTTCTAATTTACAAATGCTTAGCTATATAACTTTCAAGCATAAGATACAATGCCCCTTTGAGGATGATTTCATATCCCTATGACTGTAGAGGAAGACAAGGCTTAGAGATTAGGTAACTTCCCTACATTTCCTGGATTTGAAGTCTCTTCTCTTTACTTTTGAATACTATATTCTTACAAAACCTTTTTCAGTGAATAGTTCTCTAAATCGAGATAATTCTTTGGCACTGAGTGTGGCACTGAATACCATGATTTTATCACCCGAGAGCAAAAGGACCATGAGTTTGAAGCCAGCATAGACTATACAGTGTGAAAAGGATCTAGAATTTTTTTTGAAAAAAGTCTAAAGAAAAATCAGAAAAGATAATTACCTGTACCACAGACACGGATGGGTGGAGCTCATTACACTCTGCTTTATTTTTACAACTGCTAGCCCAAATGGAATAGGTCTAAAACAAGAATGTACAGGTCAAATCACAAAACAGCTGACCCTTAAACAGAATGTTTTACTGGTTATCTTTTTTACAACATGGCAGCTCACTGTGCTATGAAAAGAATTATAAAGAGCTTTTTGTAGGTTTATTCACTTATTTCAGCACGATCGACTGTGTAAGCATAGGAAAGCAAAGAGAGAAAGGGTGGGGACAGAGATCTGGACATCTCTGCTAATGTGCTCATCACCAGGCAGTGCTGGCTCTTCACATTAAATAGTACATGGAGTTGGGTGGTGGTGGTGGTGGTGGTGGTGGTGCACGCCTTCCAGGTGAAGCTCTGAGCGTTCAAAGCCAGCTCCCTATAGAGGGGGCTCCAGAACAGCCAGGGTTACACAAAGAAACCCTGTCTCAAAACTAATAGATGGGTGGATGGATAGATAAATAGATATATTATAGATAGAGAGAGAGATGATAGATAGTATATGCTATAATTTTCCCAAATTGATTGTTGCTTTTAAAATTCCTACTTCACTATACTCTCAACTAGTGTTCGTACTTAACTTATATATGCATTCTATTTAGAGCTTATATCAAGTTGAAAAACATACAGTAAAATGCTTTAAGGTATTTATTTAAATTAGTTGATTAAATTTTTTTGTTTTTAAGGTTGATTTTTTTCTATCAGCTAAAAATTTAGACAATCAGAAACTTATATTTTGAAACTTACCAGGAAAGACACTACTGAAATAAACAACAGAAAGTTGGAAATTTTGTTTGAAAAAAGAGGTTCACCCTTTCCTTCAGAAAGTATCTGACGTCTCTGCAAAGCCAGATAAATGAAAGCAAACAGCATCCCATGGAAGACCACCTGAAAACAACATAGAAATTTGTTTTGAGGAGTTGCTTCTCAATCACCAGTGACAGTACTTGGTTATTTAAAACTGAATTCATGAAAGTAGGTGGGCTAGAAGGTTAAGACTTTAGAGTTGCTATGAAGAACAAACTCTGACAGTAAAATAAAGCCAATGGCTGAGTGACTGCTAGAAAGCACAAGCCAGGAGAGCAAGTGTGCTGCAGGGCAGCGCTCCTAGCAGCAAGGGAGGGAAGAAAGACAAGTGGTAGTTTCAGGTGAACCCAGGGCCTTATACATGAGAAGCACAAACTCCTCTGCAGAGCTGCACCTTCAGCCTTAACCCTGTATACACAGTGCACTCTCCTAACATCCTCCATCGCATTAAAGTCCATTTTATACACATCCCTTCAATCAAACCAAGCAACAGGGCTGCCAAGTCTCAAGTTTAAAAGGAAACAGTGCACATCAAACAACATGGTGGAGCAGAAAGCACAGAGCTTTTCTCTAAGACAACAACAAAGAACAAAACAACCAACAAACAAATAAAGAAATACGAATAACTATAATGTGATTTATCACTGCAACGGACTGGCCTTTTGTGTCTCTTGGCTACTTTCTGGCCCCCCAAATTATAAACTCCTGTATGTTTAAAACCAGTTTCTATCTGGGATATGGAGGTTTTAGGTGGGTACGTGGGAAGTGGTCAGATCATGTGGTGTAATCTTTATGACTGAGGTTGGTGCCCTATAAAAAAGACTATTCCTGGTGAGAACATGGCTTCCCATGATCCAGGAAGCAGGCCCTCACCAAACACTAAATCTGCCATCACCACAAACTTGTATTTCCCAGTCCCTGGAGCTTTAAGAAATATGCTTTGTTGTTCAGGAGCCAATCAGGTTATCATGTTGTTTTAGTTTCCCAAACAGACTAAGATAAGCACATCCTAGCAGATTAAAGAGACTTACAGCAGTGACACTTTATTTGCATGTGGCTTAGAGATGCAACAAGCTACACTGGAAAATGCACAAATGTTAGAAACCAAGAATGATACAGAATGGTTATTATGCAAGCAGATTGAAAGATGGTGAAAGGCAGAAAGAAAGGAGCTCAGGGTAAAATATGTAGCATTGACTGATGCTCTGCTAGACAGTTTGCATTTTCTTACTCAAAAGTATCTGAGCTATTTCAGATTAAGTGCATGGAATAATGCATTACGCTGCTGCTGCTTGCATGTCTATTGCCAAATCCATACTGCACAGCTTAATACCCCATTACAATAGTAACCTTAGGGTTGAGAGTAGATTGAAAACACTTGGCAGCTCAGAGGCATGTCTTTCTCTAATACACAATTCCCAACATCAACAACTTATGAAACGAGATAAAATTCAATAAATATTATTCTGAATGGTGGAGCATATATACAGGAGTCACCTATAAATTACAATTGTCATTCGGAGGTTACTTTATAGACAATGTTTTAAGTATCTCCCGGCTGATAGACATGCATACTCATTTCCTGCTGTAATGAAAAAGAGTATGTGGGTAGTCTGCTTTCATTTACTCTCAACATGTTTCTTTATTCTAAAATTAAGCAGAAATAGAAAAGAGTGCAAATAATTTTCTAACAGTACAATTTGGGGTATCAAGATATAACAAAGTAAATACATACGTAACGGTCTAGCCTCCATCTGAACCACCATTCATATACATTCCCTTTCAGTTCAAAACATTTGGAAAGTGGCCAAAGAGAAAAGATCTTCTCAAATGCACCCTAAGAGAGGAATCCACACAGTTAAGACAATATAAGGCAATGCTTGATTTGCAGTTTTATTATAATCTGTATAATTGTTAAGCTAGGATCAAACAAAAGCCATTCACATTCTTAACTTCTGTTCAATTCATTTGAAAATATGGCACTTCAGAATAAATTTACTTTAGCTGTAGCCAAAAAAGATTATTTAATGCTTTCCAAATTTACTTATCCTTTACATTAAAGCTACTAAAACTACAAAATTTTGAAAAGGTAAAAAAATTAATAAACAGAAAAGCATTCTATTGCAGAGTCTAATCTAGTACACAAAAATGCTCATATTTACTAGTCAGACACAAAAACTCAAAATGCTTTAGCTAATATAATATCAATATCCAAAAAATTATTAGGGTGAAAATATAATTTATTTTTCTCTAAATGTCCTTAATTATCTATAATTAGTAGAGTTGAAAGAGCCCCTTAGGTTAGTCACTCCAATCAGCCAGCCCAAATGCTATTACTAGCCACAGTTTCCAGTTTTACTCTGTCCAGTTAGTGAATAGCACCTCTTATTAATCTGACAGCCAGGGAAATGTGGGAACGAAGGGCAAAAGTCTTGGGTACATTCCTGCACACTAATGAAGCCTTTCAAAAGAACAAATCCTCAATATCGACTAAAGAATGCCAACAAGCTCTACTAAGGAATGTCTCATTATTAGACCTACTCAACAGCACAAAAAATGATTACTAAAAAATAATTACTAAAAACTGAAGGAAAATATGAAGATAATACTTCAGGTATTGTTGAATCCTTGTGAAAGAGTAATTTAATCACTTTAATAAAATGTAACTGTTTCCATTAAACCACAACTTCAACAGTACATAAAATGCAGCTGTAACAAAATTTCTTCCCCAGAAAATGCAGGTTCATTCTTACCAAGAATTGCAAAATAAAGTCTCCTGGTATACACATGTACACACACACATATAAATATGATCAGATACATAACATAACAGATATGGATCTACTAAATATAAGCATATGATCTCAGTGACTATATATGTAAAAAATATCTCTATTTTATTTAGTTTTATTAAGTACTAACTTTTTGAAAAGACAGTGGGCTGCTCTGAACTGGGTACTTTTTCACCTTGTTCTGCGGTCAGTGATGACCCAGAACTGGGGAGGTTTCTTTATCCTCACAATTTAATAATGAGTCAGCTTCCCCTTTTCCATTCAAATGTACTCATAGAATGTTGGGTATTTGTTTTTACCTACTTATTTATACATTTGCCCATTCTTTTATTTTTATTTATCTCACATGGGAAAGGAAACTGGATGCCACACACAAACAAAAATATTTTAAATACTTCCAACTATAAAAGTAGGTAAAAAACCTAAAAACCCCTCCCCAAAAGGCTCTGCAGATGAGCTCACACAATGCCCCCACATACTAAAATACACTCAATGGGCATTTACACTTGACACAGCTTTACGCAAAATGTAACCCTGCAAATCAACTGCAGCTTATGTCAAAACTATAGATATTCAAATTAAAATATTTTGTTATGAATATCATACTGCCCAAATAAAATGTCTGCCTGATGGATTTAATCAGCAGATAACAGACTACCATTCTGTTAAATCTACAGAAAACCTCAAACATCAAAATAAAGGATCTAAGGGTAGAAGTACGAAAATGAGCCGAATCTTTTAAATTAAGCATATAAGGCATCTGCAGGTTCTCTGCACCCAAGTTCATTTTACTGTCTCAAATTTACTTTGTACATTTACAGAAAAATCAAGTAACAGCTTGATGCAATGAATAATGCACAAACTAAGCTGCAAATTCTGTCAAGAGAATTTTGATCCTCACTTAGAGTATGTCTCATAAGAAGCATTCAATAAACGTTTGATTGATCAAAGTCAAGTAAAATGGATCTTGAACAATTGCCAGAGGAAGAGCTTAAAATTGCTCTTACAACAAAAACAGTGGCAACAAAGTAGGTAGGGTCTCAAAAGAACTACACTGAGCAGTCAACTACAGAGTGACATGACACTTTTATTACAGTCATTAAAACATGAAGCTACAAAAAAAGGCTCCAACTCTTCTCACATACCTTAGAAGACTTGAACTTTGAAATATTATAAAATATAAACCGAGAAGACCATACAAACCTGAGAGTATGCCAAGAAACATATGCACAGCAGCAAAAAGGCTAGTTTCAACAGTAAGCCAAGATGCCAGAGACAATTTCCTAGAAGAGAAGATATGTAACATGTGAAGCAATATAAATTTATATTTAGCAAAACATCAAGGACACTCTGTTCAATGTTTCTGTATCTTGAATGTTTCTCAAAATAACCCTTGAATGTGGTGCATATAACCGTGTTTAGGGGCATACATAAAAGGAAGGGCCAAAGGAATCAGTGGAAGATTATTGTGAGGAACAGTGCTACAGTGTGTGACTGAAGGCCTGCACACCTGCTCTTCATCTACTGGAGATACACACTTTCAGGTTCCTCTTGCATGCCATTGCAGCCATTCATTATTGAATGTTTCACAAAGTATACTACTATATGTTCAATGCACTATTCAAGCTTAGCCTAAATGCTAGCTTAGGTAATACTGCTTACGCATAAAGGTCCAGGGAGTGTAAGCTCCCTAAGAGGTCTAGGAATTTACCTAGAAGGCACATTTAATGTATGCATACTTCAAAGTACATGTTCAAAGTTTTTTAGCTAGCATTTTCATTGATGGCCAAAGTTTCTGTAGAGAAATTATACTCTAAATTTACAGACTTTCCAAAGATATTAATGAATCTTAAAGGGGCTGTATTGAAACTTTCCTGGAAACTTAACATCTTAATGGAAGTCAAGGAGAAAATAAATTCTGATAAGCAATATTTAAGTTGAAAGTCAGATATAGCTTTAATATTAAACATTATTTTTTTGAAAAATAAAACCCAGAAGATTTTATTTATATGATATGGTCATGGGGAAAACTACATGAAGATAATCAGTTGCAGCCTTACTTGAACATGATCAGTAAGAGACTGAGAAATTTGGAAATGACAGCCTAATAGGTAGGGAAGTTGGTTCCTTAAATGTAAAATCGGTAGATAATAAAGCATAAACAGTTGTGCAAAAGATGAACTACAAACTCTTCAACACATTTGCAATTAAATATTTACTCAAACTCTCCACATATGTAGAAACCACACAAAACAGAGTTGCTAGTGTTGAAACACAGTGTGGGAAGAGCCTGCAGCCGCATGAGGCTTCTCCTCCTCTCTACGCTTCCGCCACTCTGCTGCATGCAAAGCCGTTTTAAACTGGCTTCTTAGTAGGATGAAAATACATAATGTAAATGTAAACTAGTATTCTGCAGTGTTACATTATATTATACAGTGAGCTACTTGGCTGTATTACTTTAGAAACAGCCTTAAAACAAAAATGCTAACACCACACACAAGTTCAAATGGCCTTCATCTTTTAATAATAAATAGCCTTCAACAACCAACAGGAAATCTAGCACACTGAAAGAATATACTTATTAGCATTAGTAAGACAGTCTATTTACCATTTGCCTTTTTTTGGATTATTTGTGGCCACAGTGCTAAAGTGACATATATGACCATGAACCACACGGTGACCAAGGGGACAAAGTAATAGAATTGATAAGGTCGATCCATTACGATACATAACACCACAACCAGGAAATTGAGACGAAATAAGACCTATAAAAATGGAGAAGAAAATGGTTTTCATTCCCAATATATGTGAAAAGCAAAGACAGATTTTCCTGAATGCAGTCATATATTTATGACTCAAATAATGCCTATACAAGTGTATTTTACCAATCCCCAAAGTTTCATTTGCCTCACGATCACTGCAGAGCTTAATATAAAATATTTATGTATTATTACACTAATGAATTTTCAGTGATAAAAAAATGGCCTAAGCAGCCCTATAACTACAATTCCTGGAAGTTGTCACCTTTTTAAATACAGGGAAGAAATCATACACCACCGTCCTAGGTTTATATTTCACAGGCAAAGTCTCAATTGCCTCAAGAAAAAGGTGTCCATTCCATCTCCTGTTTAATGTTGATTTACACATTTGGGGAAAAAAATGGATAGGTAATAGAAATACAAAGTATCTCTATTCAAGTTTCCAAAAGTATTTGTGACTTTCACTACAGTCATTTCAGATATCAGTTTAAATTTATTAACAAATATAGAATGTAAGCAGACTTCTATCAGTCCTGTCTACTGCCTCTGTGACTCTGGGCAGAGTGTTTAGACTCCCCCGGTCAGTCTCTGCTCCCGTCTATGATCATGAGGGAGTCTCGGGGCTGGAATAGAGGGAAAGCAATGTTTCCCTCCTTAGCAAGTGGCAGAAAGCCAGTGAGTACTGACCCTCTTCTCAGGCCGGAAAAAACAAAAACAAAAACAAAAAAACACATGATCATTTCAGGTAACTCTGTACCTCTCTGCAAAACTGAAGGAGACCCAATACTGTGGTCCCTTGAACATTAGTGATCTCCTTTATGCATCTAGGTCAGATTTTCCTTCCATCATTAATAAGTTATCTCAAACTACTAAACACTGAACACAAAAATACAACCTTAAAATGATAGTTCATAAATCCTAATGATTCATGACTTCAAAAATGATCATTTTTTTTTTCTTAACAGATGGACAGAAAAACATGTTGAGTTGAAAGAAAAAGAAAAAAAAAACAGACTGCATTCTTACCTGACATACTCTATGGATTCCAAAATCTCCTTTGATCCAAAAGTAAGAGAAATGCCCATAGCCTGTCTGAAACAGATACGCAGCCACCAGGACTCGAATATGCATGTACACAGGGAGAAACTGTTGAGAGATGAGCAGGGACAGGGTGTGAAGGCACAACTACTCTTACAGTCACCCTGGGGTCGTATTTTTCTAACAGAAAACCAACCAAACAAACCCCAAATCCCCTACATTTGGCAATGGCCAAAGGACTACTTATAATATTCAACTGACTTAGCAAAAAAAAAAAAATCCATTAGACATATGGGAGCATAATTTAGAGATCTCTCTCCACAGCCTTCCTCAGGAAAGCATCTTGTTTAGAATTAGAACTTCATGTCTGCTCATCACCCTCTTCATCATGTCCAAGCAGCAGAGGTGCTCATGGCATTGTTTTCAGAAAAATATATCTTCCCAGCTGAAACACTGCACATTTTAATCTACACAAGGCAGTCACAGAAAATGTTCCCTCATTTCCACATACTAAGAAACCCTACCTTACTCTGTCATCTGCCTTTAAGAGTGCAGCTACTGCCTCTGCAAAGAAACTCGTACTTTTTTTTAAAAAGGCTGGTGACCACTAAACTTCACTGGCTCTGATTTACAGCTACCTGGTGACCTCCGCAACTATCTAGCCTCAACTCTGCTTAGGGCCACTGTAAGATAATGTGAATTTCCCAAGTGATTCTTTGTAGGATACCTTAAGCAGACTCTAAGGCCTCAAATGTATGCTTCTTGGGATGAATCTCTTTCCTTTGTAAAGGATCCTTTACTTGATGGGGGAAAAACAGACCAGCAAAGCCCAGAGTGTACCTTTGAACCTACAACATATCATATGCACTTCTGCAGAGCCCCTATTCTAACCAAGCTGAGACTCTATCTCTGAAAGTCACTTTCATATGCTTCCTTGTTTCTGTGTCATCTATCTTCTGTTTGCCTGTCAGTATATGCACAGGGTCTCCTTTATAAATGTTTCTATGTTTACTGGAATCCTATTTGCAAGCTAGGAGGTGGTGGTGTCTGTAACCTAGGCATTCGTGAGGCTGACAGAGGAGGGCTACAAATTCTATGTCAGCCTGGGCTACACATAGAGTTCAAGGCCAGTGCAACTTCTAAAATAAGAGACTATTTAAAATACCAAGGGCTAAGGCTGGTTCAGTGGCAGAGTGCTCTCCCAGCATGGCCGGTGCCTCAGGAACCACCCCCAAATCCTAGCCTCAGAGGCTAGTTCAAAATCTTAGCCTTCACTTCTCCTGTGCTACAACAGTGGAAATGATCTGCATACCAAACAGTTTTTGTTAATTGTATTTCATAATTAGCTTTTTCTTCAAAATGTCTTATGTCATTATTAGATGAGAAATTCACCCGTTAAAAATACTGTTAGAAATAGCACATTAGAAATTACAAACTAAAAATAACATCTTAGAAATAACACATTAGAGTCTCAGATCATAGAGAACAGTGGAAATTCAGTGCTGAACATGCACTCAGTAGTCACACATGTATGTCTACTCTATCCGTAAATGTACTCTATAGTAGCTCCTGTCTGAATCTAACTTGTTTTCTGTTGCTGTTGTTTGTTTGTTTGTTTGTTTGTTTACTGAGACCAGGTTTCTCTGTGTAGCTCTTGTTGTCCTGAGAGATCGGCCTGGCTCTGTCTCTCAAGTGCTATGATTAAAGGTGTGCCCTGCCACTCTGGATTTGAATCAGTTTAAAGATTTATTTTGTTCTGTTTGAGACAGGATTGCACTATGTGGTCCAGGCTGATCTCAAACCTGTAATCAACCTGTTTTGTTTCAGCTTCCTGGTTGTGATACTACAAATGGAGATATTCATACCCATGCTTAAGCACACGCACGCACACACGCACACAGGCATGCACACACACAGGAGTTCTTTTCAAATGTGTGTCTATGTGTACATTTGAGTGCAGATGTCCATGGAGGTCACAATAATAAGTTGAACTCCTCAAGCTAGAGTTACAAGTAGTAACTCTATATCCATATTGAGCTGTCTGATTTGGATGCCAGGACTGAATTTGGGTCCTCCAGAACAGTAGGACACATTCATAACCACTGAGCCATCTCTGCAGACCATATGTGCTTTTTAATAGCAGAAAGTGTGCTAACTATTAAGGCCAGCCACTCCATCATCAGATGGCCACTAGCTGCTGTAAAGCCTCCTGTCATGGAACGCTGCGATGCAGCTATCCTTAAAGGCTGAAACCTCTGCACCCCACAGCAGTCTGTCCAACCAAGTAAAGAGTAAGTCCTCTAATGATTTTTTTTTAATGGCTTCTAGAACCTTTATAGGCTAAAGGAAACAGATGAGTCCAATTTCAATAAATATATTCTATCGACAACTAATATATTTTAAAAACTATCATTTAAACATGTTAATGTAAAGTCAACAGTCTTCATTATTTCTAACTTGAAAATTTGCACATAGTGTAAATTTATCATACTTAGTCATACTTAATCTGCTTTCCTCTGAACAGCACATTCAGCTCTGACTAGCTACAGTGTCAGTGGCTACGTGGCTCAGACAGAGGAGTCTGGCTGCAGAGCCACACACCCGAGGCGCTTCTCTTCATCTGACAGCTCTGTAAGTATGGGAAAAAGATGTCAAACCTACGTTATCCATTCTTAATGGCTTCAACCACTCTATATAAAGCAAACTTTCAAGTCCCCTCAAGACTTAGGCTGGGACTACAGAGTTGGGCTTGTTTATTTATATTAAGCAATACAATTCTATTACAGAAAATTTCCAAGTTTCTATCAGTGTGGGTCTGTTATATATCTTACATAATATTTCTCCTAACTTTTGTTTGTATATTTCAAACCAAAAGAAAAGCTGCAAGACCAATATGAAGAACACAAAAACACTATGATAAAAATTTGTAGAACAAGAGTACTTTGAAATATTTTACCATGGATCTCATAAGAAGGAAAATATTTCCTTACATAGCCACATTATCATTATAATGGCCAAGAAATTTAATAAAAATGTAACAATTTCTACTACATAATCCATATTTAATCTCTGAACATTTTGTCTGGTGGACATGGTGGTTCATATCTGTAATTTTAGCAGAGGCAGGAAGATAAAAGTATTTAGGACCAGCTTATGCTATAAAGAGAACTCAAGGCCACCTAGGCTATCCAGCAAGACACTGTTTTGACTGTCATAACACTTTTTTATCTTTTAATATATAATTCCTTTCCATCTTTCATGTACCAAGATTATAACAAAAGTTTATAGAGTTGAAGTTATATTTGGAAGTTCAACTTCATTCAAGAGTGAGGCTTACTTTCTAGCCCCTCACAATCTTTCATGAAAGTCTCAAAAAGAAAAGAAAAGAAAAAGTATAATGAAGTATAAAATCATTGTCTCCCACAGATGCAACCTTACATCTCTCGGCATTTTAAGCATATTTCATAAAAACCTTTTTGTAAAAGAATGTTTATGCCAACAGTTACCATCTGCCTAGACTGTTTAATAATTCTCTGGGATTTCATTATACTATCCCTTGTAGCATGAAAACTGTAATACAACCATACCTTGACATACTTTATTTAAGGCACTACAATTGGATAATTAAAATACCACTGCAGTTAAAGTTTTAATTTCTCAACTACCCATGAATGGAACCCTCAAATATCTTGTAACCTACATGAACAATGCTTTCCCAGTAAGGACACAGGTAATTTTTAACAACAAAAAGTGTATAACAGAACAGGGACACATGATTAATCATTACAAATGATCCTCTAATGAAAAGTATGTCCTTCCAGAACACAGCTTTTTTTTTAATTGTAAATGAGAATGTATTGAGAGGCAGTCTAAGAAGATGTATTAAATGTTGGGTTGGTAAATGATTATACTAGAATGCCAAATTGCCTTCATCTTTTTACAATGTAATTTCTTTCTGAAATCACTGAATTGAGGAACTTAATCTGCCATTAATTTTTTCCTACCTAATTTCTTAGATAGAAATATCACCATTTAATATGTCAGCAATTAATTACGTCTCTAAATGGCATGTTCTTAAAACAAAACACCCCTCCCCCATTAACTAAGTCCTTATTCATATGCAAGAGGTATTTCTAGGCTTGACTAGTCACCTCATTTTATTTCCTAGAGAATTGATGGGTTTATGCCATGAGTCCTAAGCCATGTCCCCTCACTGTATTTCTTTCACTATCTCAGCTTTATTAGCTACAGCTCAAACATACAGCTGCAGGGACCACAGGAATCTCATGGCTGTAGCAAGGAGACATAGCATAGCCAAAGAACTTCAGAAAGGAGCACATTTCATCCTTTGCTCTATGTCTTCAAACAAAACACCCGTAAAACTCAGAAGTTCAACAACTTTCAAAAATGCAAAATAAGGAAGAGTGTGATTTTGATTTTTTTAAGAAAAAAAATCCAGTAGTAATAGTATGTACTTTACTAACTGCTAGATTAGAAGGCTCAAAATATGTCTCTCAGAGCACTTTCCTCTTATCTGAATTTATCAAGTCAAATACTACATATTTATAGATGAATTTTGAGTAAGCAAAGAAGCAATAAAACAGCTTGGTACTTCACAAATTATGAATGAGTTTCAAATTTTAAATTTTAAAACATTTTTCATGTGAGTTTGATTCTTCACAACAAGCAGCTGTCAGGCTCATTCACAAAGGCTTGTTTGTCTTAGAACTACAGTTGGAATGTTAAAACACAGAAGGACTATAAGTTTTTCTTAACCCTTCCATATCTAAAGCAGTCCAGACTACAAAATTCCTGGGAAGGAGAAAATATGAGGCCAAAAGTTCTAAGTTTTAAAGTTGTTTTTTTGTTTTTTTGTTTGTTTTGTTTTGAAATATAGAACTAGTAGGGGCTGGAGAGATGGCTCATTGATGAAGAGCTCTTGCTGGTCTTGCAGAGGACCTAGATTTGGTTCTCACCACCCACATCTGGTAGCTCCCACTCTAGCTCCTGGGGGTCCAGTGCCTGTGGCTTCCGCACATACTGGCAGTCTTGTGTACATACCCACATGCAGACACACAACTCGACACAATTAACGATGCACTGTATTTTTTATTCTATAAAACTAGTAAATCAAACTTCTTAAAACACAGTGAGAGATAGAATATAAATTTAATTTCTTTTGATAGTAACTAGCCTATTCTAAATCCTTTGCTATTTACAAAGCTTTCTGATGACTCTACATTAACTGATAATATAGATTAACTGATAACAAGATAATATACGATATCAGCTATTTCTATAAGGGCAAAAAAATACAGAGTAGATTATTGCCTCATCTTTCTCAAAGGAAACTGATTTTGCTTTTTAGTGGGGGAGACATGGAGGCTGCACGAGCAGCTGGCTGGGCTTGGGACGGTCTTCTCGAGCCTCACCGCTCCCTATGCGCTCTGAACTTAGACTCAAAGTACTTACTGTACTTGCTCCCGAGATGTGATAGATCAGAATCGCCAGCTGCATCCAGCCTTTCCATTCATCTGTTTGTTCTCTATTTAATACTTTAGTCTGCGTAAAGGAACCAAAATCTGCTTTAAAAAGCCACCTGGACGTAATTATTTGGACAGAACATATAAAGAATGTAACATTTTTCTTACAGTATTTAAAGCTAATGCATCTGTTGAAGGATCATGGTTGGGGCAAATTGTCTCTATTTCTCACTAAAAGAAATACTAAAACTATTTTAAAAGTAACATAAATTTGAAATACAACTCCAATGAGATCTTGAGATGCTCAGGTGAGTCTTCTGGTTTTGTAAAGTGGCACTAAGACTATGACAAGATATATTTACAGATCTAAAAATGGTATCCTACAATTTTCTTTACAAAATTTTAGAATTTCAGACTTAAAAAAAGATCTTACAGTTCTCTTACACTTCATTGATAGAAAATGTTCTATTATTAGAACTTCCTTTCTTAGCATACTCTCACAGGATTGAAGAACTGATCAACCATCCTCACAGAAGTTATTTTTCTTTTGCAGAAGAATTTGATAATCCAAATAAGATACTCTTATAGAGAAATTACATAAATAATTCTTCTGAACAACGGGCATACTTCTAAATTAGGAAACACATGAGAAGAAGTCACATAATTATATAAGTTGTAGTCTGTCTGTACATGTCTGATAAATATATAAATATAAAATATTTCCCTCATATAGGAGAATTACTTAATAATCATATTTTTACATTATAATTGACAATAAATAGCATTTGGTACTTGAAGTAATCATTCATCTTTCTCTAGCCTCAAATAGGCAAAATAAATTAAGTCATGACACCTTTTCACAGGCCATCCTTCCATCTCTGAATGTGTTAGCTGCTTAAAAAAAAAAAAAAGACATGACTGAGTGTCTACTAAGCAGAGGATAACTACAGAATCCTTCTTCCTCATGTATGAACATGTTTGTAAGTTCCGGCATAAAAACACTTCTTGAATATACACTTTCTAATGAGACAGCATGAGAACATGAGCTAATGAAAATGATCTTACCTCTTTTGTATTTTCATTGTAAAACACTCCCAAAACCAAGATGTAGATAATTGGAATAAAGAATGATGAATGTGTATAAAATTTGTTTTCCTTCATAAACAGATTTGCACGGTCACACATATAGAAATAAGCCATAATCAGGCCAAGTTTGCAGAAAGACTGTAATAGTATTTCTAACGAAGACACAGGAGTATTGATAATATTCTTCTTTTCCTCACCACTTTCTAAATCAGGACATGGTTTATTCTTCCGGTGAGTGTTACGATGAATTACATAGAAAATTAAATACCCAAATATGGATAAAGTGAAAAAACAAGCAGCTAGCTTCTGGATGAGAGTAAGAGGAGGCCGAGGCTGACAACAGGAACCGTCCACAGGCTTCAGGATTTTATTACAGTACACGTTCATGAGGATCATTGCACTCTGTGAACAGAGCCAGTCATTTGGTTATTATCTTGTCAGGGATGCATTTTCACATTCCACTTTCTCCTGTGAACATTGTTGAGATTTTTGACACTGAAACCAAACGCTCATGTACTTTTTGCACCCACTTCCCAGATACACATGCAAATGACGGTACTCCTGCATTTGTAAAAGCTAGTTTAGGTGTCTCAAAATTCTCAGACTGTGGTCACAATACGAAGTTCATTTTAAAATGTGATCCACGACACATTGGAAGCAATACCTCCTTCCTGCTGAGAATGCACGGATATGGTTCTGTTCTTTTAGAAAACAACAACAACAAAACAGCAATGAAAACATAGCAAAAAGCTCATGGCTGTTAATATATATATATATCTTAAAAACAGCTTAAAAAAACAAAACAAGCAAAACAAAAAATCAAAACCAAACCTGACAGATAGCAACGACCAAAGAATTTTAATTAGCAGACTTCCAAAACCATAATAGTTAAGACAGAGTCCCAGTTCTTACATGACAAAAGATGGCAATAGAGGTGCCACTGAAAAATTAATAATTCTTAGCTGAGACTATTGATAATATGTCTTTAATTTACTTCACAGCTTATAAATAGTTTATGAGTATAATTTTATGGTATATTTTGCTATGTAAAATGTGGAATGCCCAACATAGTTTGAGTATAATAAACTTCTTTCAGGCAAACTATCAAGATTCTGTTTAGTTAAAGGTTTGGTCAAACTCTAGATTTATGAAAACTACGATTTGGGCATCTGTGGGAAGCTGATGGCAGCACTTGGAAACACGTTTTCACAGTACTTGTGTTTAGAAAAGCTTATCATTTCAGCCCTCAGAGCCAGGAAGTTCTCTGCCTGGCATTCCCATAAAATTCTAGTCTACAGATTTTCTCACCAGCTTCTTAACTCTCTCCCAGAGTCTTCAAAGCTTGCTATGTATATAGAAAAATGTGGTCCATACAAAGATATTTTCCGGCAGGAGAGTAAGGGAACCAGAACATTTGACATGTGCCCTTTGACCTTCTGATGAGAAGTAGCTTTGCATCCTAATCCTAAAGGAAGAAAAGACTTTGTGGCCACACTACCTCCATCCAGTCCATATACTAAAGTAAGTAACATGAGCTCCTTTTTTTTTTCTTAAAATATGAGTTCTTCCTTACAAACACATTTTAAAGTTTATAGAATTTCTTGTTGGATTTTGCTACAATAAAATAAATATTCAATGCAAAAAATTTTAACTGGGTAGAGCATGGCAAGATATTTATGTGATTAATTCTTCTACAAACACAGACAGCCAGATATTTGAGATCCACTGCTTTTTCAGAAAGTTAAATACCCTCTAAGGGTGGATCACCACTGCTGAAGACACCACATACTTAGGACATAGGACTCAGATGATTCTAGCTGGATCTGACCCTAGAGACTTCAGGGTACCAGAAAATACTGTGCAAGCTGCCAAAGGAAGGAAGCAATCTAGCAGTCCTATCCGCCTGCAACACCTATGAACCATGACAATGACCAGCATGTCAAGATGTCTGTAAAGGTGTCATAAGCGTCATTCATGTGCTGGTGGTAACCAGCAACTGTTTGATTGAACCTAAGCCCTCTTTTTTGTTTGTTTGTTTGTTTTTGTTATTGTTTACTTAATTTACATCCCACAGCTTCCCCCCCCCTCTTCTCCCAGTTTCTTCCTTTCACTTCCCTTCCCTCTATTCATCCCTCTTTTCCTTCTCTGAAAAGTAGAGGCCTCCCATGGATATCAACCAGCCTTGGCATATCAAGTGCATATTCAATTGAGGCTAAACAAGGCAGGTCAGTTAGGGGAAAGAGATGAAAAGGCAGGCAATGGAGTCAGAGACAACCCCTTCTCCTGGGACAGAAGCCCTCTTAACACAAGGGAAATCAGGACTGGTACTGAAACATAGCCAACTTCCTAAAGCTAGTGAGGTCATGGACCTTAAAAAAGAATCTACTACCACCAGTTTGCTTAAACAACATAATTCCTTACTGCATTCTAAACCTTATTCTTCTACCCACAGATAAGTGTAGCTGTAGCCCTTTATCAAAGAAGCTTCTCTTTTATAGCATATTGAAGACCATCACAGAAATCCACAACTGGAATGGATTCAGAAGGATATTGGGGAAGTGTAGCCCCAATGGACAGCACATTTATATCACACCCCCTACATCTATGGCTCAGAGAACATTGCGGAAGTAGGAGTAGAAAGACTGTGTGAGAGAGAACAGCAGAAAGTGAGCTGTGTCTCTTCTAGAAATCGTTGTATAAACAATACTGAAACAACGGCAATATCAGTGGACATATTAACGTGGAAGGCGGAAAACTATGTGTGGTCCCACTCCTAGACAGAGAACTACAGGCAATTAACTACTGCTGGGAGAAGGAGAATTAGGTCTCTCCCAGGGATGAGCTCTCTTATTGGTTGTCTAGCCTTGAAACCATATACAGATACATACACACAGACAACAAAATCAAACTTGGCAGGTTGTATTTATATATGTGTGCATACATGTGTGTATCTAAAATAATTTTTTTAAAAGATGCTATGAACTTTAAAATGGGGGGAGGTGGAACATGGGAGGGGATCAAGGGTGGGAACCTATGAGGGCCTGCAGGGAACAAAGGGAAGAAAAAACCTGATATAATTATATTTTAACTAAAGACATTTTTAAACCCTCTAAATATTCTGTTCTAAAGTGTACAGTGTTTACTTATGAAGTTAACAAAGTTTTTTTTTTCCTTCAGTCACCCTAATCTGTACCTTGAACAATGCAGAGTAAGAACCATAAGGCTATAAAATGTTTTTTTTTATTTTGAAATGACTGCTCTTCACTGCATTTGAGTCTTGCACGGGGCTGGAGAACATAAAGTGCTCCTTTGGGAGTGCTGAGAACTTAGAGGCTTCTCAGTGCTGACTGGCACTCCAGACGACGTTTCAGTTTCCCTATCACAGTTGCTGCTTCTCAGAATTTTAGAGCATAAGATACTTCTTACTTAGTCTAGCTGCAGTTAGGTGACAGAAAGCAAAATTATCCACATGCACATTTAGATAGAATGAGTAATTAGGATTACAGTGAGACAAATGGATTGCAGTCCTGTTCTATGACTATTGGCTATTAGCAATTGAATGCGGTCTCCTCCTACTGACATATAAGAACTCTTACAGTTTCTCTGCTTGATTCAGGAAGGTGTAAGCCATCCAAAGACTCCATGATGGTTTCTTGAGCAATTAGTTTGGAAACACTGAACATCTTGACATTCGACTTTGAATTTCTGGTGCTACTGTTCAGAATGCTGACTGCGGCTTCATTGTAGGCATCTATTTTCTCATTAGTGATCATTTTTCTATTTTCACTTAAGAGATCCTCATAAACTGGGTCTGTACATTAAAACACATTTAAAATGACAAAGTTCAAAGTTTCTTAATGGTAAAAGCATGATCACACATGTTAGTTAATCCACATTTCACAGTTTATTCTTCACCTAGATGTGATGCCAGATGTTTAATAAATCCCTTCTACATAAAGCTGGCTAAAGTTGGTAATGATTTTCTATCTTACATTCAACTTTTGAGCCAATTTCTCCCTCAAATTTAAAGAACTTTTATCACTTTCCCATGTATATTGTTTCGGGGAAACATTTTCATGTCCTAGCATGCCCCAAGAGTTTAAAATTCTTGATGCGATTACAAGAAATTACAACTGGACTATGGAAGAATGTCTAATAAGGAGTGATAACCACTCTGCTTTCTGAGGTCTCTGTGCAGTTCTGGCAAGCCGGAGCAGCCAATATGGTAGTAATACTCAGGACCCAGGTCTGTCCATTTCCATCAACTATGATATGTTAATTCTCTCTCATTTTCAGAAGAAAAAGGTTAATCATGAATCTGTAAGTCAAACAGAAATGGTAGAACATATTCTTACTACCCTTCCTTATTCCTTCCAACTTGGAAATAATCATAAGAGTTTTTGACAACTATATTGAATTGCTAAAATATCTAAGGCATTTCATATTGTGTGGAGTTTTAAATAATGGGTATTCAATAAATTCCTGAAATGAGCTGACTTAATGTGCTTCTCATACCCAGTATAAACTAGATGGTGTCAATTTAAACATAGTGTATTGTTTCCAAGGATATTAATTTCTAATGATTTCAATATTATACAAAGTGTGGCTAATATCGTCACTGCATTTCCTAAGAGCAGTTAATATACTCTGCAAAAAGTAAAACACTAGGAGTTGAACCTCATCTGCCTTCAGGGTTTATTTCTTCACTGCATTTTGCAGCCACTCTGCTGCTTGGAGGATATTTTTTATTTATTTTATGCTTGCTATATTTATTAGTTTGTTCCTTAAATTTAAAAAGGAAAGCAAGTTCTTCTAGTTTATTCTAATCTTGCAAACATTATTTCAAAATTTATTTTCATAAGGTAGTAATTTTGTCTCTTGAAACAGGGTATAATAAAACCTGCATCTTTAAATATATATAAAATGACATTTTTTTCATTACTCATTCCTTACCTTGTAAGACCCAATAAACATCACTAGTCTTGGCCAATTTTTCTAAGAGCGGTGCTATGGAGGTGATGTTCATTTTATATTGAGATAGTGCTTCCTCACTACCATTGTGAATCTTGATGGACCACTGAGAAGCAGTGAAAGGTGAGCATTAATTCAGCACTTAGCACAGAAAGTAAAGTATAGAGTGCACCTATTGTTAACAGGGTAATTTTAACACAGTTCTCATCTTAGGTAATACTAGAATAAATTTAGTCAAATCATTCGATGAAATACATGCTCACAATTATAAAAAGGTACTGCAAAATAGGCTTTGAATATATATTACTCAAAAATATAATTCAAGATATAAAATAATACTGAGATTTAACATGAAATTTACTCAGTTCATTCAAGCACTTTTATTAAAATTCAATCAGTCTGGTTAATTATGAAAATTAAAATATAAATACAATCAAGAATTCTATTTAATATAAATTAACTGTTTCTTAGCATGCGCTTAAGATTGAAACAAGAACAAGTCTGTTAGAACGCTGACAAGAACTCACCGTGGCTGCTCCTGCTACAATCACATGGGGTTTTGCAACTGAGTCCTGGAGAAAGAAAAGCCTTAGAGCCATGTACATCCAGTTTACGAACTGAATACAAGCAACAGCAGTCATGTTTTTCCTTATATGTCTTGTTCCTTACAAACATACTTTACGTTTCTGGACTCCCTTACTGGATTCTTCTTTACAAGAAGACAGTCAAAAGCTTATGTGGCTACATGGTTACACTATATGGCAAGATACTTATGCAGTTTAAATTTTAGTGTTTTTATGAACATACATAGAGACACACACTGAACATGACCTGCTATTTATTCTCAGTAAAGTACTTAGTGTAAAGTTCTAGTGTATCCTGGCAGTCAACTAAGAGGTATTCATGGCTGGCTGCAATGTCCTCCTCTGTGGCCTAGCAAAGCTTCTCCCCCGTCAGGGGTTGGGAAGTTAAAGAGCCAGCCATTGAGTTTGTGTCAAGACAGTCCCTGTTCCCCATACTAGGGCACTCACTTGAATACTGAGCTGCCATGGGCTCCATCTGAGCAGGGGTTCTAGGTTATATCCATGCATAGTTCTTGGTTGGAGAATCAGTCTCAGAAAAGAACCCTGTGCCCTGATATATTTGGTCCTTATGGAGCTCCTGTCCTCTCCAGATATTACTAACTCTCCCTTCTTTCATATTATTCCGTGCACTCTGCCCAAGGTTTGGTTATGAGTCTCAGCATCTGCCTTGATACACTGCTAGGCAGAGTCATTCTGAGCCCCTCTATGGTAGGCTCCTGTCCTGTTACTTGTTTTCTCCTATTTCCAATGTCCATCGCATTTGTCTTTCTAAGTGAGGATTGATCATCTTACCCCGGTCTCCTTCTTGTTTAGCTTCTTTAGGTATACAGATTTTAGTATGTTTATCCTATCTTATAGGTCTAGTACCCACTTATAAGTGAGTAGAGACCTGATAAGCTAAGGTCAGATGGAAGGGAAGGAGGATCTCCAGTATCAGTAGTCTTAGAGAGGGGCAGGAGGAGATGAGGGAGGAATGGTGGGATTGGGAGGGACTGAGGGAGGAGGCTAGAGGTGGGATATAAAGTAAACAAACTGTAATTAATATTAAAAAATAAAAAAATTAAAAACTGACTATAAACAAAGCAAAAAACAAAAAAGAGGTATTCATGGAAGCCTATAGGGTTCACAGTGTAAGGGTTAAACAGAATAGAGAGGGTCAGGGCCCTAAGGAAACATAATTTGTCAAGAAGGCTAAATTTAACATATAGTTAACATAATATATTGATAATTATTAAAGATCACATGTGGAAAAAGTGTAAAGTCTCTTGAAATGTTTGCCAGCTGAAAGATGCACTACTTGTAACACAGTTAAACCATATATTATACTACGGCTTTTTGTAGTAATTTGTAACATTTATATAGTACTAAGTTTTTTGAATCTCCTCTTAAAATTTCTCAGTTAAAAATATTTTTACTGCTCTGTGACACAGGCAGGAATGACAGTAAATTGTTCAGTAAGGAACCATTAGAAAAACAGTAGGGTTTATCTCTTCCCGGCCAAACAGTGAAAATGCCAATATTCTAAGTTTTGAGTTCAATGCCCCTTGTACCACACAGAAGAAATGAAAACAAGCACTACTTTTAGTTAAAACAAAAACTCAGCTTGTATAAAACTTAACTGGCAACTGTTATTTCTCATCATAAACGTAAGACATGCTAACCGTAGTTCATTTCTCTTCAGAGAGACAAAACTTCATTTTATAGCACCATAGTGCTTAAAGTAATTCTCTTTTTCCTCATCCCTAGGTAGCTTTCTTTCTGGTCCTTCAGAGCCCAGATCCCAAGTCTTAGATTCCTCCTTAGCATAGGGTCTGACCGTCCGATTTCACACAGAAAAGAGGACTGGGACAGCTGGCCTCCTCAAGCACGTCTCAAGCACATTCACTTAGCCTGTCTTCTCATTTCTCAACCTAGCCCATACTCCCGTATTCCCTTTTGCAGTTCCGATCCATGGGGCTCCTCCATAGCTCCTGGTATCAATTCAGTCCTGCTCTGCCTTTCTTCCTTCAACCTAAACATACCAAGCTATCTTTACTCTCCACGTTCTTTCTTACAGCTCTGCCTCACTTTCCAACCTCCTCTACCTCTGAACATAAGCTTACTTGGAAGAATATTCTTCCCTCTGTGCAGTTGGCTTCTCTTTCTCATGTCTATACCTCACTTCACCAGGTTCTAAGCTGCGAGTCCCATAGCATCATGCCATCTAGTCACACCGAGCCTACCCACCCCTGAAGACTCCTCCTTGCACTGGAGCAGCCAGCCCGCCTCTCCTGCTTTTCTTCCTTCCCCTTCTCCTGTCACTTCAAGATAATTCAATTCCCCAAAAGCTTTCTCCTCTGATCTCTAAATTCTATACTTATTCAATTTTTCTATGCAAATGATTCCTTCTAACAACACCTTACTCTATCGTCAAACTTCCCAAATTTACTCAGCATCAAACTGATTTTTCACTCACCCAACAAATCAAACATAAACAGCTAGTTTTGCCATAGTTTAATCACTTTCTCATTTCTTCTCTGCTTTTCCTCAGTATTCTTCTATTTACTAGGTTCAATAGATGTCTACTACCCTCAAAATACAAAGTAAATTCAATCCAATGTCCTTGTAGGAAATCCACTCTGAAGTATCTAGAAGTAGTTTATTATTAAACGATAGGTAAATAAAGTTAATGTAGTTTAGACTAGAATTCTAGTATCTTCTTACCGTATGTATTATCAAGTCTCCGCCAGGTGAAAAGAACCAAAGCCAAACACAAATAAAGAAGTACTGGCCCCTGAACAGGCTGCATCTGTTCTCAGCTGTAGTCCACACATTTGAATACATATCTCAAACAAATGAATTATAAATGTTGGCTAGGTTTCAACATGACCCGAAAAATGCTTATCTGTTCCATGATGTGGTTCAGATTTATTCATTTATAAATTTTTTATTTATTTTTAATTTTTATTCATTTTATTTTATTTTTGAGACAGGGTTTCTCTTTGTAAGCCTTTGCTGTCCTGGATTCATGTTGCAGACCAGGCTGGCCTCAAATTCACAAATACCCGCTTGCCTCTGCCTCTCTGAGTGCTTGGATTAAAGGTGTGCACTACCACACCTGGCTTTAAACATTTATTATAAAAACAATGGGGATAAACTGGTGCAAAATGTCATTATGCAAAACAATGTCAACAATACTAAACATGCCAAATGTAAATGCCTCTGGGGAAAAAAAAATACAGGCTTCATCTAAAGCCTGAGAAAAGCTTACAAGAACCTAGGAATTTTCTGATATCAAGAACATACTTGCTGTCCTAATTTATCTCTACAGATTATATGCTAGAAAACACTAGTCCTATTTACTCCGTCATAAATGCAATGGCACAAGGAAAAGAAGTCTAAAGTAAAACCAAGAAAATCCCTTTTAGTACGTGGTTTGAATAACAAAAACCTCAGAAAACTATCAAGAAAATATGTTTTTCTGTAAGATTATTTGAGTTTATTTATCTTTAAGATAGTCTCACACAAAAAAGATAGTCTCACTATATACCTCAGCCTTGCACTAAATCAATCAATCAACCAACCAATCAATCCTTTATCAATCAATTAATCAATCAATCAACCAATCACAATCTCAATTGATGTCTCTCTCCTTTTCTCTCTTCATCTCTCTTCTCTTCACCTTTCTCCCTACTAACAGAATTTAGGGCCCAATGTTAGTTCCTTGGCACTGGTTTCTAGGCCCCGCCTCTGGCCTCACCTTCTTGAACCTTCTTTCTTATGCATGCCACCTGCTTTGTTTGAGTTACTAGAGTGACTAAAGTAACAGAGGTTCTTACACAGTCTAAGTCTAAGTATTATCTACATGGTGATGCCGGGCAGAGATACTAAATAACATTTCCTCATCTCAGCCAAGTCCAAATCAGTCCCACACACCTTCGGAAAAACAATGGTTTTTCTTTGTTAAATTTAGTCACACACACAAAAGCCTGTTTTCAGATACAGACCTCAGTCCACACCTTGATACACTGTTTCATAGAACCATTAACTTCTGGATGCCAAAGAAAATCCTGGAAGAAATGTTAGAATAAAGAAAAAGTAAAACAAATATATTTCCATTATACAAAATACATGTTAACATTTTTCTACAGAGAATTTAAAAGTAAAATACCAGGTTGTCTAAGACATCTTTTGCCATCGCAATTTGACCAAAATCTCATGACAGTTCTTGTGTCTACTCACCTCCTTTTCTACTTCCCACATTTGAGCAGAACAATCTCTGCTCAAACCTTTAACTGTCCTCAGATTAAAATCCCTTAAACTTGCTGAGAAGACAGAGAATGTGCCTGTACCTGCCTCTCCATCTTTCCTTCTGCTAATTTCATCCTTGCTCCCCTGGTACCTTTTGGGTCATAGTGAGCCCCAGGGAGTCACCTTGTCCAGAGTTTTGCACATTCTATTCTTTTGTCCAAAATGTTTGTGGACTCTTTCCCTGAGTCTGGCTCATCCTCCTTATCCTTGCGGCCTGGATGAAAGCATCATTTATTCAAAAGGAAAACTTTCAGTTCCTTCCTCTGTATATTCCTTCTCCCTGCTCTTTCTTTGCAGTTACCCTATCCCACTTATAGTGTGGGACTAGAATGTCCTGTATCTTCTTTAGGCCAAGAACACTTGTTTTCTTAAATCCTCGGTGAATTCTCACTATGATTAAGAATTCAGAAAATTTACATATATTCTTCTGTAAGTATTTGGCATTAATAATTTATTATTAATATTAAATTATGAAGCAAAACATACTAAAGCTATAGTATTGCCTTCTTTCAAGCATTTATTTTTTAGAGGCAGGGTCTTAACTCCTCAACCCAGGCTAACTTTGAGCTCTGTAAGTTTACAAACATAAGCATGAGCCCTTAGCCTGACTTCCAGAATTTTCTGGTATTTATATTTTGAAACACTTATATTTTGAAAGCTTTTCCAAAGCTCAGTGTGATGAATTACATTTTCCAGAAGTCGCTTCAATAATTTTGGGTACACAGTGTATCCTACAACTTTACTGATCCATGAAAAAGTTGAGTCTATGACCGTCTCCCTAAATCTGGGTTGCTCTGACTCTAAACTCTCATGGAGACACAAAAGTTTGTGACTCCCCCCCCCCTTTTATTGAAAAGAGATTTTTTTATTATATACTACATCCTGATTAGCTTCTCCTCCCTCCACTCCTCTTAGTCCCTTCTCCACCTCTCTCTCTCTCTATATATATATATATATATATATATGCACATATATATATATTCTTTAATGGACAGTAATCCTAAACTTGAACTGGTTTCAAATTACTATACAAGATTATTGTTTCCTGGATAAAATTCTGAAAGACCAAAATTTTCTATTTTATTACATAAAAAATTCCATAGGCATTTATTCTACTACTTTGCTATCCATATGCACTCTAAAGAATACACTGAAATATATTTACCATGGAACAAATATACAGAGTATTAGGTGATCTACAAATAACTACCTTTGAATATAGCCTCAGCATTTGACATACTAACAAAATGAACTTACCACTTTAACTGATGCAATCTTATCTTCAAAAGGAATGTTTTCATGCTGTCATGGGAAGGAGATGACAGAGAAATAGTATATAAATATTTCTACGGTATAAATCATCATCTTGCTATTTTCCCAGGAAGCATTTTTGTATAGACATTTTGTATAGACTTATGTATAGACATTTTCCCTACATTAAGGTAACAATGATTTTTCTCCTATTATCTTTTTTCAAAGATTTTGAAAGCACTGACCATTCCAAATTCACCTAGAAGTTATTTTATTTGATGGTGCAATATAGGGATCAAATTTTTCTTTTCCCTATACATACTACCTAGTGCTTCAGCAAAGTGAATCTAATTTTTCTTTTCCCTATACACACTAGCTAGTGCTTCAGCCAAGTAAACTAAACAGATCTTCCTATGTCCAGAACGTGTCAGTAGTGTGTGTGCTACTCATTAGTCTCTTTACGTGCTGTGTCTTTTCAAAGCTCTCTAATCTTTTAATGATTTCATTTGTTTAGCTCTACTCCATTATAGTCTTACCATTATTTCAACAGTTAAGAGAAATCATCTTTAAAGAACAGATCCTTATTCTGAAGATTTGTTAGTGTTACTGATGGCATATTGCCCTTCCTTATAAAATGTAAAACCAATCCAGCAGTTCCACATCACATTCTGTTAGGATTTTACTGGAATTATATTGACCCTATAGATTAATCTGGATATAACTGACTTCCTTACAATGCTGGGTCATTTTACGAAGGACATACCTACCACTGAGTTAAATAATTTTAAACTTTCAGCAACGTTTCATAAGTTCTTGTGCATGCAGATATACTACATTTCCTGGTTGCTTTTTTGTTTGTTTGCTTTTGCTTAGTATAACTTTTAAAGTTTCAATCCCTATTACTGTTCCTAAATTGTAACTGAATTGTAAAACCTTTATTTTAGCTGTGCATGTTTATATGTCCACCTCATCATCAGATGCCCTCCTTTTGCATGTTTATATGTCCACCTCTTCATCAGAGAGCCTCCTTTTCCAAGCACATAATTGTATCCTGTGGAATCTTCTGAGCTTCCTTCTCTCTAGACCTAATTCTTTACATTTTTTTCACCTCATCTTTATAATAAAATAATGAGAAGAAGCAATAATGAACACCATTGATTTTTCTCCTGATTTGAATGAAAATGTGTCTAACATTTCACCACTAAGAAATTTACTTTAGGCTTCTAGAGCTTTTGTCAAGTTAAGCTCAAGCATAAATTGCTTTAAAGAGAAAGAATGGCATCAGTTTTCTGACACAATTGGGCTATGCTTATTAATGGAGTAATATGTGGTTAAAAAACCAAACACATTCTAAGTGTGATCCAATAGACTCTTCACACTGATCCTCTAAGTTATTAAGCTACAAGGCTGTAGTGTCAAGAGTGTCCACAAGTTAGCCATGTTTGCTAGTTTTATTGGCTGGACTCTCCTTCATTGAGAGCAATGGGAAAGTTTTCCACTATTATTTCTCAACTTTTTGTTATATTAATCTTCACTAATTTTAAGGCTAACTTGATAAACATGGCAATTTTTACATCTTCTCAGAGTTGATAATGCTTTTACTTTAATATCTATTTAGTCTTGTATTACTATAGCTTACTATTCTTCAGCAGAAATTTGCTCCCTACTCTTTTCATAAATAAAACCTCCTGTTCTTTATTTTAGATATATTTACTTAAGTAGAAAAGTGTTCTTTTCAAAAGAAATCTGGAAATCTCTGCTTAGCTTAAATTTTTTAGGTTACTTGTATTTATTTCTATTTTAAAAATTCTACCATCTTGCTTGGTTTCTACCTTCTGTACCAGTAATTTTTTTATATATGTACAATCTTTATATAAACACATGTTTACATATATACATATATATGTTATATATGGGTATATGTGTATAAAACTTTACACTGGACTTAGGGGGTATTCTTTACTTATTTTTTTTCTACTCTGTTTGGATTTTTCACCTCTTATTTCTATTCAACAACAACCAAAACAGGATAGGCAGTTTCTACCTTCATGGCATATGGGAACAGAGAATATATAAAATATAATCTGGCAAATGTTTCATTATCAGTTGGAATGAATGAGATGAGTTCTTGGTATTTATAACGTTAAGACTGGGACCGACTGTCTTTTATTGTTTCTTTTAAAAATTTATTTGTTACAATGTATCTTATCTGGTACTCTGTAGGACTACTGGGTATCCTTTAAAAAAATGCTGGAAACTTAAGTATTCTACAAGGACTTAAAACATTACATATTGTGTGTGTATAAATATATATGTGTATACATAATTATATTAGAGTAACATATATTATAGACTAAACCATTGTAGTTTTTTTAAATAACAATTGTCAAATTCATTATACTCATTTTCAGAAGTAATTCTAAGCCTATAAAACTGTTTCTTGGAAATAATTTTTTGCGTATAAATATTTATGGAATATGTTTACAAACACCAAACACAATATATACCAACCTCACTGTTTTTATTGTTCATATAAAGAACACTTCCTCATGACATAGGAATATGTCTATGTGAATAACTACTCAGCTGCAAAGCACCCCATTTCTCAGCTACTTAGCACAAGGTAAGTTCACATGACAGAGTCGTATTGTAAACTCATGAGTTGCTCCTACAACTCTGCATTCTAAGAAAGTCTCCACTTTCTGCCCTGTGCCATTCCCTATTTGTAATCCCTTGCAGTTTGAAGACAGGATTGGAAAGACAAAGACGTATCAGTAGAAGGCTGTAATTAGACAGGTCACTCCTCCCAAATAACTAATTAACACATGGAAAGATATTAATCTTTGTTAGTTTTCACAGAAGATCTGTCTTTAAAATGAGAAAGGCCTCATCAAGAGATGAGAAGGAGAGATGTATTACAGTGCTGTCCCAGTTCAGGGCTAAATGCCAGGTCAGGAAGGCTGCAGCTGATAAGGTGCCAGTACAGGGCACACCCAAGCAAAAGATAAATGACATTTAATAGTTTATATTATTTTACTCAATATTTGCATTTTAGAAATTCTACACTAAGAGTTTTTAAAAATAGAGTTTTTACTCAACAAAGAGGAAAAATCACTTTTAAGAAAACTATAAAAAATCACTTCAAGAAAACTATAAAAACTAAAAAAAAATGGAGGAAGTATATGAAATTACATATACCACTCAGTAATATGCTGCCACTAAGAAGATACTTAAGTTGATTACACAGGAATATGGTGGACTACAATAAGCAGTGGGAAAAAGCAGGATATAAAACTGTAAGCATTGAAAGATTATATATATATATAATATATATATATATTAAAAACAAAAACTAAAAAGAAATGTGTTGGGTACTAACACAGGCTAGGGTACTTTCTCCTTGTATTCTTTCTAAGGCAGTAAGGTTTCCAGAACCGATTTTGGAAAACAGAACATTTAAGCTAATTCACTCTCGACAACACCTACCCCTCCACGTCTCTCCCTATGTTCTCTATGAGAGCAACTTCCTGCTTCTCCTCAGTTTCCCCAAAAACAAAAGAAAGGTTCATCTTCGCGCTATCACTTAGAGCAGGCCTCCTGTAGATGCCCGCTTGAGCAGTGTCTGAAACAGCACAGGGGGAAAGGGGCGGAGGGGCCGGGGGCAGACCGCTTTACCTTATTTCCTTCTTCTTTAAACTGGGGGTTAATGATTTTTACAAAAGAATAAAATAATTGGCGGATCCTGGAATCTCCAATAAACGCAATGTGTTTATCTACAAGGCAATTCTTTGCTTCACTGAAATTAAAAATCAAACGTTAATTCAAACAAATAATGTCCACGTGGTTAAAATAAAAGCAAAACAAAACAGTACAAACTGTGAGATGGCCAATCACACAGGTCTAGAATTAGGTGGCCAGCTTTGCTTGACTTACCACCCCACGTCTTCATTCCCCCATAACCTCAGTAACACCGCCCTAGGCGGTAAATGTTCAAGACGTGCCCTGACTGTAGCGCTCTTCGGCCATTATTCAGAGTGCTTGAGGGCCCAGGGATCCAGGTTACAGAGCAAGTCCTCCTCTTACGCATTCTAGCCTGGATGCCTCTTCCCTGAGGTAAAGGTGTTCAGCCAGAGCCCTTCCTGTAAAGCCGTGGGGCAGTCATGGACACTTGGAAGTAGCTCCAGGCCAGGCCGGAAGTCTCCACGCCACCCCCCCCCCCCCAGCACAGAGGAGCACCCTGTCCGCCTCACGCCTGCCTCTCACTGTACATTAAGATGTCGGCTAGGACAGAAACAAAATGGAGGCCACTTTACCTGATTTTGTACTTATGCATCATGCAGCTGTGCGGCTGCCAGACTTTTTCTCCAAGAAATCTGCCGCTTGAGAGAAGGTATTCACAGGAGTCATTGCCTATAACAGTTAGACACCGTGGTGTTGTAAGTATTGGTTTATGTATTTTTATACGCTGCTTATCCGGATGCTAGGCAGTGTCTTTGAAATCAGGGCGTAACATTCCCTAGGCTTCCTCCTTCCTCCCAGATGCACACAAGCTTCCATGAGAAGCACGGGCCATATCAACACATTAGCATGCTAGCGGAGAAGGTCCACTTTAATTAAAAGTAGATTCTTCTCTCATACAGTACATCTCAACCACTTTTTATCCTCGTTCCACTCCTCCTAACCTCCCTGCCCCCACATACACCCACTTCCTCCCGTTTCTTCTTCAGAAAGGAGTGGGCCTCCAAGACATGATAGTCAAACTGGACAAAACAAGAGACAATAAGACAAGGGGAAAGCCTTATATCTGGGCGGGCAAGGCAACTCAATCGGAAGAAAACAGGCTCAAGAGCAGCCAAAAGAGTCAGAGATAAACCTGTTCCCACTTTTAGAAGTCTTACAAAGATACCAAGCCAACAGCCATAACATATACACAAAGGACCCAGTGCAGACCCATGCGGGCTCATCCTTGCCACTTCAGTCTCTGTGCGCCCTGCTTAGTTGATTTGGTGGGCCGTGTTCTCCTGCTGTCCTCCATCCCCTCTGATTCCTAGTCTTTCCTCCCCATGTTCCGTGTGGTTCCCTAATCTCCAAGAGGAGAGACCAGACAGAGACCTCCAACTTAGACTCTCTCTCCACATAACGTCTGGCTTTGGGTCTCTGCACCTGCTCCCACCTGCCGCCAGCGGAAGCCTCTCTGAGGACTGTAAGGGACTTCTAACCCTTAAAGGCTGTGCCCAACATCTTGGTGGTTCTCCTACTTCCGCTTTCTTTCCTCGGGCCCTTTGGTCTTAGTCAAATGAAGCAAGCTTTTATGGCATTTGTCAATCCCGTTTCTGAATAACAAAAATAAAAGCTTATGGGCTAAAAGAAGATTTGGGGAATGACCTCTTTACAACTATATGTGTGTTCTTATGCATGTATGCATTAGGATACCTTGAAAGCCTGTTTTAAACCTAGTTTTAGAGCTGCCTGGCTAGGAAATCACTCTGGTTCTCTATGGGAGACTCATTCCACACTCTTTCACCATTTTATTTCACTTCAGCCAAATATTCAGGACCAAAAGAATGAAAGAGGAGATATTTGTATTAACTGCAGATTGTAGCAAAATAGAAATTTAAGTTGATCTCTAGTTCCTTCTTAACAGTTAACATTAAACTAAATTTGGTTTGCAGTTACTTCAGGTTGGATAAGGGGCTCTCGCTAAAGGACTACGACAGAATTGGGCTAAGACTCAAGGAACTCGGAGTTGGCTGCTGCTTCTGTTTGCTTGGGTGGCTGGATCCAGTCCCGGCTCCCTCAAGGACACAGGAGCAGTCCACCACTAGACTTACCATCACACCCTTTTTCTCAGTCTAGTTATTATTCATTTATCTGCCCTGGCATAATACATACAAAAAGAATAAATGTGCAAGGCAGGCATGGGTCAACGCTATTGCTTCAGTCTCCAAAACAAAATGGAAGAGAAAATTAACAATACTGCACTCTCTTGTTGGTGAAAAATTGAATAACAAATACAGGATACCAGTGATTAAATTTTGTAGTTATAAATGTACCCTAAGATGTTTTTTATTTAAAAGATTTTAATAAGCTATCTCTAAATACAAATACTTCACTCTTTTCAATTTAAAAAAAATCTAGCTCTAAAAAACAAAATTAAAGCACAAAAATGAGCAAGGGAAGGATTACAGAAAAACACAATTACTTTCCTAAAAACAGCACTCCTGCAACATCAAGTATTCTTTTATGATGGTCCTAGAGCAAAAAATTTTATTATAAATTAGAGTATGTTTAAAATGAGAACAAAAGTTTGATATTTTTTGCACTTCTACCTTTTTAGATATATGTATAAAACCAACTTGTGAGTTAGTTTCAACTAATTTAAAAAAAAATATGAGTAAAAGTGAGGTATTGAACCTGTGGTGTGTTCCTGTCCTTTTAGTTTCTAATTAAAGCCCAAACAAAAACAATGATTTTAATCAACTCTCTATGTCTCCACGTATGGAGATGGACATGCCATGCCCATAGCTTAAAAGCAGATTCACCAGAAATGCTTGACATGCAAAGCTCTTTCCATTCTTGGTGCTACCGACCACACCTGGCTCCTCGGGTTATCTCCTGAAAAACAACATGTCTAATATCTTGAACCCATCTTAGGAAAATCCTATAGCAAAAGAGACTTGAAGAGATCAGTAACCAGGCTCTACCAACATGGTATTTTAGAGACAAATGCTTTCTCAAGGAAGAAACGTCTTTCATCTGCCAGTGCAAGCTGGTGGGCTAATATGTAATGACTTGGCTAATATGTAAGAGTGGCCTTTTCACATTTAGCAAAATAAAAATAGCAGGAACAAGTACACGTATATTCTAACTAAAAATAAGTTAACATGATTTACAAAATTCTCTGAAACTCCATATTCTAAAGCATGTTCTCTTTTCTTAAGGAGAAAATACTTTTAGATAAAAATCACTAGTTAATACAATATGATAATCTACTATATTTTATTATATATAGTATATATAAATCTCTTTCAATTATATAAAAAACCAAAGAAATACTGGTTGCTATTTTTAATTGTCTAATATAAATCTGGTAGTTACTTTAAAACTACCAACTTGAGTTGCAAAGTACTAAGAGAAATTAAACTATGAATACAACTTTTAGTAGGCAATTCCAAAAACGCTGGCTCCAATATTCAGGTTATCAAGATGGTTGGTTACTTCTTTCTTACTGTGTTATCATTCTATCTTTCTAGTCAGTGGAGGTACATGTTCGATTTTTATACATGATTTTTTTCAACAATAGAAAGTAAGAATAAAACAAATAAACAAACCAGGAAACTAAAAACATACCAGTAACAACTAAAGAGAAACCTTCAGTGTCCTTCATAAATTACAACTTGCTTTTTCCTTTGAAGAAAACACCACTAGGCACTTACTGCCTTAAGATTGAGTCACCCTACTAAAATTGTGTCGCCTACTGCCAACCATGAAAACACCATATCATGCAGCGTATATACAATATGCTTCATAGAAGAATATGTCTAAGATTCAGCAAGTTTATTCTATGCTGAAGACATCACTGAAATGTTTCTTTAGAAAGCTGAGCACAGTAATCCTAACATTTGGGACCAGAGACAAGAGGATATTTCACACTGCCATAACATATGCTCAATCCGTTTTAAAAACTGAAGACATTTGAAGTAAATTAGCTTTACCACTTCAAAACTTTGCTTAAAGTTTCAGATACTAGCCTCTAGTCAGAAATCATGTTTGTAATTTATAAACATAGCATTAATGGAGGTTTTTAAGAAAGTATTTTAATGCTCATTCTAATATATTCAATGAAATATTAATAATTCAACTTTTCTTCCTCAAATTGAGATTGGAATACAAAATTCACTTTGAATCACAAGCAAATCAAATGCAAATCAAAACATAGAAGGAAAAAATTTTTGCATATCTACTCAGCCTGAAGGTATTTCTGGAGTTCCTACAGTGTGGTAGGCCCTGGCTACTTAAAAATAGTTACTATGCACTTGGAAGCTCCCCGTGTGCATGTGGAAGACAGCAAAAACATCAGTTCTTATAGGTACAACATGGTAAGTGTGTATAAGTTGCTTTGGCAGAAACTGAATTCCTCAGTCCTGCTTCTGTAAAGGTAACATTCGAGTCAAGCATTTAAAAAAAAATAAAGAAAGAAAGAAAGCATTTTTATTCAAGGGAATGGAAAAGCCAAGGTGCTTTTCATTGTCAGTGCAATGCTTAGGAAGAATGAGAGGAAAACTAGGTAACAAAAGCAAGCCTTTTGAAGTTTTGTACATGTGACTTCTAGAAAATGATCTCTTTGTAGGTAAAAAAAAAAAAAAAAAAAAAAAAACAATGGGAAAATGCTTTAGTGGTAGTAAATTGGTACTTCTGGCCTAACATTAGATTAGCATTTAAATTTACTTCACCTTCCATATACCTTCTAAGAAAGGCAGTCTATAACAGAAGGTCACCAGGCATGCTAACTGGTACTAAATCACAGCTCAGCCACTGACTAGTTGCATAGTCTTAGGCAATTTACTTAACCTCTCTGGCTTCATCTTTAAAATGTAAATAATTCTCTAATTCACTGAATCTCAGACACATCATTATTTTTTCATAGCAGGAAAAAATGTTACCAATTAAACTTTGACATGCAATCAAAGTTTTAAAGACGCTTCTTGATTACAGAAATGTTAAAGCCTCACAGAGGCTGTAAAGATGGAATGAAGTATGGAAAGCCCTTAAACACTGCCTGTATGCAGTCAGAGCTCAATTTAACGCACAGTACTGGGAAGCTTTGCATTCTAAAATGTGTAATTCTTTCACATTGAGTAATCTTCAAAGCAAGAGGTGTGTGTGTGTGGCGTGCATGCATGCACGCGTGTCTAAACACATTCTACCTTCTTGACGTACACACACACCCAAGATCCTAATGTATAACATACTTCCCACTATTGGTCTAAGGCAGAAGGGCCTTTCTTGTTCTAAGATTTACATGGGATTTGAGCAGAGGTTGATCGGTGAACGGCACTGCACCTGCTGTGGTTTGACACTGCCAAGGCATTCGGAAGGCTAAAATGTTCCTGTTAAGATATTTAGTTTTCCATCAAGTGACTCAGGTTCAAGTTCTTGATATTTAATCTGGGCAAGTACACATGGCAGATGTACGGCTCCATACTCCAGGCCCTCAAGTACCTTTGGAAACCGATGACTTGCTTTTGGAGGAGGCCTTACCACTCGAGACTGTGCCCTGACTCATAAGGTGCCATGTGACATTTCTATTTTCCCTACTGATGACAGACAGATCTTGATAAGATGGAAAATACAACTTAAATTTAAAAATTGGCATTGCAAGCTTATCAAGACAATAAGCGCGATGGAAAAAAAAGCAGGTAAGGCATATGTTTACATTTGGGACAACAGCATTACAGTTATAAACTTCAACATCACAACATAAAATTGAGATAGAACGCAGTCATCTTATACCAAACTAGCATAACGTGATTAGCTGTATTTAGAAGAAACACCTTTTCCAAGCTATCACAACTCGGTGCGTCCACATTGCTAATTGTATTCTGTATGTGAAGATGTAGGCTTTCTTGCTGGCACCTGTACAGATGAACAAAGACTCAGTGAGGTCATCTGCTATGACACTGTAGAGGACTGGAGGGTGAACACAAAGGTACAAGGAATCTGTATCATCAGTTCAATTTCATACGTTGGTAAGATATCATGCAGCTATGGCATGTGAAGTATGAGATCTGGAAAACTCAAAGGCAGGCACAAACAAAGCATCCTGTTTGGCCAAAATGGTCTCTACTTGGAGAGGGCACCTGAAATGGAAAGAGAGCTTAAATTCTAGTGCCCTGGTGACTGGAGACTTGGCCAAAGTGGTTGTATGGTATAAATAGGCCCAGCACCAATGTGCACCTGGCTATCACACCTAACTAATTATCTCACAGTCACCATGAGCTGTCCAAGTAATGACTTAGATGGTACCAGGGGTCAAAAATAAAAGATCCTATCACTATGGTCTCCCTCCTGCTGTCAGTGTATGTCCTGATGGCATTTTTCATAAAGAAAGGGGGGGGGGGAGTTCAATCAGAAAGACAAGCAAACATCCCTTGATAACTCAAGGATAATTCCTTCTGAGATGGGGGTCCAGTTCCTTTCCAGCTTGCCACCAGCATCTAACCCATATTGCAGGTCAACTTTCAAAAGGCTTGTTCCACCTGCCCCAGCCTACTCCTGTCAACCCCTAACTTCTTCAACAAACAAACAAAAACAAAACCCTTGCCTCCGGGCCTTTATTTGTAAACAAACAAACAAACAAACAAAAACAAACACAAAAGTGTGCAACCTAGTCTTGAAAAGTGTATGAAAGGCTGGTGGCACCTCCTCCACGGGAGGGAGGTGGGCCACCGGGCATCTTTTTAGCCGGGGTGGCCCCTTTGGCAGAGGCAAACGGGACGGCCCAAACAGCTGTCCAGCCGCTGGGGCCCTGAAGTTGCAGGGGCAGAAGGAGCCAGACCCCTCGGGAGAGCCCCGCGCGCGACCCGGGCGTCCCGGAGGCGGTGCCGCGGGCCACCCCCCGGGGGGCCTCGCGCTCGACCCGCCGCGCGGGAGCGCCGGCCGGGCGCGGCTCCAGAGCCCAGCTCGGGCGCGAGGAGGACCCGAGGGCCGCGCGGCCCGGCCCGCCGGGGTCGCTCGGGGGCACGTGGGGCGCCGCGGGAGGCCGCGGGCGCGTGGGCGTGCTGCGGCGGGGGGCGGCCTCCCGCGCTCCGGGGCCGCGGCGGCGCCGCCTCCCCCCGGCCGGGCCCGGGCGAGGGGGAGGAGGGCCCGCTCACCTCGGTAGCGGCGGGACGCGAGGTGGCACGCGGCGAGCAGCAGCACGGCCACCAGCGCCAGCACCTTGGCGCTCCTCACGCTGAAGTAGTGGTTGATCTCCCGCTTGCCCAGGTTGTAGGCCAGAGCCGCCATCTTGGTTCCTCCATGACAACAGTGCGCGGCGGAGCGGGGAAGGGGCGCCGCGCAGGGGCAGCACTGGGGCGGCCGGCGCGGGGGCCAGCCGAGGAGCAGCCGCCAGCTCCCTTGCCCGTCACCCGCGCCGCCCGCCGGGGAGCCCGAGCCCTCGGCCCCGGTGCCACCGGCCTGCCCCGGGCCCTCGTCGGCCTCCCCCCAACCTCGCCGCCGCTGCTCAGCCGTGCCGGTGCCCCAGGCGCCCTGGCCGCCTGTCTCCTCCCCTTCCTCCTCCCCGGTAGCCTCCTGCCTTAATAGCGGCTGCGCCTGTGAGGGGGGTCCGGATGCCCGGGGCTCCGGGGTCACCGGGCCCAGACGGGCCTCCGGGGTCACCGGGTCACAGGAGGCGGCGGGCGGCGGCTGCACAGACATGGGGTTGTTGGGTCCTGGCCCAGATGCTGGCTCTGGGGTTGCCTCCAGGTGGACTGGCAGCTACCGGAGCCCAGGTTGGGGCAATAGACTTGCTGTTCCGGAAGAAAGTACACTCCCTGCTTCCCTATCACAACCTCTTCTGAACTTTCTACTCCCCGTACCACCCACGACCTATCTGACCAGTTCCTCTGCACCTAAGATGCTAGCCAGGTGTTGGGGGCTGCTGTGAGTCCCAACACTACCCAAGAACAAGGCCTGTCCCTACTCTTTGTGACTCAACTGCCTAGGCTAGGTTCTCTTGAAACTTTTAATGTCCTGTTTGTCCAGTTGAGCGAAGAAAGTACTGGACAGAGGCTTCAGTTAGTCTACGTGTCAGTATAAGGGCAGCGTTCTCCTTTCTGTTTACACAAAGGCTGGCCAGGGTGGCACATGGGTGCCTATGACAACCCTAGCTCCTAAAACCTGGTTAATGTTTTGTGATTATCTACAGAGCCAGTATTCCCTGCCCTTTGAAAGGCATTGTTATCCCAGCCAAGTGTGTATCATATATTTGGTCTCAAGATGTCTTGAAGACCAGAGAATGGACATTGTGCATAGAATCATTGTTGAGTTGGAAGTGTTTGCAAGGGTTCTTTACAACTTTTAGCCACCCCCAAGCTTGTGCCTCTAGGCCTCTCAATATTTGAACGTTAGCGAGAAGGGACTTACAGAGCCTGTTGAGTCATTCCTATCCTCTCCATTGAAGGGATTTTTTTTTAAATTATATTTCCAGCCATGAGCCTCATATCATGAAAGATTCTTGTCGCTTAAATGAAATCACATACATCACTGTCATAGATATAATGCTAATAAGCAATAAAGTTAAATACGTGTACAAACACTTAGGCACTGTTCCCTGAAAATGGTTGCTTAATTTTGGCTCTTTCTCCTGATCTGAGGTTGATCACATGCTGGCAGAATTGAATCAGATACGGTAACAACCAGATAACTGGGCTAACAATATGTGGCCTGCCAATCACATCCTAGACAACTCTGTGATGTCACCAACAGCACATTAGAATTTCTGATGCACCTTCAATAACCAGTGTTAGCCCTCAGGGTTAGTGTAAGGCCTGCCAAAAATAAAGAAACCTGGTGTTATACTTAATTGTAATTTCAAGAAGGCTTTCTGAAATACAGGAAAAAGCTGGGGACCCCTTATTTCCTTTCCTCTGTTTTAAAGTCAACCCTTCTAACTATTTTTCTCTACCTTTCTGTTAGTTTTAACCCACCAGTCGGTATTGCCACATAAGATGTGCCATCTATAAAGTATCCTTCTCTCCTAGCTTTTGCCTTTCCACTGATAAATGTCCCTTTTTAATTAAAACCACCAATGGACTCTGTGTTCCAGTGTTTGCCTCTTTGTTTTATTTTGTTGTTGTTTTTAAGAAGAATAGTTAATCAGAGATTTTCACTTGCTTGATTTCCATTCTTTCCTGAAGACCTATAGAGTCCTTCACCAATGCTACCATTTCTTGTTAAATCCAAAGGGCACTTTTTATTATATTTGACTTTCTGGACTGGTTTATAGCTTCCAACACTGTTGACTATTCTATCTTGCTTGATACTGGTCCAAGTTTTCTTCCTCCTCTACACCTGTTTGTTGGTCCCTTCTTAAGAGTACTAGCCAGGTGCCAGTCGTCAGGCTGATTCTGGTGGCACCTGTGATCCTAGCATCACCTCAGCATCAGTTGGGCCTCCATCACTCTTAAGGCACCAGTTGCCCTCTACACACACACACACACACACACACACACTGTGTCCTGCTGTATTTGTGTGCTCATACCATCCCTGTAGAGCTGCCCTCTGGTTCTCCCCAGTCGGAAAGCTCTTAGCATTTGTTGGCCTTTCTGATTTAAAATAATCATTGGCCTTCTACTTTTAACCTAAAAACCTCATCATTTCACTGAATTATCCAAGCAAATGTTTACATTGTCCTTAGTCTCTTCTAATAATTCTCCCCCCCCCCATCCCTACCATCTCCTAGATGTTGCTTTAGTTAAGTGTCTTTCCTTGCTGAATGCTAAAATCATGGAATCAATAGTGCCCTGTTTATTTGCCTAACCCTACGGGACCTAGAATGTTTATTAATCCATAGCTGGTCACTTCCTTTCTAATAACATATTAAGGACTGGGAGTGGAAGGAATAGGAGAGAAGGGGGGAGCTGTCTCTTTCAGATGTATATTACTTTACCAAATTACTCTTTTTTTTCGGGGGGGGGTATGTCGGTGTGCTGGCCTTTCCATTCAAGCTCAAAGGAAATGTCCTCACTCCCCTTTCCTGAAGATGTTGCTTTTATCTGTGCCCATATCCCCCTTCAGTTTGTCAAATGCTCCCTATCTTCAGATACTTCTTACTACACCACACCGTCTTTTTGCTCAAGCATCAGACCTCCTGAGAGGAAAGCAGTATGGTCATTCTCTTTTAGACTACTTTCTGCTTTTGTGGGCAGAGAGTGGACATGATCTGAGATCTCACTTTATGGTACCAATGTCTGCCAAGGGGCTGGAGCAGCACTTAACAGTGCTTGAAAACTACAAGCTGCTGTCCAGGAACCATGTAGCTCACAACCTCCAGCTCCAGGGAATTCAATACTCTCACCTGGCATCTGTGAACACGCACACACGGACACTTACAAACGAATCATTTTTAAAATGAATACGTGTATATGCAAGATATATCATATATGTATTATATTATATATAATGATCCCTAACATCTCAAGAAATCAGCAAAGATGAAATTATCAAAACTACTTGAAATAAGAATTTCTATCCACCTCATTGCTAAGAATAGATCCTAAGTGTGAAGCGTTTTGATAGGCGATTCCCCTACTGATATGAGGTCATCAAAATTAAGACATTTAGAAACTGAGCATCTAAAACATGGATGAACAGATTTTCTACTCTTTGATGCCTCAGATTATATAGTCATGTGGATACACTGGTTGAACAGTACATGATTTATAGATAAATGTGTGCAAATTGGAAGAATACATGGTCAAGTCTTTAATTGAGTACAGTATCTCAGAAGATGCAGCTACTTATGAATCACCATGTTCTGTTCCCTCTACCTTCCTCAAGGCTTGTTCTTTCTTCCCAGAACCGTTCCCCAGTTTAGGCCTAGCCATTGCAACAGGCTTCTCCTGGTCCCTGTCTGATTTTTCACTTTTAAAAACTCTCCTCCTTTTCCACTTTTTCTGCCTCTTCTTCCCAGCTCACCTTTCCTCACCTTCTCTCCTCTTTCTCTAATTGCCACTAGAATCATTTGACATAGCTGATTGGTCACCTCGCTGCTCTAAAACCTGGGTGGTTCTCCAGGAAACAAAACCAGTTTCCAACCTTCCAACATGTTTAAGATAGTCTGCGATCAGACCCAAATCACCCTCTCCTCTCCTTGCATTTTATCTAGTCATGCTAAACTGGGAACCAGTAACATGGTCTGTCTATGAAGTTCCTCTTTCTGTTCCTGTAAATGCGAAAGGCCCTGCACAGGCTTGTGTGCTTGAACACTTGGTCCCACAATGGCAGGACTGCTTTAGGAGGTTGCAAAGTCATTTAGCTGGGAGTTTAGCTGTTCAGCCTAGCACGGTAGGTATTGGGTCAGAGGATTATACCCTATTTTCATTTCAGACTCAATCATTATTTCCTGATCCTTGGAGATTAAGCAGCCTCCCAGACCTGCTGCTACTGCCTTCCCTCTAACACTGGACTGCATCCCTGAACCAGGAGCCAAAAGAAATGCTTCCTCCCCTTAGTTTGCTTTTGTCAAGAATTTGGTCATAGCAAGGAAAAAAAAAACTAATTCAATCTCCCTGGCATAAACTATTTTTTACTTCCCATTAATCTATTATTCTACTTATTTAAAATCTTTCTCTTTTGAAGGTTTTGCTTCTTCCATTAATTTGTGCCTAGAGCTACCCAAGGGAATAGAAATCTTTCCCTCTTCAGACCTCTCAGAGCACTTTCTTCTTGTCAGAGCTTAAGTACCCATCCTACAGAAAGCCTAAGCCAATAAAAACAGCCCTCTCACTTGCCTGTCACATTGTAGGCATGGAGACACCATCAGTCCTATTTGGAGGGAAAGTACTGCACCCATGATCCCACTTAGTTACTGTGTTCATCTCCTTCATCACTTCCTTCACTCTGAATTTTATGTGTTAGAGCACAACAAATTAGTCTGTCTTATATTATTTTATGAGAAAAATTGTGAAAGACTCACAAATAGATGAAAATACTGTAGGTATTTTCAATGGGATTGACCATTCTCCCTATGATCTGGTTCTGTGGAGCCTTTTATTGTCCTTGAGTCATTTTATGTTGTTGTAAATTGGGTACTACTGGGAACAATGCAAATGACTCATCCATGCAAGTGCAAATTTATGTCATCTGGGATTCAATTGATTATTGCACGTGCCTTTTCCTGTGTGCATTTGTATGTGGAAGTCATAGGACAATCTCAGGAGCTGTCCCTCTTTTCTCTTCAGACAGTGTCTCTGACTGGCCTGGAATTCAGCAAGTAGGGCTCAGATGGCAGCCTAATAAACCCAGAGTTCAGCATGTCTCCATCTCTCCAGTGCTCAGATAGCAAGTGTGTTTCACAATACTTGGCATTTAAGGACATTTTTTAAAAATGTAGATCCTGTGTGTTCAGCCTATATTCACATTTATTATTTGTCATTGGATTGTTACACTTGAGAGTTACCTATAGATCTCTGCTTCTTTCTAAGACTCTCCGTAGCCCAGACATTGTTTTATCTCTCTCTTTTTGCTGTTGTTTCTTGGTAGTTTCCTTCTGCTAACAGTACAGGGAATACTAAATATCTGGTCTCCCTAAAACTGCACATGTGTCTGGCAGTTTGTTCCAATGGTTTGGACAACATGGGAGTAAAGCAGGAAAAAAAATAGGTTAAAGACAGTTTACAAAATTTGCCTATGAATTGCATTTGGATGAAAAGGAGGAATCATGACAAATTCTGTGTCTGGTTTGAGAAGCTGGAGTCTTCAGGGTACTTGGATATAGGCAGGACTGGTGTGGGAATAAGCTTAGCAAACATTACTACAATGTTGATTTTAAAAATTATTGTTTACATTTAGGCATATTGAAAGTTAAAACTGAAAACACCACCCAGCACATGGTAAAGATTCATGTATGAAATCTGGCCTCATGCTATCCCCCTTTCCCCACCCAGGACAGACATCCACAGCGGCCATCTACTCTGCTTCCAGCTTGTAGGCAGTTTTTAAGGTGAAATTGGCATTTTCCACCAGTAAGTTTTGTTTTGTTTTCAAACTGGAAAAAAAGGCATGGTATCCTGACAGTTACTTTGCCCTGAAGCTCCCTCATAGACTAAGAAAAATTCTCCTTTCTGTGGAGTAGTTGGTTTCAACTGGCTAGAAATATCCAGTTCACTGCTTCTTAAAAACTCTCATTGTCCCTTGGGGAAGGTGAATGTCACTCTTTCCCATTGTTTTGAGGTAAAGGAAGTGTATCCATTGGCTAGATCTGAGTGAGGAAGCTGGAGCCTGGAAAAGAACACTTCCAATGACTCGCTTGACTTCACAGCCTTTTGGCCAAAGTGGCTGTAACATTTTCTTTGAGCAGGTAAAGGAAGAGCAGTAGCAGTTAATTCACTTAGAGGTGCTGCAGCTGAAATGTCCAAACTGCACTAGGCCTAAGGTGAGTCTAACGCTGTTAGGTGCGGCTGGTCTTCTGCTCTTCAGTGGAATACCTCAAATGTCTGTAAACAAACAGGATTGCTTTTCACGTAGAGCTGTATAGCTCACAGGGACATGTGAAAATGTATTGGGTAATGTCTGTAAAGCACTTAAAATGGTTTTATTTTTTTCTTTTTCTTTAGCCATTCCCCCCCCCCCCTCAGGGATACGTTGTCTCCCATACTTCTAATTCCAAAGAGTGCATTGATAAAGAGTAATTGTCAACTTAAACACTTAGTGGGTTGCACAAGATGACTCACAGAGCTTTTTCATTGTGCCCAGAACTCATGATTACATTTCTCATCATGAAGCTCTGCCTTTCAAACTTGTGACATTTAGATACAACTTTCAGCTTACAGAGAGGCAGCTATAACTTTGTGGTCCTTAGGGAAAAACTTTACTACGGGGGTAGAAGAATGTAGTAAAAAGTGTGTAGGTTTTACAAAGAACATTTGGTACCTGACACCTGACTCTCACATTTCTCAGCTAAACAATCTGGCAAGTCACTTTACCTCTTGGACTCCAGTTCCTTTACTTGTAAAATGAAGACAATAGCACCTGTCACTCAAGGTTGTTTGTATGTCTAGGTGAGTAATGTATAGTTCTTGACAGTTTAATGATGCCCAATGAAACCTCTTTCTTTCCTCAAAATTCATTGCAATTAGTCAACGCATATGCAATTGTTCTTAAATCTTCCCTCTGTCTATGCAGGTCAACATGTGTCTCAGAGATAGACTGATAGTAACAAAAAAATAGCCAAGTCAAACACACATACAATGGCTTAGATCATTAAATAATCCTTAGTTGAGCCTCAAAAAAAAAAAAAACTAACTAAAAGACAGTACAATATTAAAGTTCTCACCTTTTAACAATTCACCTAAAAAATCTTATTTCTTAATTTTAAGTACTTTTGCTTAACCATCCAAATTTGATCACAAATAAGCTCTTGAGATTGTGTCTTTTGCGTGTGTGTGTACGTGCTAGAGTTTTAATCCAGGTCCTTCTACATACCAGACAAAAGTTTCTAGCGTAGACCTGTACACTTCCTGGGGGCTGTTCTGATCACATGCAGACACGCACATGGCCAGGCACACATACAAAGTATCAATATGTTTTGGTGGGTTGTTTACATAGATCAACAAGAGGTAGTAACTAATGAGATGTGCTTCCTTAAACAGTCAGTATTGATCTACTGTGAGGCCAAACAATTAAATTCTGCCAGGTAATTTCATTAAAGAATATTGGATTGGTGATTTAAATGTCTCCATTATTTTTCCATCTATCCAAAGACCAGGAAAGCAAGCCCACTAATTTAACCACCAAGATTTTGCCTTCATTACTTTTAGATTCTGAAAAATTTTCTTGCACTTGAACTATTCAATCAAGTCAAGGTGCCCAGCCTACCACCAAATGATGTTGCTTCTCACTGGGAGCTTCTACCTTGTGACAGCCTCAGATGACATTGGTAGACATTGTTCTACAATGATAATCTCTCCAAATCTGATTAGATGTTATTTATTCTCAAATATGACTCCAGGTATAATCTTTTGAAATTATTTATTGGGGTGCAATATATACTTTTAGAAGATTTTTATTTCCTTTTAAGTTAGTGTGTGTATGTGTGTGTGTATTCATGTGCACACATGTGTATGCATGCATACATGCACACATGCCACAGTGCACATGTAAAAGTCACAGAGCAACTTGCAGGAGTCAGGTTTCTTCTTCCACCATATGAGTCTAGGTCAATGTATGTAAAGTCTCAGCTTTGCAGTTAATGGCTTTACCTGTTGATCCATCTTGCCAATATCTATATTGATATCGATATGTCTATGTAACATCTATACTTATCTATCTCCATAGAAATATATGCCATCAAAACTGGACACAGTAATATTTTCTTTGAAGGTAAAGCATATGGATTGAGTTTGATTGTCTTTCTAGAATATGTACTATGGACAGTGAGGTCTGTCTTGGATCTCTAGATGGCCTTTTAATGCCATATGTAATGGGCAGGCTGGAACACATGCAGTTGAAGAGTATTTTATCTATGAAATGTACTATAATTTGATGACTCTTGGTCAATGCACATTACCATGTTGATATCATGTTTTTAAATGTCTAGAACAATAATTCTGTGCCTCACTTCTTTCTTCAGGTAAAAGAGCAAGCTTTCCATATTTTCCTGTGATCTTATTTTAAAAAATCTTAAGTCTTTGAAATTTATTTTTCTTAATTGAGAATATTATTGTAGAAAAACATAAGCAAAAGAGTCATCAGAGTATCTCAAATCACCTATAACCATGGATGCTTAAGAAACAAATATTATGTTTATCAGAACAACCATGAAATATTTTAAGCAAAGAAAAAGGCATGAAAGAAGTCATAAGTCTTTCATTCAACGATGGGGAAGGTTTTGTTGCTTTATAATCAAAACATTAGCAGAGTCCACAAAACAGAAGATTATCTTTTCTTTTATTTGTTTGTTTTCTGCACATCTGTAACTTTCTATGTCCATTAGGTCTTATATTACACAATTGTTTAAAAATATATGTTAGAAAACCAGAAACTTTTATTTCAAAATAACCCCCATATGTATTTCAGGCCTCAAACTTGGAATCTGCCTTTGGCAGTATCCTGAGTGCTGGGGTTACTTTCAGTACCACCATGTCTAGATGTCTTCATTCCCTCAAATTAAAAACGAAAACAAAACAAGTGCAGCTCATGCTTTGTATTGATTGCTGCACTTTTCTTTTCTTGAGGTTTTGTGTGTGTGTCTATGTGGAGTATATGCACATGATTTCACATGCCCATGGAGGCCAGAAAAGAGTGTTAGGCCTCCTGGAACTGGAATTAAGAGAGTTTGAGCTACTAGGCATAGACACTGGGAACCAAACCCTGGTCCTCTGCAAGAGCAGTCTGTGCTTTTTTGACTCAATGTCATCTTTCCAACCTTTAGTTATACTTTGCTACAATGGCTTTAGTATAGCCTTTGGTTACTCATAAGATAATATCTTTAAGCCAAATCAGTTTCTATTTCTGAGCGAAAACCTTGAGTTCAAGAAATGTTTTTTTTTTCTACCCAGTCTGCAAATTCTATGAAACTCATGAATAATCACATGATCACTCAGAGACACAAACATCCATTTTTCAAATGTTTGCAAAGTAAATAAAATAGTTAACACGGCCAGTTACCAAACAACTGAACATATTTTGAATTTCGCTGTTGAGCAAATTTCAGATTCTTTTTTGCTTAAAAATTTACCAGTGTTTAGGTACTTCACTGAATCATTTAATTGTTTAAAGGTCATTTTTTGGACCATGTGTTCCTGTATGCATCATTAAACTTCCTCAGAACTACCTACCTCCCTCTGTTGTACAGAAAAATGGTTATAAATACCTCTAAATAACATTGAGCAAGTGGGTAACCACCTATCCATGATATTTTTCCCATGCTGTGATTTTCTTCTTTTGTCCTTTGTAGACAACTTTTTATCCAGCACCAGAGCTGCTATGATCAGCTAGGTCTTCTAGGTCTATGTGACCCAGCTGGAATGCAGACATGTCTTTAGTACACACCTTTAAACCCAACAATAACATCTAATTGAGGGACAGATAAAGTGACAAAGCAGAGAAAGATTTGACAGAATAGGATATACCCGACTCTCAAGAGAACAGCACAAGAAAGAGAGGCCATTTAAGAGAGCACAGGGAGAGGAAGTTGAATGGAGTTGAGTTCATTTGTGAATTTGTGCAGAGGCAGTTGAAGCCAGAGAATGAGAAGGAGCCAGAAGAATAGAACAGATTGTTAGAGTTTGTTTAAGACCCAGCAGAGCAATTCAGTCAGAAGCTCAGAAAAGCCAGTTTGAATCAGTCAGCTTGCAGAGGAGTTTGAGCCAAAACAGCTTAGTTGAACCTGCTAGCCTAGAGTTCAAAAGAGCTAGAAAGAGTGCCTATGAGACAACAAATAAATCAGGAGAATGAAAGTTACTTTTCCAGTCCATTAGTAAATGTATATGCATTTTCTCCTAAAGACAAATAAATGATAACAGAATAGTCCAAACTTTTAGAGTTAAATATAGATCTTGCTTAAGTTGGCAAACTTCATTATAGGAAATTATGTGCCAGTACAGTATCATTTGTGTTTCTGTAGCTGAATAGTTGGGGCTAAAATTTACATCCTTTGTATAAGTTTTTTTCCCTTTATTTTTCAATATTATATCAATTATACTTAATTATGTGTTTGTGTAGGAGTTGTATACTACTAAGTAACTTCACAATTTCCACCACAAATTTTTAAATAGTAATTTCTAGATACAGTTTGTTCATCTGGCCAAATGGTCTCCTATAAGAACAACAAACTGCTTACCTAGCCAAAAAGTTAACTTTTAATTTTTAAATTAAATAGAGCCTGGTTCAACTTTAACAATGACAAAAAAAGACAAACAAAAAAAGAGTCAAATCAACAGCACATATAAACTCACAGCACTTATAACAGCTTGAGCAAGACCTGTGCAAGCCTAAACCAGATGGAATCCCAGGCATAGAGAGAGGAGTTAGCTATGAGGCTCCACCCCCAGTGGAGAAGCTATTGACTGTCATTAACCTCTGGGAGAGCCTGTTTTCTCTGAAAGTCTAGCTACTTATAAGTCCATTACACTCAGTGGAAGGCTACACATCCAGGAATATTTTGGCAGCACAACTTGGTCTTGATGGAAAAAAGGGTGGGGGGGGGGTAGAACAAAGGGGCACCTGGAGTTGAATGAGAAAGGAAGGGACTGAAATGGGAGAACTTGGGAGAGGGAGGTTAACTATTATCAAACACATTGTATAAAATCCTTAAAGAACTTTAAAGGAAAAAAAAAAAGAGTTATGTTGAGAAGCTTGCTTTCTCCATGTCTCTCAGTCCTCAATGATGGTGTCATAGCCTGCCCTCTAGCTCAGTTAGTGTCCTGTCTTGGCAACACGGCTATAACTGCTTATCCAGCTCCAGTACGCGGGCCCAAGAACCTTCTTCCTTCCCATTTAGAGGATCTCTCAGGATGTTTATTTCCATACTTCAGAGGTAGAAAAATATCGAATTTATGTGGTAAAAGTAAAGGTTTTCCACAACCAAAGATTTTCCGTAAGCATACCTACTGAGAATTGATGTCCTGTTCTACAGACTCATCTAAGCTAACAATAAAGGCAGTCCTGTAAAAACAAACAACCAAAAAAACACCTATGGCAGGTGGCACAGAGATGCGGTACTCTTTAGGAAACAGAACATGTTTTCTTGGGGTGAGTTATGCTCACAAAAGAAGGTCAAATAAATTGGGAAAAAAAGGCCGACAAAGGTTTGTCATCATCTCTCACCCTACCAAAACTGACCCATATTATTTCCTGGGAGAGACTGCCCAATGCTACCCCATAAAGGTGTTTTCTCAAATACTGCATCATCGATGAGGAATTAGTTGTTCACATCAGAGCCAAACATACATGAGGACTCTATTGACTCTGATGATATTCCTGCCTTCTTCTCACTGAATTCAGCTGTGGTTCTCGACAACATGGGAACATTTGAAGAGTTAGCTAAGAGGTAGAGAAAATAAAAGTTTTCACATAGTACTGAGGAAAGATGATTTTGGCTGTTTAAATATCACTTTGAACCAGGAATGGAATAGTCCAAAGGATGTGACAATGTGTCACTGTTGAATATGTTCAAGGAAAATTATGGCAAGGTTAAATGATGGCTGAGTTTATAGCTCAGTTGTGGAGCATGAGCTTGCTATATGTGAAGGTCCAGGTTCCATCATTGCAGCATAATAAGGAAAGATGAATAACTTCATAATCATTAACAAAGAAATACATAAAGATCTTATTTAATTCAAGAGGGAAAAGATGAAATGTTGCATGTTCAATTGAGAATTTTTTTAGAAGATCATAGATCAGGAATGTTTGAATAAATGTGCAAATAAATAAAAGTAAAACTGGTCCCTAAAAAGGGCAGCTGGAAAAAGTAAAAGAAAAAAAATGCAGCTGGCTATCCATTACATAGGGTTTAGTCAGCCATAGATGTTATTATTATGCAATCAGTTATCCACGGTTTATAGTTGTATAAAGTATTACAAAGACAGTGAAGGGTCGAGATTGGACACCTGACGGGCTATGGTGACAATAATTTGTAGTATTGTTTACTGGGCTGCATTTGTTTCCCTGTGTGAAGCTGGACCTGCTTTATAATAGGAAGTGGTGAAACAGACTTGAGTGCTCCTATAGATTAGAAACTGCACAGATGATTAATTTTGTGGATATAGTAATCATAAAATGATTTTAACTTTTGACTATTTATTTAGATGTTCACTTTACATCTCAATTGTAGTGCCCATCCTCCTCTCCTCCTGGTTCTACCCTCCCTCTCTTCCCCCACCATTTCACCCCTCAGGAAAGGGGGACCCACCACTAACTCACCCCAGCACTTAAGTCTTATGAGGATTGAGCACATCCTTTTCCCTTGTGGCCTGGCAAGGCAGCCCCACCAGGCAGAAGTGATCAAAAAGCATGCAACTGAGTCCATGTCAGAAACAGCTCCCCTTACTAGGTAATCCACAAAAGACCAAGTTGCCCATCTGATATATATGTGTAGGGGGCCTAGGTGCAGTCTATGAATGGTCCTTAGCACTTCAGTCTCCACAAGCTCCCCTGGGCTCGGGTGTTACTTGGCTTCATTGGTCTTCTTGTGAAACTCCTGTTGCCTCTAGGTCCTTCTATCCTTCTCCCAATTCTTCCACAGGGCTTGCCTGCACTCTATCCACTCTTTGGCTGTGAGTCTCAGCATCTGTTTGCATCCTTTGCTGGGTGGAGCATCTTAGAAGACAGCTATGCTAAGACAGCTATGCTAAGACAGCTATGCTAAGCACCATCTGCAAGCATAGCTGAACGTTGTTGTTAGTGTCAGGGGTTGGCTTTCTCTCATGGGGTGGTTGTCAGTTTGGGCCATAGATTGCCTGGACATTCTCTCCATCTCTGCTCAGTCTTCATCCCTGCACATCTTGTAGGCAGGGTAAATGGGTTTTAAAGATCATTCATGGCCAATGTTGTTGATGAGTTGCGTCATGTGGTTTAGACTTACATGATGCTGGAGACAATATGCGAGGAAGTGTGCAACACGTCAAGAAAGATCATTTGAAAAGGATTCTATGATACTGAAACAGGGTGTCTTGAGTGGCTGTTGCCATGCACACCATCAGTATGAGTCCCTTCTGATGGCTACCACAGTGTCATCTCTGCTACTGTGCCCCTGGATAAATCTCCTGCCTTTTCCATCAGAACTGACTGAGAATATACCTTCTGTTCTCTGTGTGTGACTGAAAATTGCTTAGCTCATGAAAAGATTTAGAAGGAATTCAAAAAGACCTTAAAGTGAACTGAAGGAGACACTGTGCGGTGTCTTTTCCACTGGTATACATTTGACCTGTGAATATTCTGAATTTTAAAAAATTATTTGAAGAAACTGAAGAAACATTAAAGTATATTTGAATATATTGGAGATAAGAAAATGATGTATCCAAGGATCTTATATTAAAGATTTAAAACTTCAGATTATTTCTTTAAGTTACATGACTATTTTGTCTACTTTAAGGTCATTTGACATAAAATTACTAATTTGACTAGATTATTATAAATTAGTCAATTTGCTGCTCTGGTTATCCAATATTTTGATATTTTGACTTAAAATAATCTTTTCCATTCATATGTAAATATTGGATACTACTTTTTGTCCCTTGTTAAAAAAAAGAAGGGGTAGAGGAAGAAAGAAGGAAGAGAGAGAAGAGTGAGAAGCAAGAGGGAGAAGACCGGAGAAAAGAAAATGACAGACAGTTGACGTGAAAAGGAACAGCCCTCGACTCCCACTGGAGCCCCGCTGTTGTCTCTCATGCATGTGGAAGAGTTAGTCTGTTCACTCTTCCAGTCCCGAGGTCTCCCTTTCCTTTCTTCTTCACTCTCTTCTTGCACATTGAGTAGTAATGAAGTCCCCAGCCTAGAGTCTTCATTGCGCTTCATTATTCTAAGAACAGCAGCCAACAGTTAAGGGCAAGCCTTCCTCTTGTGATTGCTTTGCTGGTGCTCTCCAACTTCAGGCCAGCTGCCACTCCCTTTATCCCCTTCAGAGGAAATGAAGAAAGAAAAAGAAGCCCTGAATGAACTGAGGAACTCGTACCCAGTTATTCTCGGTGTGAGTTGGAGAAATGTCTCCTTAGAGTCCCCTAGCATTTGTTAGTGCCCAAAACCAAATGAGGGGGACTGTAAGACAGTCACTCTGAGACCAGGTACCTGCAGGAAGTAAAGCAGCTTGTTTACTAGTGTATTATCCACTTCCGCTTGTCATTGTGGCAGAGGAAGAAGAGGTCAGACAGGAGTGGCAGGACAGAAAGAAGCAGTACTGCGTCCTTCACCTTGGTACAGCAAGGAACTGTGTGGTCCCCAATACTAACAGACACAATAGGCTATGGGTAGACTTGAGTTGAGCTCCTGTGCCTCACTTGATGAATAAAGCACTTTGTGCTAGATACCATTGGAGGTGGGAAGTAAGCCAAAAGGAGTTCTTCATCCGGGGACTCACATGGCCCTCTGAAGAACTAGCACTGAAGAACATGGCTGCCGCAAGGCAATGGCAAAGACCAGGTGAGTTTTTATTCAAAGAAGTCTCAGTGACCAGCAGTTCTGTAATATCTGGGCTATTTTCCATATGATTTTTCTCCCCTCTAAAATCTCTAATACTGAAAAGAACAGGAAGAGGTATAAAGGAGAGTACAGGAAAAGAAACGTCCTGTGAAAGAGGATGCTACTGGGTTTAAAACAGACTGGATTTTTGCGAAGTGAAAGCGACTCCACAGCTTTGATTGCTGCTGAAGTTATTGTCAATTGGCAGGGAAGGAAAATCATGTTCAAAGATGAAGGCAGTGACTGGGAAAATGTAAAAAACTATTTTCTCTTTGTTCCTCCATAAAGACCAAACTATAAATAAACCTATGACAAGTAAGTTAGATTTGTTTTGTCTAGTATTAATTGTATGAAGCAAGTAGACTAATGAGTAGAAAACAGTCTGAGACTGGTATGGGTAGGAGGCTACTGGGGGGAAGTAGGAGGGCAGCGTTAAAAGCATCCATGGGAAGGGCTACCCATCCCAAACTGTAGGCAGAAGTGCAAGAGGCTTTCTAGGTTAAGTATGAGAAGGAGAGCCATGAAGATGAAGATGTAATTGCCAAGGTGAGGTGTGGGCAGTGAGAGATGGTATTTCTGATATTGTGAGCAGAGGCCTATATCAGAAAGACCTTAAGGCCATGGTCTCAAAATGTCTTCAGGCATTCCCTTGGTCCTTGCATCTTTATGGAAGATTCTGGATTTATTAATCTGATCTTATTTAGTAGCACACATATATTATACATGCTAAACAATTGTGGCCCCAAGGGTAAGAAATTACCAAGAAAGCTCACACTTGTTTTGTCATGATCTCTTAGGTCCTAGTACACCTAAGCAGTAATAAAAATTTGTTTATGCTATTCTGATTTTTATTTCTGTGATCCATACCTGAGGATTAAGTCTTTATACCCATGAGTGTGTCCATATCCAGGGAGCTATGATAGACACCTAGAGCTTGAGCCATACAGTTGTCCCAGAAAAATAAAACTATAAGCTCATGTGCTGTAATAAACAGCAGATATTAATCATGCCAAAAGAAAGAACTGACCTGCTAATATGAGGAAAACGTTTAGAAAATATGGAAGATATGGTGTCTAAAAGTTCTCTTTTGATAGTTATGGCTTAAAACCCAGGGCAGAAAACCTTTTCTCCTTAGGCTTAGCTTTAAACTCCAGAGATGGAACTCTCTGCCAGAAGCTGTTGCACTATGAACATAGTTCCAAAACCACAGTAAAGAGTGCAGAGACTGCCAGGGACGTGTGCTCAGCTCTCCTATGCCAATGATCCCGACTCCTGCTCTAATACGAATTACAGACAGGACGCCCCCCACCCCCAGCACAATCCGTAAACTTCTGCCTGCTACCCTTATGCAAATGGTAGCTCTGAATCCAACATGATACCTTTTAGTTAGTCCTGGAACATTAGGTAGTGTAGCTGTCTGGTGGAAGAAATAGAAAAAAAATCCATTTGACATGGAAATAACTATAAAGTGTACCTGTAAAAGAAGGCTTATGAATAGTATATCAGTTATTGTCATCCTCATCATAGCAGTATACTTCTTTGGGTTCTTGTGGGAAATTACTTTATTTGGCACATTCTTGGGAATTATTGCCTCTGTTCCACTAGCTCCACAGGATGACACCCTAAAATGACAGATGCAGTTCTACTGTTCTGTTAGAGTACTCTGTTGCTACTCTTAGGGTTCCTTGTTGGAATGCAAACTATATTCTCTTTGAATGTTATCCGTTAACATGATTCATACTTTAGTCTTAACCTTTTTTTTTTTTTAAATCACAATGACTAAGAAAGAAGCTTATTCTGGAAGGAAGAGTAATAGAACTCAGAGCAGGTGTTCTTTATGCCCATCCTTCCTGCAGCATTCTTGGGTGAAGTCCTTTGGCTGTCACGTCTGGTTCCATAACTCACTTTTACATTTCTTTTCTTTGTTTATGTTTCTTATGGCACCTCTAAGTAGTAACTGAATATTACCCAGGTAACTGAAAATTCTGTGGGTGAGACAAAAAGTAGGTATAACAATTTGGGAAGATAATGTACTGAGCAGAATTCCACTGCTCAGTTGCCACTCCACTGTGTGTCAGCAAGGATTTTGCTCGTCTTGCTTATGGAGGCTCACTGTGTACAACAGGAGCACCTAGAGGGTTGGGGTGAGGTCAAGGTAGGTACCTCAAGTGACCCTCCAGCTACTTTCCTATACAGGAGTATACTGTTTGCTAACAGCCAGCTACAGTGGAATAAATGGAAGCTCTAACAGTGACTATCTGCTGTTCATTAAACCTCCAAAACCAGAGACAGAGCTCACTTTGGAATTACTGTAAGATTTTAGGAAAGGGACTAGATAGGCATTAAGATAAAATCAATAGAATGAGATTAAAATCCCTGTAATGACAAAGAAAAAAGAAAGAAAAAGAAAAAAGAAACAAAGGAAAGAAGGGAAGGAGAGGAAAGAAGGCAAGCAAGAAGGAATGAAGGAAAGAGAGAGATCCAAGAAAAATATAATTAAACCATTTTATTTTGGAGGGGGGGTGCTGAGACAGGGTTTTCCTGTGTAGACCTAGCTGTCCTGAAACTCACTCTGAAGACCAGGCTGGCCTTAAATTCAGAGATCTGCTTGCTTCTGCCTCCCAAGTGCTGGGATTAAAGGCGAGTGCCACTACTGCTAAGCTTGTATTTACACAATTTAAACAGCCTGTGAAACTTTCTATCCTCCTGCCTCAGCCTCCCAAATTGCCACCAAGTCTATTAACTAAGATTTTATTGGTGTATTTGAACAGAATGGAAGATATAGGAATTTTTCTTACAGTTTTCAGCCACAGAAACAGACTTTATTTCTTCAGAGCTATGTGGGTATTAAAAACAACAGCAATCTCTTTAATATTTGGTTTCAAGGGTTATTCATGACTGGTGGGAGAGCAAAGGCTGACACATTTGAGTAATCTTTCAATTGCCATCTACTTACTGTTTAGTTAAAACTAAACAATAGGCCTATAGATTTTATTAATAGAGATACTCCGAATATTTTATGGTAACCACCTAAGGAAAAATAATGACCTTCTTCTGTCTCTATCTCAACAAAATTTGAAATAAACATGAACAGCCACTTTTGTGTAGCATTCTCAAGACTATAAACTTCAGAACTCTTATGTCCTGACTGTGCATAGTAACAACTCAATAAATACAGACTGATTTCCTCTTGAATGTCATGAAATCACATTACCATTGTTTGGATTAGTCCTACACAGCATAGCTCTCATTGTTACGCACCCCTCCTAAAAAAAAATAAAAAACAGTAGGAAAAGCAAGTAATCCTCAAGATAACGCAAGTAAAAACAAATCAAATATATTTCCATTATTCTACCTTGATGACCTTGTAAATCTGTTTTCAGATGTTCAAGACAGAAAAAAAAAATGCACAGGGAGAGTATTCTACATTATCCAAGCTGGCAAGCGTCAGCATAGATAGTAAATTGCAGAAAGCGTAAATGCCTAGAAACTTTAGGGAGCTGCCATCTTCTGTGTGTGAGCGCAATGAGCTGAGTGTGGAGAACGGGAGAATGGTGATTACTGACTTTGTCAGCGTTAATGTTTTTCTCACTAAATATGACAATTGACAGAAGGTGGGATGAGAAACCACAAAAATGGATTTTTACCCCAATTAGATGCGAACAATATGTTCTCTGTGTGATAAATTCCTGTGCATACGGCTGACTAGGATGCCAGCAATTAAGGGGTGCCATGGTTAACACGGTTCCTCAGAAGCAATGAAAATGTCAAGCCAGACCCTGACTGTGAGTGGGATGTCATCGGGGCCAGGCCAGCAGCTGGCTCTCTTGACACCTCTCAGAACCCTGCAAGGGGCCTGCACTTGGGTGAATTCATCCCAGCAAATTATCTGGCTCTGAGCTTGTATAGGCTTGGAACTCTGAAGTTTTTTAACAGCCCAGAAGAATAGATGTGTTTCACAGTGGCAGATTCACGTAAATCAAACTCACGAAGCAGATGTCTAAATTCAAACGCTAATTTGTTCATTTTTAATTGGAAATACAAATACCCAAAGAACTGTTATCTGTGTCCAGCCCATTCTCCTTTATAGACACATAACATGATAAATTACCACTTGAACTTACCTGATGAATGGAAAATCAGAAGTTAAAAAAAAAATCCTAAACTATTAATGCATCTCAAGACAGTGAGTCATGCTGGTGCCAAACCTTTGCTCCTGTCTCTTTGTTTTTGTGCCTTAGTAGTCACTGTATGGGAAGACTAATCATTTAAAGGCCATCTTCTGTCACCTCCCAGTCTTAAGGAAAACCATCATCTCAAGAGCTTTACTTTGAACTTTTGTTCTAATGAGATGTCATTTATAAAATACAGAATAAAGTACCAGGTCCATAAGTACAGATTCATAACCATGTAAATAAGCAGCAGTAAAAGCCATAAGTATCCTCAGGAGGTAAAGAGATTAACAAACTTGAGTAATACCATATAAACAGGGAAGTGAGCCCTCTGTCCACTGATAAAGCTAGAGAAGACCAATGCAGTTTAACACAAGGAAAGATGTCCACATATGGAGACCTGGAAGCATTCTGGTACTGAGAAAGATCTTGGAGGTAAGGAGACATCATCACCATCATGCCTCTTATGGCCTAGAAGAAATGTTGACGAACGCTATCCGTGCAGCCTTCTTGGATCCCAGACTCTTGCATGCTTTAGCAGCAGCAAACTGTTTTCCACTAAAAAATAATAATAAAATGAAATAAAATCCACAGCTGGGCATGGTAGTACTGCAATCCCAGTACTCTGGGAGGCAGAGGCAGGCAGATCTCTCTGAGTTAGAGGTCTACAGAGCCTCTACAGCCTGGTGGTCTACAGAGCCCATAATAGCCAAGGCTATATAGAAAAACCTTGTCTCAAAAAAAAAAAACACCAACAAAAAACAAACCAGTGACTTTTGCAATATGTGGCAGACCACTTGTGTAGGTGAAATTAAGCTTGGCTGTGATGTATAGCTGGCTGACCTCTGAAGTTTTTATCAGCCCAGAAGAATAGATGTGTTTCACAGAGGCAGATTCACGTAAATCAAACTCACGAAGCAGATGTCTAAATTCAAACGCTAATTTGTTCATTTTTAATTGGAATTACAAATACCCAAAGAACTATTATCTGTGTCCGGCCCATTCTCCTTTATAGACACATAATATGTCAAATTATCACTTGAAGGAAACTTGTTAGAAAATTCATATTTACAGTGCAGTTTCACATTTCTTAGACCATGATGATTTCAGTTTTTCCTTTGTCTGTTTAGTAATGTGAGACAGCTAACAAAGGCTAATGAGGAAAGTAGAAGAAAGGATTTAAGCCTGGCTGGTTGCCCATTTCCACACTTCCCATCCCCAGAGGAAGCCTACATTCTTGTTGAGCAACTAACTGCCTCTGAGGAGTCCATAGTGTAGGCAATTTAGGCCATGATTGACACTTGGGTCAGTTACACTTTGAGGGGTGATGTAGAATAGATCAAATCCACACTTCCCAGATTAATTTCTATTACCAAGAAACAGTATCCATTTCCTCTGTTGCCAAAAGCACCTTTTGAAGAATGCTGTGCTGGTTGGGTGTGGCGGTGCCCTGCTGTAATCTCAGCGATTATAGAGGCAGCGCAGGCGGCAGAGGCAGGCAGATCTCTGTAGTTTCAGTCCAGCCTGGTCTGCAAAGTTAGTCCAGGACAGCCAAGGCTACATAGAAAAACCCTGTCTCAAAAAACCAAAAACCAAAACAACAGCAACAAAAACCAAAATCTCCACAAAAAACAAAATGCAAACAACAACAAAAACCAAACCAAACCAAATCGAAAAACCAAAATGCTCTGCCTTTATCCCAATTTTGCTTCTGCCCAGTACCAAAGGCTTTCTAGCTAGGCTTTTTTTTTTTTTTTTTTTTTTTTGGAAAAAAATAGTTGACTGAAGGAGTCTGTGAGGGGAAGCATAGATGTCACAATTTAGAACAATGCCTGGTTAGATAAGAAAGGGTCTGGTCATGAGTTGTAAATTTGAGAAGAAGAGCAAAAGGGAGGGTCTGTGTTCCAGGCAGAGCTTGCCTAAATGTACCAGGAAGAGCATGGGCTTTGAAGATACATGGACTGAGTCCCACCTCATCACAGCACACATCACCCTCGTGACCACATCAGAGCAGCTTCCTGGCTTTTATCTCTTCAGCCAAATGAGAAAAGCAGATATCCAAGTCAGAAAGGTTCTGAAAGCATCAAATAGGAAGCTGTGAGCAGAGTACCCATCACCACGCCCACTCTGCTGTGGCCCTTCAAAGCCAGCTCCCTTCCCCTTGTCCTGCAACGTTTAATTATAAGCAGGTGACAAAGAAGACTTCCGGGATGAAAGCCTTCCTCTGAGTTGATTGAAAGTCTCCCTCACCTTGATGTGACTGCCCTGGTAAAACTCAGAAAAGAGTTCTTTCTCGCCTTGTCTGCAGACAGCCCTGCAGGCAATCTCTCCCCCTGATTCACTTAGTCTACTTACCCTTGCTGTGATCACCCATACGAGAGGCAGATTGGCTCAGTTCTTCAGCTGGGAGAACGTTTTCCTCTCCCTCTGTGCCAGTAATGGCCCTTTGCCCTGGGAGAGAGACAGCTGGGGCTACCGAGTCATTGGATAGTTTCATCTATATAGTCCTCCCCCCCATTTTTTTTTTACTTCCATCCTTTTAATCTTAAGATACTGCTTTGTCGCTGCCTCTCTGTCTTTAATAGTATTTCCTGACTTCCCAATATTTCCAAGGCTGGGAAAAGTAGAAATCTCACTTATTTTTATGTTCTCATTTATTAGATCTCTCTAGATGCACACAGTTAAACTTTAGTTCTCCATGGTTTTATAATTGAGTTTTGGACCCTTTAACCCGCTGATTTCTTTATCTTCTGTATACCCCTTGGACATCATACATTCAGTTTTACGGTGATTTAACATTTTTTTACCAAGGAGAATCAAATCTAATCTCACTAAACTTGTTTTTTAAATGTAAGAACTGTGACTACCTGAGGGCCTGGAATATTAAATGAGAATAGAAAAACAAGAGTATAAAATTAAGAAGATATTCACTTCCCCCAACCTGAAGGAATACAGACATACAATTAAAATGGCTTTCCAACTGTTTAGACACAGCCTAGATTTGACTATACCCAAGGACAGCAAGGGACACAATGAAAACCTTGTCATCTTGACCATCAGGGACACCATCTCATTAAAATAAGTGTAAATATCATCAAATATGTTCTACAGTGCAGAGCCAGCTCCTAAACAGAAAGTATTTGAACAAAATAGGATTGTGATACACTTATACGTACATCTAAATTGGACAACGCTGATCATTTGATTTTGAAATAAGAGGCTGCGCTTACTACCTGAACCTCAGAAGAAGCCACTGTATATTTGTAGCCAAATTTAAGATACAGAAAATTCTGGTAAAGCTCTTCAAGCCTTAGTCAATACCTGAGCGAATCAGGGTGAGAACTACTTTAAATCAATAACCAGTGTTCTAAAGTGACCTTTATATAATTCCATAGGTGGAGAGTGGGAGGCTCGGCGCCATGTGCCTTTCAGTCAAGCCCAGACAACTTGCCACCCTGTCCTCCCGAGTGAGAGAGAGAAAAAATCCCCGAACACATGGGAGCGAGAAAAGACTACCCACTTGGGATTCGATTACTTTTCACGGGTTGTTTTCCATCCTGCTTGCCTCCTCCACCAATTTCTCACCCCCTGCCATTTCCTTCACTGCCAGCGTGGCAGAGAAAAACAACGTGGTGATTGGGATATGCTGGTGGAGGTTGTACATATTGGGACTCTGTGAGCTTTTCTATTTCTGCTCAAGGTGAAACAGGGCACACGACGCAGGGAGCTTTTTCCACAGCTTTAATGGGCCCTCTGGCCAGAAGCTGACCAATACCTGCAGGATTTAGAACTTGTTATTTAGAATGACCTTTAAATGTGTTGCATTATAGATAATTAGAACCCAAATTAGATGTCAGAGAGGGAGTATAGCAAGGTGTCTGAGGAGCTAGCCCTGGACCCGAATCTTGATTCTCTAGCTTATCACGCTTGTACCCTATTACATGCATATTTTGAGTAGATTGTTTACTGTATTTTTGCCTCAGTTTCCTCACTATCTATTTCATGTAATCACTCTGTGGAGAACCATAATATAAATTTGTAAAGTATTAAAATGTGTCAAGGTCATCACAAATGAAATGTAAACGTTTACTATTATTTCATAACTAATATCAGTATTGCTTTTTATATGCCGATACACACACACACACAAATTGGCATAGGAATGGCTTCCATAACACAGTGGAATTATATAACATAGTGGTCCAATAAGTGTGAAAAACAGTAATTGTAGCGAGTGTAGAGTTAATATATGTGATAAGCTTGGTTTACTGAGTTTTAAACAGCTCATGTTGAACATTGCCAAATGCAATACTTCCTTTGTCAAGTGCGGCCCACATGAATCAAGCACTTGCTTTTTTTTTTTTTTTTTTTTACAGCACTGTGATCAGCAGCATCCGTGACTTTCCTTTAATCTTCTCAGTACCTGTGTGCACTGTGTGTTATTATCATCTCGCTTAAGTTGCAGGCAAATGGAAAAGTCACAGAGAAAATCAGTGAAACTCAAGCAGTAAGTTGGATAGTCTGAAACAAACACATTTTTAAATATGAGTTGGATATCTTTTTTATTTTTGTTTTTAATTTTTTATTAATTACACTTTATTCACTTTGTATCCCCCCTGTAGCGCCCTCCCTCCTCCCCTCCCAAACCTTCCTTTCCTCCCCTTCTCCATGCATGCCCCTCCCAAAGTCCACTGCTAGGGGAGGTCTTCTTTTCCTTCCTTCTGATCCTAGTCTATTAGGTCTCATCAGGAGTGGCTGAATTGTCTTCCTCTGTGGCCTTGTAAGGCTGCTCCCCCTTCAGGATGAGATGATCGAAGAGCAGGCCAATTGGTTCATGGAGTTGGATATCTTTTAATTGTTCAGGAAACATGATCCATGGCAATGCTGTCCCCAAAAGACCCCAGGAAGGATAGATACTTCTGCAAATAACTGCATTTTTTGACTTTTAAATCAAACATTGTATTGAGTCTAATGATAACACTGGTGGGAGCCATGTCAGTAAAAGAAATTGGTTAAAAATTTCTTCACAAATGTTCTCTCTCTCCACACATACACACACAAACGCTGAAGAATTCAGGATAGAAGGTACATGAGGCAAAAAACTATTAAATAATTCTACTTCTAACAAAGTGGTTGCTCTAGTTTAATCTTTGGCTTTAACTCTAGGGTTAATAGTCTTCTAGGTCACATACAATGTAGCAAACTTGCTAGTATATTGGATTATTATGTTCCTACCTTTCCTTTATGGAAACAATTATCAGATGTGTCACTTCTACAGAATCTGTAAGTCTACAAGGAATTTTAGATGTTTATGCTTGATTTTGGTGTTTGAGACAGTCTTGTGTGGGCTAAGCTTTGCTGGAACTCACTCACCATGAAGCACAGACTGGTCTTGTACTCTTGGGAATTCTGCTTTAGCCCCCTGAACAGTGGTATTACAGGCATGAGTCATTGTCACCAGTTGATGATTTCTTACTTTTTTTTTCCTTTTACCTAACCACTTATACATAAGTGGTGAAATAGAATTTTATATTTGTCCAGATGTATACATTTCTAAGTATCTTCACTCCTTAAGAACTCCAGTGTTCATCTGGAATCATTTTTCTTCAGCCTGGAGAATTTAATTCATGATTTCAACAAACCAATTAGAAAATAAATGTTTGTAGCTGTGCTTACCCTCCCTGTCATTTCTCTGTGTCTCCTTTCAAACATATGGACATATTGACTGCACATGGAGCTGTGTGTTGTTGATGCTTTTTTCTTTCAGCAATTTGAATTCATCGAGTTCTGTCCTCCACCGTTTCAAATGTGAAATCCAATCATTTGAATCGTTGTTCCTTATCCTTGGGTTTGTTAGCTTTTCTGTCTGCTTTTAAGATTGTTCTCTTCTACTTTTGCTTTCAGCAGATAGACTATGAAGTGTCACCCCATGGCTTTTTCATATTTATCAAGCTTGGAATTTAACAAGCCTCTATTGACTGTATATTTTTTTCCTCTACCAAATATTGGAGGGTTTTTTTCCAAGTATTTTTCTTTCCACCTCTTTCATTTCATCTCGGGAATCCGTTACACAAACCCTAAATCCTGTTGATACTGTGGCTGATTTCTTGGCGTTTCTAAGGCTTTGGTTTATTCCATTTTTTTGAGGGATGCATTTTATTATCTTTTATGTAAGTTTTTTGAATTTATTCACTTTACATGCCAATCATAGCACGCTCCCTTGTCTCCTCTCAGTCCTACCTACCCTTCCTCTTCCTCCATCTCCTTCCCCTAGTCTTCAGGAAGGGAGAGTTCTCCTACCATCTGACCCCAGCCTATCAAGTCTCATCAGGACTGTTTGCATCCTCTTCCTCTGTGACCTGGCAAGGCCCCCTCATCGCAGAAAAGTGACCAAGGAGCAGGCAAACAAAGTATGTGTCAGAGACAGCAAGAAGGTGCATTTTAGACTGGCACTTTGGGCACATTCTCTCTCAGTCTCTCTCTCTCTCCTTCCCTCCCTCCTCCCTTTTCTTTCCCTCTCAGCTTCTTTCATTCATGGTCTTGCTGTAGAGCTCAGGATAGCCTTAAACTTGTGTCCTTTCTTCCTCAGACTCCTGAGTTCTGACTTTATGGGTGGCTTTGCTATGACCTACTGTTTCTTTTGTTTTATAATCAAGTTCACTGACTCTTTTCCCATTTATTTCTGCTTTATTACTACACCAGCCTAATGGCGTTTTTCAGCTTGAGAGCTTTCGCGTGAAGCTTTATCATGTACTTGCATGCGTGCATGAATGTGCATGTGTGTATGCAGTGAGGCTAGCAATCACTCAAGTGTTTTCCAGCTTGTCTCTTTTTTAGAAAGGGCTTCTCATTGAACTTGCAGCATGCCAATTGGCTTGACTGGTTGGCCAGTGCCCCCAGGCTATACCTTGCCTCCTGCACATAATACTGCAATTGCTATTGTGTGCCAGCATACATGGATTTTTACGTAGGTTCTGAAAATTGGAACTCAACTGAGCTATCCCTCCAGTCCAAGTTTTAGAATTTTCAGTTTCTCTTTAATAATTTCTGTATCTCTACTCAGAGTTCTTATCATTTTATTGATTGCTGACATATTTACCCGATGTCACTGAGCATACTTACAATAGCCGCCTTAAAATTGTTTTGTGTTAGCAGCTCCAACGCATTTCATGGAATTCTGTACCCTACGGTTTCATATGTTTATATATGTGTGTGTATGTATACACACATAGGGTCATATGCACTCTTTTCTTTTTATGAAATCCTACCCCCTTGAATAGTGGTGATTTTTTATCATTAAGTTTCATAACTTCTCAAAACATGTTCAGTAATTTATGCATTGTACCTGGGACATTGTCAGGGTATTGTTGCATATTCTGCTACAGTTTTTCATGAGCTCTGTTTTCATTTTTCAAAAATTTTAATTAATTACATGGGATTGAGCTCAGGGCCCATGTGAGCCAGGAAAGCATTGAGCTGTACTCCCTCCCTTTGCTCTTCTGGCTTCAACCGTCCATAGACTTGGTTGGCCTCCAACTTCAAATTCTACCTCTTTGAAGCTCAAATCATAGTTTAACTTTTTTAAAATCATTTTTGGATATATATATATATATAGTGATATAATTTTCTGTTTTATAAGGCATAAATTAGCTCAATGTAAATATACAGATGAACTGATTTTAGAAATTCTGTGCACTTATACATCAGCACTGTAACTCTGTTTACATCACCCCAGTTGTGACCCATTTTGTTGTAAGTATCTGGTTCTCTAGGCAACTGCTGGTCCCTATTCTAAGTATATCAATGGCAGGACAGAAAGTCTGGGAAAATTAAGAGGACCTGGAAAGGAGTCTGGCTGAAGGCTCTCACCAGCTGAGAACTGAGATTCCAGCCTAGTTAACAAAATTAGCCATTATAGTTGCCTACATACAGCTAAGATTCCCTCCACCTACCCACCCACACACACAGGGAGGTATTTTAAATAAGAATGTTAAGATAGCGGGGCCTGGTGGTAAGCTTTAGTTCCAGCATTCAGGCATAGACATAGGAAGAGACAGGTGTAAGAGTGCATGACCCACGTGACCTTTTCTTCTCAGAGCTGTGAATTGGTGGTTCTCCAGTAATCACAGAAAGAAGATGAGCAATGCCACTGACCCTCAGAGACATGACCTGGGATACAGTGGCAGAGCACTTGCCTAGCATGATCTAGGACCTAGGTTTAACCCCTGGTACACACACGCACACACACACACACACACACACACACACACACACACACACACACACACACTACCAGTACATGTTTGAGGCCAGGGTTGTAATCTCAGTTGGTAGTGTGCTTACCTAACATGCACAAAGCCCTGGGTTCAATCCCCAGCACCAAATAAACCTACTACATCACTATAAACCGTTAATCCCAATACTGAGGAAAGTAGAAACAGGAGGATGAGAATTTCAGTGTTGTCTTTGGCTATATAGCAAGTTCAATGCTAGATTGGAATGTATGAAACCCTGTCTCAAAAAAATAAAACAGCAACAGCAATAGCAACATAAATAACAATAACAAAAATCATCTATGTATGTGACACTGCAATACAACTCCATTGCTGAGAAGCATTTCTTTCTTTTTTTTTTAAAAAAAAAAATCTTTGGAGTTGGGTACAGTGGTGCATGCCTGTAATCCCAGCACTCTGGGAGGCAGAAATTGGCAGATCTCTATGAGTTTGAGGACAGCATGGTCTACAAAGTGAGTCCAGGACAGCCAAGGCTACACAGAGAAATCCTGTTTCGAAAAAAAAAAGTTTGGGCTTGGGCTTATTGATTAAAGTGCTTGCCACAAAAGCAAGAGGACTGGAGCTTGCATCTCCATATAAGGTACCCGGTGGGCTTGGCGCCAGCCTGCTTATAATTCCTGCTTTAGGAAGTAGAGACAAGGATTTGTGTAGCAAACCAGATCCATGAGCTCTGAGTTTAATGAGAGCTCAGGCCTCCAAGAATAAGACAGAGAGCCAATGAGGTTAGATTCCAGTTATCAACTTTAAGCTTCCGTATGAATGTACGTGCCTGAATACATATAGACATGCATATATACACGAATGCATTCATATCATATACACATGAAAAAAGAAACAAGTGTTTTTTGATAAAAGGTCTCACTATGTAGCTCTGGCTGTCCTGGAACATGCAATGTAGACCAGGCTGGCTTGGAACTCACAGAAATCTACCTCTCTCTGCCTCCAGAGTGCTGAGATTAAAAGCATGCACCACCACACACAGGAGAAATCATATATATATATATATATATACATATATATAGAAATCATATATATATATGTATGTATATATATATATATGGCACTTTAAGTTAGAGTTTGATTTTGACTAAAACTCTTGGCATTAAATGAATGCTAGTGAGTTTCTCAATTATAAATCAATGTACATTTTATATAAGGATATGATGACATAGCTCTTTATGCTCTCTATAGGAGACATCAATATATGTGATGTTTAATAGATTAAACACAAAGCCTTTCTGAGCCAATAGTTTGACTTGTAGTTAATATGCCAGCTGCTCTCAGAGCCTAACACACCATCATCTCAGAATTAAGGAATGACAGCTTCAGTGACTTAGCGCTTTTAAGACACTTTCACTCAAGTGCACAGTATTTGCCATATTTTCTTCATGTAATTACTCTGAGATCTGACAGTAGCTCTTTCCAAGAGTACATATATATATATGGCACATATAAATACTTACACTATTAGTCATGTCTATCAAGATGCTTCTTCTGATGAACATTATTTTAAAAGTAAGGATTGACAAAAATATTGTTGCTGTCTTAATCGTTCCCTATGTTTTGAAAACTGGAAATATAGCTGCTAAGTATCAGAACAGAAAATAATCATTTATGCCCACTCATTGTCATTGATACTTTGACAGTTATTAAAACCTTGACATTTTATTATAATCCACATGAATGATGAATATCGTCTTCAGTAAAGACCGTCAGTTACATTTAGAATCGCAGATTTAACTTTGACAGTTTAAAGACTGTACATAAATGTTATTTGTAAGAGAAAAATGTAAGACTTTCTAGTAAGCAAAGGAGATTACCATATGTATTCAAAGCAATGCTAGACTTTGGGTGGATTATTGAAGCTTTAGGCTCATGCAGATTTGTCTTTACAACTCTATAAAGTTGAGCTGTAAAATAACAGGTTAAAAAAATCTGGCATTCCATTTTGTTTTAGACTGGATCTCACCGTGTATCCCTGACTGAGCTCGAACTCCGCGTGTAGATTTTGTGGCTAGGTAAATACAGAGATCCACCGGGAACACACAGAGACCCACCTGCCTGCCTCTGCTTCCCTAGTGTTGGGCTTCAAGGCCCGCCCCACCACAACCAGCATTATCTGTGGTGTGCCGATGGAATGTGAGCAGGCAGTGTCTGCCACCTGGGGCTATGCTGTCCCCACCATCAGGAACTTTAAAGCTCTGAAATCACCCTGTATTTAATGCTGGAAAGAAACTTTGAAATCTTATGATTGTGCATATTTAAAAAAAATAAGATTTGGGATTTATGTGCAAGGTTCATGAAAAAGAGCCAGTGTAGTGATAAAGGAAAGGTATCTTTAAAGCTCATCAGAGCCTTTTGGATAGCTAAGAGTTGATTTGGCAAAAACATAATATATAAATGGAATTAATATAGACATTGAAAAAGATGATAGTTGTTTATCATCTGAATGTGGCATTGACAGCTTTGGTCAAAGAATCACAGACTCCTTCAGTCTTGAGACAGAGGGATAACAGGTAACCTTTGATGTAATTTGGTCTCCAAAGAGTGTAACAAAAGGTGCTATAAACTACATGGGGATTGCAGATGCCTGTGACTCCTTCTTCATGATATCTCGTGATAAACAAAGTTAGATCAGGTTAAAATGTATTGCAACAGCCAACATTTCTTATAATCAGACAGCAGGAAATTCGTAGTAAGCATCTCCTGGTATGATTATACCTTGTCTGAATATACCTTAGGATCATGTTCCGTACAATTGCAAAGCTCCCTATTTTTGCAAGGAGGAAGAAGTGTTCTTGCATTGAATCTGCAGGATGTGTCCTATAAGTGATCATGAAGGAAGAAGAATTCTGTTTCTGGAAACTAATGAAACGACTATTAGTAAGCTCCTTTTTGTAACTGTGAAGATCCTGCTGGCTGTGTTGATGTGGGATCAAAACCCCCAGGGCAATTCACGCATCAAAAATTATGGCTTAGGGGGCACTGGCTTGTGGAATGCAAATTGCCTTCACTTCTCAGGAGAATGCTCCTGGCAGATAACAAACCAAAGAAATGTGGAAAGTCAGAAAGCCAAACTTATGTTGGAGAGGAACATCTTTTGTTAAACTCTTAAGGCACAAGAATTCTCTGCATAATGGATCTCAAATCTTGAACGATAAAATGCATGTATTTTTTTGTCATGTTGCCATAACTTTACTTAATGCTATGTTCAACAAACAGGTAAAGAACAAAAACATAAAGAAAACAGTTAACAATGAGAACAACTTTCTACATGCAGTTTGCTTATGTACGTGTTTGTGTGTGTGCACTATGGACGCCATAGGGCAGTGGACCTCAACGTGTGGGTTGCGAGTCCTTTGGTGGGGCACAATGGCCCTTTCACAGGGGTCGTATACGTATCTTTCATGTCATGTATTTACATTATGATTCATATCAGTAGCAAAACTATAGTTATGAAGTAGCAACAAAAAACAATTTTATGTTTGGGTGTCACCCCAACATGCGGAACTGTCGTAGACTTGCAGCACTGGGAAGTGGAGAACCATGGCCTTAGGGCAACACGATGTGTCGTTCTTACTCTCTCTGTACCTTACTCTTTTGAGATATGGTTTCTCACTGGATTTCAAGTCCATCAGTTTGTTAGATTGACTGGCCCATGAGCCTGAGGGATGCTCTTGCTTTCACTCCCCAGAATTGGGGCTTTTTGACTGTACCCGGCCTTTATGTACAGGCTGAGGATCAAACTCAGCAGCCTGTGCTCCAGCAGCAAGCAGATTCCACCTGTGCAATTTCCTAGCTCTGATTTTGTATTTGTGTACGATTCATCTCTTTATAATTTTATTTTGAAAATTAGCATGTAATTTGTGCTTCCTTGAGCTTGGCCTGCTGTTGAAAACCTTAAAGGAAAAAGAGAAAGAGAAAGATTTAGATTCAGATGGAATTCAGGCCAATCCAAACAGTGGAATGATGATCCATTAAAGTAGAAAAAAACAGAAAGCATTTCCTCACCCACACCCCACACCCCAGCTGCAATACCAAGGCCTTCAATAAAAGAAAGCACTCTGTAAGATAACAGAACTGAGTGTGGCAGAATATCATTAGGAATCATTTCATCAACCTTTTTTTTTTTTTAATTCTTCTTCTAGCCATGTTTGGTTCTACCCTGGGTCTCCGGGCTGTCCTGTTTCTGGTTCCCAGCCATCTACTCAGTGTCATATCCCTCTAATGATATGCTGCTTTGCACATAGACTGGGGCCTAGCATAATCGTTAACAGAGAGGCTTCATCCCTCAACTGATGGGAGCAGATGCAGAGACCCACAGCCAAATGTTAACTGGAACTCTGGGAGTCCCAGAAAGGAGGGGAAGGAAGGATTGTAGGAGCCAGCTGTCAAAGACATGGAGAGAACACTTCCCCCAGGATGAACTAACCAGGGCTCATAGCAGCTCACAGAGACTGAAGGGACAAGCAGAGGGCCTGAACAGGTCTCCCCTAGGCCCTCTGTATGTATGTTATGGCCGTGTAGCTTGGTGTTCTTGTGGGACTCCTGATGGTGGGAGTGGGACTTGTTTCTGACCCTTCTGCCTGCTTTTGGGAGTCTTTTCCTCTTACTGCATTGCCTCATCCAGCCCTGGTGTGAGGTCTGTGCCTACTCTTGCTGTGACTTGCTCTGCCATATTTGGTCGATACCTCTGGGAGGTGTGCTGTCTTCTGAAGAGAAGCAGAGGAGTAGTGGATATGGGGGAGAAGGAAGGGGGTGGGGTGCTGGAAGGAGAGAAGGGAGGGGACACTGTGATCTGGATGTAACCTATGAGAGAAGGAAAATAATTAAAAAAAAATTAACAGAGCTGGCTCAGAGCTCTGCCTCTTATTGGGTAAGTATATGGCCAAGTCATGTTTGTATGAAATCCACTACATGTGTAAGAGCCTTTTAACATCCTCCCTTCTCCTACTCACCTGAAAGTTGACTTGTTAGCTCATAACTAGAAACTGAGCACTTTTTTATTTTTATTTTTTTATTTTATTCACAGGTTATTCACTTGTATCCCAGCCATAGTCCCCTTCCTCTTTCCCTCCCAATTCCACCCTCCCTCCCTCATCTTCTCCCTGCCCCCTTCCAAGTCCACTGATAGGGGAGGTCCTTCTCCCCTTCCATCTGACCCTAACTTATCAGGTATTTTCAGGACTGGCTGCAATGCCCTTATCTGTGGTCTAGCAAGGCTGCTCCTCTCTCGGCAGGGAGGGGAAGCTCAATGAGCCTGTCACTGAGTTCATGTCAGAAATAATCCTTGTCCTCCTTCCTAGGGAACCCACTTGGGTACTGAGCTACCATGGGCTACATCTGAGCAGGGGTTTTAGGTTATATCCATGCATGGTCCTTTGTTGGAGAAACAGTTTCATACAAGACCCCTGTCTTCTATGATATATTTGGTCCTTGTGGGGTTCCTGTCCTCTTTAGGTCATATTAACTCCCCCTTCTTTCCTATGATTCCCTGCACTCTGCGGAAGGTTTGGTTATGAGTCTCAGCATCTGCTTTGATACACTGAAACTGAGCACTTCTGATACTATGTATCAATGAAAAGGTGGAGAAATAGTTGCCCATGTACTATTTTATTTGCAAGTTTACTGAATGGAAGACACCCCTTTAGGACATTAACAAATGAAATCTGTGAGTTCAGCCCACTTATCCTGCAGCACAGTATAAGGAGTGTGTTTCCTATCACTGTTGCTCACACTAGATGCTCAGGGTATCATCAGGTTTTAGCTCTGTTTTAGAGGTTCTGAGGTGTTGGAATAGGATGAGGATTGGACCCATGTGTTACTCAGACAAGACTTAAGGTAACCAAAATCCACAAACCATGTATACAAAAAAAAAAAAAAAGAAAGAAATTCTGTTGAAATCATACAATGCAAAACACATCATCACAGCCCCAAGCCAATAGGTAAAGCACTTTGGGCTATTTCGTAGTGCCGAGGATTAGAAAGCTGAGCCTTGATTAGGCAAGTGCTCTGCAACTAAGTTACATCACTGGATTTTAATTAAATCCGACTTCCTGTTATTGATGGGCTAAACTAGGGCATGCAATATGATGGCTAGGAAAACTCCTACTGCCTCAGCTTCAGTGCAGTTCCTGGGTACAGAGTGGTATAAGAGTGACCTTGGCTGAGGGTCTGTGGCCTACCCAATTGCACTTGCACCTAGCAAGCCCCACTAGGCTGTTAGGGCGCTAAGTTCCTGAATACTGCTAGTGATCCCTTGAATATGTTTATTCTTCCTAACTTCCTTTTAGCCAAGGATGAGGGTAAGAAGCAAAAACCACTATTCTCCATTCATATTGCACTTACGGTGAGCCACTGCCCTGTCCTTCAGCTGAGGTTCTGTTCTCCCCACAAGAAAGCTCGATGGATCATTACCTTTAGAGACTGAATCATTACCAGACAAAATATTAGTTCTCTTTCTTAAGATTCAAACAACTGCCTCGAGGAGAGGGGAAATATGTGGATTCTATTATCCTCTGCAAGGAAGAAAGGAAAGGAAAAGCAAAACAGTTGGAGTTCGCACTATTACAATAGTCACAAAATTGCGTTCTTGACACAGAAATATGCTTGATTGGGAGGTTTGAGGCAGTGGAAAATTGGATATTGGAACAAAAAACTCCCTGAATTATCCTGTTTTTCTTAGGTTCAGAATGCAGAGGAAATAGTTTTCTGGTCTAGAAGCCCTTACACAATCGCTTGAGGTCTAATGTGCATTCTGGAATGAAAACATTCGTAGGTGTAAGACTGGCAACATAAATTCACAGGTCTGAAAACATATGTGACTTTTTGAGCATCTGGGAAGCATTCTTTAGTCAAAAGCATAGATGTGTGTACCTGAGTATGTGAGTGTATGTGTGTGTGTGTGTGTGTGTGTGTGTGTTATTACAAACATGACTATTCCCATTTTGCATGACAAAGACTATGACTATCCTCTTGTTAATTAAGATCAGATTTTTGCTACTAACTGATTTCAGGTGAGACTTTATTTTGCTACCCAGTAAGTTTAAAATTACTTAAGATTTCCCTGTGTTTTATGAATTTTGTAATTTTGGGTAAATCATGTTGGCTTTTTCCTGAGTTTTAGGAAATCAATTAAAAATTATTTATCTATTAATAAATAGTTTGATGGAGACTTGAAATATAGATGTTGCTCTCATTGCTTCTATTTTTAATTTAACAATTTAAAACTATATCTTCGGTTATATATGCAATTTCATTGTACTATAAGTACTATGTACATAATATCAGGTATTTAAAATTTGTTGAAGCTTCTTCATAGGTAGAATATAGTTTGCTATTAAAAAATTCTTAGTTAAGCTGGGTGGTGGCGGCACATGCCTTTAATCCCAGCACTCAGGAAACAGAGGCAGGTAGGTCTGTGAGTCTGAGGCCAGCCTGAGTGAGTCCCAGAACAGTCAAGGCTACACAGAGAAACCCTGGCTCAAAAAGTGAAAACAAACAAACAAGCAAACAAAATGAAAAAAGAAACAGAATAGAACAAACAAAAACCCAAAACCAAAAAAACAGAACCAGCCAACCACCCTAACTCCCAAATTCATATTTATATTAAGCTAGCTATTCACAGGGCACTGATCACATTTTTTTTCAAACATCATCTATACTTTTAAGTATGCTTACCCTGTTTCTGTTAGAGACAAGGACGTTAAAGAGCCCTCTCTCCATTTTCAGTCTCTCCTTGGAATCCTGAAGTTTATTTTCTCTTTAATAATTAGTACCTGACATTTCACTACCTTCATAAGAATGGATGTTTAGAATTACTTCTGTCTTCTCAGTGAAGATCATGGTTCTTCTTACTTCTCTTCAATTTTATAGCTTAATCTCTGGGGTTTCTCATTTTTTTAGAAATGTTAATTATTTTCCCCTCAAACTGGAAATAAGAGGAAATAAAGTTCCCTCCCCCACCTTGTTAGGCCATTCTAAGAAATACAGAAGATACTTCATAGACTATCTGGTGACCTAGAAGAATGCAGCAAGGCTTAATGTTTTTTTCTTTACCATTTGATTTGATATGACATAGTGTAAAGTTATGCCATTGTTTGTAGATATTTTGTTTATTATAAATGATATCCTATACATATTTATTTTATTTATTACTTTATCCTGGAGAGGCATTTTGTATTGAAAACAAACTTCTCAAAAATGCAAAATTATGAGTCTCATAGATAAATGATCAAACTACTTATTAACAAAGGAAAAATCAGATATTCAGAAAAGTTCCAAAAGTATTCAAAAAACTATATTTATGCCACTTAATAAAATTTTGTTAGGATGAATTTTATTTATTTATTTTCTGTGTGTATGTATGTGTACACTTATAGCTACTTGTATACTTACAGGTGCTCATACATGGATATGTTTATGGAGACCAGATCAACCATCATGGCAGCCATATTTACCAATAGTTATATTTTAAATTATAATTTCAAATATAATTTTCTATAACTATCAAGTAGTAATTCTTTTATTGCTATCTTTTGACTTTTATTAAAATTATTCTCCTAAGGAACAGATTTTCATTTGTTTGTACATGAATAACTGTATCTAGTTCAGTTATAATCGACTTCTATCATCATTTTTATTATTCAAATTGTTCAAAATTTGCCAACATGAGTGTTGTCAAAGCTGTCTATTGTGATATTTAGTGCCTATTTATGTATTATTTTTTCATACTTTCTGTCACACTAATACACTCCAGCCTTATTTCATACTTTTCTCACTCCACACTAAAATGTAGCTATTTTCTCAAATGTCTTTGGTTCCTTTCTATAGAACATGGAAGTCTGAAACTCTAATCTGGCTATTTACTTAGGTCACTGTTAGTTATTAGAGTCAACTCTTTCTAGAATGTCTAGTAGACAAAGCTAGAAGATACAGGCATGTATAAACACATACATACAGATGGATTCCATATAATATACACACATATACATATATGCACTCCCTACACAAATATATACATACATATACATACATACTCATTTAGGTATATACACGTACATTCACGTGCCTGATTGTAATGTTGCAGAGCTTTTTTTCCATTTCCCTTTTTGATATTGCTGCTCACCTTTTAACATCAGGAAATTGGCTCCCATTGTTCATATACTTCCTTCTTTTCTCGATCCTCTACTCTCATGACCACAGTTGTTTTCTCGTTGGTCACTAGCTGCATCCCCTGTCCATGGCCCTTTCCTTGCTGTTCCCATGTTTACTTGAAACTCCTCTTTCTTGTCTCCCTCTTGAGTCTATCTCTGATCCTACAGCTCCACAATCCTTTCTGTCCCAAGTTCTCTCCTGTCTCCTGTGCCCTTTCTTATGCTGCCATCTCTAAAGACGCTAAAGTAAAAGGAAGAAAAGCGATTTGCAGCAGAAAAAGAGCAATTAAAAAAACCTTTCTCCATATTTGGAAATTGTATTTTAGGTCTGACTTTCTTTTTCTCGTGAATGTATTATCTGGTTTAAGGAACTGTGCCATTTTTTGTTTTTCACAAGTCTTTGCTGCTAGCCTTTTCAACATATACATTCAGTTCTGTCTTTCCATTTCCAGAAATTCTTGAGTTGGATATCAGAATTCAGCCCTCTTACTATATTCTTTGAATTTCTCAGTAGTTTATACTTCATTAACTCTGGTTTGAGTTCTGTAAACATTCATCAGCCTTGTATTACTAGTTCAAGAACTTACCCTGTGGCAGATTTAATGTCGCTTAGTCTCTTTGTTAAACTGTGTATCGGGGTGAGCATATTTTAGATATCTAATAAGTTTAGCTTCTCATTTGTGTCACCTCTTGTTCTTATTTCATAAGCACTTGGTTCTTAGTTTATGTGCTTGATTAAATTCTTTGGTTTATTTTCCCCTTTGCAGCCAATATACTTTGAAATCTTTTCTACTAACTCACTCCATGGGTGTAAGTTCATCCTTGTGAGGTGGTAGACTGAGTTTATTGACAATCTTTCATGTTGTTGCCATGGCTCACAAAATCTTATTTGGACATTTATCTCTGTGACAGAATTCCCCTGCATTTGGCCAGGCTGTGGCTGTCTCATGCCCGAATTCAATTTGATTCCACGTGGTGGTAATGTAGTTCTTATACAACAAGGCCTAGCTGTAACACAGTCAGGCTCGTCTTTCAGGATGCCTGCGCTGACCTAACAGAGTAGCTGTGACTGCGACATACTCCAGATAAACGGTCCCAGAGATTTCCTGCTTATAATGACTCTCAATTATGATGGTTCCTCACACAGTGACTCCTGTGTTTATAGCTACAGTCTTGCCTAATTGCAGTGGCTGCCAGTCTTTCTTTTAGAAATACCTCACAGGTTCAGGATATCACTTTCATAAAGTTTCTTACCTTGGTTCCTCCTGCCCCCATTTCTGTCTCACATGTGTTTAGTCTGAATTATAGAACCAAGACCGATAAAGGAAACTTAGTTCTTATGTCTTAATGACTTTAAGAAGCAACGGAATTTTCTGCCTGTGGCTTCAACACATTTATGTTTAACTCATCTTATTTGATGTCAGATTCTAAATTCTTCTATTCATAGATAGTCACATATAACATTATGTGGAAAGTATACTTTCTTGAACACTGGCTTTTAATATGATTATGGCACATTGATTCTATAACATGGGAGAGCCTTGAGATTTTTAACCTCCTTTCCTTTTTGCTTAAAGCATATACTTTCTTTTCATATTTAATTTGATTAAATATTTCTGGATGTCAAGTAGTTTCTCCTGAAAGCCAGTCAACAATTTTTGAGAGATATTTATTTTAAGGTCTGACCATGGTTCTTTATAAGCATATATCATTTTTGTTAATCTTTTCCAGCTTTAAAATGTGATGATCTATGTTTAAAAGTTTGGTGATTTCTAATGCCTTTAATTTCATTTCCTGGCACCTCTCAGGTAACCCTTAGCTTCTGCTATCACGATAGAAATATTTCATCTTAGTGCATCTTCATGGTGCAACCCTTTTGAAGCCTTTTAAAGGAGAATCTGAATTTTGAATGTATGTCCTGTGCAACCACATAATGTACAAGGCAAGGCAAGTAGCAGGGTGACAACCCAAGAGCAAGGCAGTGCCCTCTATATCATGATTTGATCTTCAAAGATTTGGAGGCATGAAGCATGAAAGGAATGCTCTTAGAGTGAAGGAAGTATAGCGTTGTTGAGTTTCTAATATGCTGACAAAGGAGTAATCATAAGAAGGATTGAAGCTATCGATGGGTCGCTTCTTTCTAGGCTGTTCTTCCCTGTATTGGCATCAGTCTCAGGCTATCCCTAGAAATAACTTCTCCAAGGTTCAAATCCAGAGGAAAGGAGAGAAAGTGTTTCTTTCCTGAAGTTGCACACAAATCCTGGGGACAAACTTGGGCCATATGTTTCCTGACTCAGATGCTTGGTAGCAGTTAGGGACAAAATGAGGTGCCACCCTCAACATAGATTAGAGCAGGGCTTGTGGTGGAGAGATAGCTTTCATGGAAGCTTGTGAGGCACAGTTCATAAAAAGCAGATAGATGTTGTGAACTGAAAACAATAAAATGTCTCAGACGTGACTAGGTTCGAAGACAAATAAACCATGCATTTTTTTTGGGGGGGAGGGTGTTACCTCATAGCTATAAAGTTTGAAGGTGTCTGTTTTGTTACAAAATAATCAAATTAGAAAGGGTGTTTGAAAGTCTTCAGTTTTCTGTCATTATTCTTTTCTGTTTATTTCCATTATAACCTTTCTTTAGGGTCAAGAAGAAAAAAAAAGAAAGAAAGAAAGAAAAGAAATGCATAAAATAAAACAGAACACATGATCGTTTGTTTCCTTCATTGACTCAAGGGCAGCTGAATGGTTTAATTTATTATGACAACCTGCAAATCTGTCGTCCATTGCTCTGCTGGACTGATTGGAAGGTAAGTAGAAGTTAAAACATCTGATTTGCTGCCATACCAGGAGTAAGCCAAAGGATAGTGCTTTCCTATAAGAAAACACCTAGAAGACTGTTCCTTTACTTTTATTTATTTATTTTATTAGATCTCAATTACTCTTCCTTACTGACCAGTGCAGTGACAGAAAGTTATGTAAAGTAAGTTTGTAGTGTAACAATCTAGCCCTGTGACACCTTTCCTCTGAGGTCTTAGCACAAATAAAAATAGAGTAATTGAATAAGTACAAGGATCCAGGCAGCTGCTGGCTATCTTTACCAGCAGCTCTCTTGGCCTTTGCCCAGCACCCCATTCCTACACTCCAGCACAAACAGGCAGAACTGAATTGCTTCCTGCTGGAGCACATTATCCTAAGGAGGCTGGAATGCTACTCAGGAGTTAGTTTTTCTCTGGCCTTTGCAACAGTAAACGGAAGGTTTAGTCTGCTTTAAAGGTACTTAGGCCCTGTTCTTAAAGGTACCCATCAGCCCTCCGGGCAGGGTCTGTGATGTGTGGAGAGAGCTTGTTCTAGATCTATGTTTTTGGGGGAGCAGTGTCATCATCTAGGGATATTTCTTTACCATGTTTCTTCTTATAGATGTAACCTAGCCGCCTCCGAGTACATCTACTTCTGGCTCATGGGTGCAAATGACCTAAAGATACCAGCATCCTTCTTCCCGTCCTGCTAGGGGGAATAAATAGAGTCTTGGCAGCCACCGGAGGCTACTGACACCTGCTCAGGACAAATCCCAGGCCAAAATGCTTTCTGTCTTCCTTGCATGTTCTACATGAAGAACTCAACTTTGTTTATCCTTCATCCAACTGGGAGATCATATTTCATGGCCAGCTGGTTCTCTTTGAGGCAGAATTTGGCCCCTTAAATATAGCACTTGTCTAAAGAAATGTTTAAGTTTGTTTACTAAAGGACATAAAAAAAATCACTTTTTCATGGTAGTTTTGCTCAGTTTTCATTAGTGTAATTGGACCTAGTCACATGTTTGTGAACAAATCTTGTTTTGCTTTCCCCATTTTGAACAGTAAACAGTGACCAGGTATTTTGTTTCCATAGCTGAAATTCCTTTTGCATTATTCAGAGAGGTTTTTTTTTTCTTGAGACTGTGAGCATTATTTTAGCATGTCTAAGGTCTTTAGTTAACATAGAGTTCTCAACTAATTTGGGAGAGCATTTTCCCTGTGGGCTTATTTCCTTCTGTTGTTCTGTAGAACTTTTCATACTTGTCTCCTTCTCACTATAGCTTCGTGTGCCTAGAATTTAAAATTTAAGTCCCAGTTTAAAAAAAAAATCTTGAGAAGAATCTCCCAGGACCCTGCTGTAATCAGCTATCTATTGGAAACCCCTTCTGCACAGAGCACTTCCTGTTTTGCCTGTTGTTTGAATGAGAAAGATGCAAATAGCTTTGACTGATTTGATTACTCTTGCTGAATTAAGAGATGCATTGTAACATCGTCCCTTTTCAAGAAAAAAAAAAATCTTCCATTATGGGTTGTTGTGACATTCCCACTGCTCATTTTCACGGAGCCCTAACCTGTCACCGTGAGCTCCAGACTCATGATTGCAATGGACTCAGATGTGACAAAGCTTCAGACTGTTTCATTAGGGCCAGTTTGCCTGGTTTCACATAAAAAGGGAGCTGGGAAAAGCCGGTCCCTGCAGATCGGAAGGCAGCCACCATGAAGCACGCTAAATGAGACACCTCTGATTTCTCGGGCATGACTGAGATGGATGGGGCTTGCAGCTGTGCCCAGCACATGCATGGCAGAGATTCTAAAATGTGGACTTCTAGAGTGAGGCTGTCTGAGTTCGTGACCCGCGCATCCCCAGTAACAGATTTTCTTAACATTTCTAAACCTCAGTTTCCTTGTGTGTAAAGCAGGGATACTACTAGAGTCTACTTCACAGGGTTGACATGTGGGTGAATGTTGGCTGTTGAGGTCTACTGTTGGCCACAGCCACCAAAGTCCAGACTACTAAAGCTCTTGGCACCTGGAAAGCTCATGTTGGCACTCAATCACGTATTATTTCCTTCATCACTGTTTACTGAGGCAATCTTAATGCCCCTGGATTGCTGAATGTGGCTTAGATAGTGTTTGAGAGAGGGGACTGTCAGTGTTAGCACAGTTCACAACTAAAATCAATTTCCAACCAATATTTACACAAGTTCCAGGTCAATATTTAAAAAGCTTAAGGAATCAGGTGTTTTATAATTCGGAGGAGGGGGAGCTTGTCTCTTTTCGTAGCCCTCGCTGAACTGGAACTCACTATATAGACCAGGCTGGCCTCAACACACAAAGATATGCCTGCCTTTGCTTCCCAAGGGCTAGGATTTAAGGTCTTCGACACCACTCCTGCCTAGGTGTTCTATAAATGCAGAAAAATATTCTACTTATGGAAATCCTGTTTGGTTCTTTATTGGATACTTGGTTTCATCCTGAAACTTTTCATCTTCATAATGGCAGTGTTGACAAGAGACTATCAGAAGAGGGTGGTTCTAATGGATGGGTTTAGATTGCTCTGTCTTTGTTTCTAAAATACATAGGACGTTCTGAGTCCCATGACCCTTCTCAGGTCTTCCCTATGAGGTTGTGTCTGTAAGCTCTCCTCTGCTCACACTGCCTTCAACTCCAAGGCTGGCTACTTAAGACTTCCCACTTAAGACTTTCCCCCTCAATTCAAATGTGCTGTTTGCTCAAAACAAAGATCTCCCTCATCACCTTTTGTTTTGCTTTTAAGCAACAGTTAAAAATTACAGATTTCTTAGGAATTTTCTTTTCAATCTTATCTGGAAATTTGTAAGATTGGGTTTAGGAATGTGTGAGATGCTTTCTCTCTCTTTCTTTTTCTTTCTCTCTTTCTTTCCTTTCTTTTTCTCTCTCTCTTTTTCTTTCTCTTTCTTTCTCTCTGTTTCTTTCCTTCCCTTTCTTTCTTTCTTTCTTTCTTTCTTTCTTTCTTTCTTTCTTTCTTTCTTTCTTTCTTTCTTTCTTTCTTTCTTTCTTTCTTTCTTTCTCTCTCCCATGTGTTCCATATGTTGCTCCTCTGTCTTTCAAATTCAAGGCCTCCCTTTCCCATTAATTTTTGTCGCATCACACACACACACACACACACACAGATTTCTTTTCAATTGTCTGTGTGTGTGGAGAGAGAGAGAGAGAGAGAGAGAGAGAGAGAGAGAGGGAGAGAGAGAGAGAGAGAGAGAGAAAAGAGAGGGAGGGGGCTTAGCCATTAAAGGCTAGGCTCACACCAGTAAGCCTAAGAGATGGTTTACCTTCTGGAATGACATTTAATGGTAGTAATTTTGTTGCACATTGTAGAGTGTTTTTAGTTGGAACTAGTTCTTTAGGTCTTGCCTGTTTGGTTTTTAATCACAACTAAAGGGCAGCAACAGCTGCTCGAGTTAGGCTGTCAGACATTTGAAGCCATTTTCTTCTTTGCGTGAAGTGGCTCCATTGAAAAGATGGAGCTGTATATGTTGAGGTTGCCACCAGCTGGTGAAAACACAGCATTTCCATTTTAATGAGTAATTGGGGTGAGGAGGGTGAGGGCTTTCTGCTTTCAGAGTGTGAATCTGCATGTTGAAATTCGTTCAAAGACTGGTTTCAAACTCCCCTGGAACAATAAAGAATTTCACAGTTAGGAGCCTGGCTGGAAAAATAAAACAGTCACTATTAGGAAACCATTTAAGGGTTGTGTTTACATCTCCTGGAACGTCTGCAAACCTAGAAAGCGGAAAGTGGTCACAGAATGAAAAGGGCCACAGTATTATAGCGGTGGTTGCTACTGAGTTCTAAGATGAAGGCACGTTTATCGCTTCCTTCTACCTTTGTCACTTGTGTACGCCTGCAATGGAAAGCTTGCATCACCTTAAGGGGAACAAGAGCGGAATGCGTGTGTATAAATCAAAACGTAAACCTTTAATAATGATGTTTTATGATGTGTAAGGAAAAAAAAAAAAGCACACCATCTTAAATCATAGCCACATTAAAAGAGACAGAGAGCAAAGGGAGAAAGCTCCGGGAGTGAGCTGCACTTTTCGTCACTCCGCTGGCACAAATCAAAATTCAAGTGTACGCATGAGAATCGATGGTGTGATAGAGACACCATGTCAGCCCATGTGCAAGGATGCCCACTTACCTCATGTCACATCCCAAACACTTTCCAGATGTGATAAGTTACAAATTAGCTGAATAGAGGTACACACATGAATGTTTAAGCAAAGCAAAAATGTCAGGGCAACTATAAAGGAGAACTTCCTCGTGTGAACATCATCCGTGAAACAAATGACAAAATACCCTTTGCAGGCCCCACTGACAAGACAAAGAAGACATCTCTGAAAAAGGCCTGCCAGCATTTGCAAAACACATCTTACCTCACAGCCAAATGAGCATGCATGACTTTTTGTATACACACACACACACACACACACACACACAAATAACCTATAATCTTGACCAAGGCCTTAAATACTTCCTTACACTAAAGACTGTGAAAGAGTACCCATTTGTAGAATGATGTTGAGATTTCAATTTTCGCGGACGGTGCACACATCAAAGTTTAACTAAGATGGGGTGTTTATATAACCATGTGGTTGTACTCACACACCTCCATCGAAAAGTATTCCTCAGAGGTTTAAAGAGTGATTTTCTTTATTTCTGGTTACTGGTGAGAATCGCTTCTTTATCGTACATGTATTTTATAGAACATTTTGCAGTTAACCTTGAAATGCACAAACTGTTTATTAAAATTTCTATATAATAAAGTAAAAACACATAGTTTGATTGCTGTTTTGATAACTTTAAGGCATATGTGTATGTCCATGTATTTACATTTTAAGATTCCATGTGTATATTTTTGTATGGTTACTTCTGTGGTTATATTTTTATGGTTGTTGTTTGTGGCCATAGGTTAGTGGTAGCTAAAGATTATTTTATTATTATTATTTTATAATTGTTTTGTTACTGAAAAACAAAAATATGTGAGATATGTAAATAGTCATCTTTTGGGTGATATTTAATGACATGAAAGTTTTCCATGATGTTAGTAAAAAATTGGAAGAATACACCACAATATACATAGTTTGCTTACAAGTTGATAGAAATAAAAGCCCTTGTCTACCTAATGTGTATATAGAAATACAGGCTTAAAGATTGGAAGGGTGTGTTGAAAGATTTTAATTGTGATTTCTGTAGTATAAGCGTGGAGAAGTTCTCTTTGCTCATTTCTTAGTCTTTACTTTGAAACAAGAACAGTCATAGATATCTCAAGATTGTATTCTAAATACCTGCAGTCTAGTGTGCTAGTTATACCTCAGTTAAGCTGTTAAAAACCTAGTACTACCTATAGCATAGAAAGAACTTTTGACTACTTTCTCTACAAAGGAAAATGTTAGAAAGTGTAGTTTACTTTCTATGAGTTGATGATCAGTTCATCTCTCTTGTAGAATATGCCAGACATTTGAGCATCTTTCTTAGTGGCATTTAACACAGTAACCAATAGACACTGCAGCCCTGTTCCCACATAATTGAGTCTGTCCATTCAACAGTGGTGGAAGGTGATAGAGCGCCATGACTATCAGTATGTGTGAAGATATGTAAGTCTCCAACAAGAAATGAATACTATGTTCAAGGAGCCACTGCTTTGTATAACATCCAATGATTCTTTCCTTTTTTTTTTTTTTTTTTTTTACCCCATCACAAGATGGCAATTTCTTGTGAAGGAAAAGCTTGAGAAGATAAACAAGGAAACAACCTTATATGTGACTCTCTTATTAGCACACCCAATGCTTTAGCAATAATTTTATTGATTATGTGAACTGTTAAATAGTCCATCTGCAAACCAAATGTAACTGTAAAGTTAATAGAAACACCAATAAATTCTTCCCAAGCAGCTCTAGCACTAAAATTAAATAACGCCTTTGGCTTGAGGGAGTCAGTGTTTTCTGATAAAAGCTTTCAAATATCCGGCATGTTAGAAGTGTTGCCAGGGACGTGAAAGATGATAGTAGACAAAGAATGACATGGTCTCAATCATTTTTTAATAAAGGAAAACGTAGGGCTCTCCGAGCAGCTGTACCCTACTTGGCTTGACTAGTGGACAACGCTAATATGCATTCAGTGATACAGAGACGGTGGCTGCCTTGTGAAGACTTCTCCACAGATGAGCCCCCTGTGACAGCTGGCTGCACGGCCTGTGCTGCCTTCCCAGGTCTCTAACCAAAGCAGCTAATTTTTAAATACTAATGCACAGCACGGAGCTCAAGAACACATGGGGATATTCGCCCCTGAGGCACAGTCAGGAGTTGATTATGATAAAAATTGCTTAATTATTTATTAGTAGTTGCTTTATAAATTACTCTGGTTTGGCTGGAGGGCGTGCGCTCTGAGGTGAAGAAGAGCTTGGGAGGGGTAATAGGCAGGGGATTTGTTGGTGCTGAAGCTTGGCTTTGTTTGTTTTGTTTTGTTTTTGTTTGTTCATTTTTTTATCACGTGGAATTCTTTGAGCTTACCCTTTATATGCCCCAGAAACAAATATTCTAAAGAGGGTTTGAAAGATCACATTTGTGTTTTCTCTGGATGGGTAATTGAAGATGGATTTGAAGGGAATGAGGGGGGGAAAGTGTCCTTATGGACATCAAAGCCTGAAAGGAAAACTGAACAAGAGCTGGGAGCTTGGGAGTGGGAGGGAGGGGAGAGAAACCATAAAGTATTCAGAACAAAGCAGGTAGGGAACAAACAGGAGAATATGGGATTTTATGGGATATGAGGGCCAGAAGGAAAGGAAAGTGTGGCATTCTCTGCTTCAGAAAAAGCACATAGTGCAGCAAGTGACCCCTTAACTGATAATGAAATCACAGGTGCTGATGCCAATTAGAGGGGGGAGGACCTAAGTGGCAGATTGACCTACTTTCAGGATGGATACATGTTGTCCGCCAGAAATTTCATAACAGCAGATTGCATAGACAAGCACATAATCAACAATGACAATAAAGAGACAGGCAGAGCCCTTCGACGTCATCACAAAAGGCCGGGAAAACAGAAGGACCTTTTAGCGGAGCGGATACCAAGGACAGGGACAAAGGCGGAAACAATTAGGTTGTATTAATTGTATTTGTCCTGTTGCAATGGGAGAGATTTTCCTTGCTCCACTAATGAGCTCTGGTATAATGACATTCTCCTTTCACCTCACTTATTCATTCATTCATTAGAATAAAGTTTATTTTTTCCCTTTACAAAGTAAATATGCAATAAGATCAAGTAAATTTTTTTGATTGCCAACAGATGGTGGGGGCTCAACTTCAGGACCATCTGATCTTTTGCTTTTTGGTTCTTTCCGGCTGTTCTTTCTACTTAATTACCTTCCCCTCACTTCCTAATCCCTTCCATGTAATTCTATCCCAAGATTGGGTCTAGCAGTCTCTATTAATTTTCCACAACTGCCACTGCTTTCTGATAAGATATTCCTTCTTTGTAACTGTGTTGCTAATGGCTGCAAACAACATTGTTCCTGCAGAACCTTTCAGTCTTCCTTGAACCATGTCTTTGCTCAATTTATTAATTCAGTTTAATGCTGATAATTTAAAAATCACTCTTACAATTTAATCTTCACCGCACATCTAACACAATGGCTCAGCCACTGGTAATTTTGTATAATCAAAGATGAATTTTAACTGACCTCATTTAAATCCTTCTCATATGAGGCATTTATTTTTCCCAATCATGGAAATGGTCCTACTAGAGTGACATGTGTGTTTCAGTAAGAAGTGTCCATTTATGTGGATGCATTTATGCATCTTTAATGAATGGGAGAGAAAGTACGGTGGTGATGTGTGTCTTAATGGTATTTCACTGAGACACCTAACGGATAGGAATTTATGGAAGTCTAGAGAGTAAACCCTGAAGCATTTTTCTATAGAATCCACAGGTCTATTTACATAATCCACATCTAGATAGAATCTTTTTAGCCTTAACAGGACAACTTAATATCTATTTCCATGTATGGGGATTTTCCTGTGTCCTGTTCTGCTCTCTTTAAAGTTCTGTCTTGCTAAGGTAGAAAAATATCCCATGGACTAAAACATCCTTCACCACAGATGTGTTGAGCAGTAAAATTGTAACTACATCATCTTTCTTCTGATTCAGAATTGGTCCACTAAAAACTATGTATTAAGCACTTATAATAAATAAGGCTTTAATGGTAAAGATACTAAGGTTTTGTGAATACCATTTAAAAATAATCATTTTTCTTTATAATGAAAGTAATATATATTCATTTAATGCTTCTGAAGGCTACAGAAAGATAAAAGAACCCATTGTCTGGCAGTATCTATTGTGTCATTAGTGATGATGGATATAAATGTTTTTGTACATATGCTTTCTGGGTTTCTATGCATATCTGCATCAAACATAATGTTTTGAACTTACATTGCAAATAAAGAGTTATAAGATAATCACTACATACTATGCACACACATGCTGTGTACAAGAGACAATTTAAATGAGTTTTTAAAATTCTACATTTATCTTAAAATTCTCCTTTCATTTTGCTACTGAATGTGTGCTCTAGACTAAGTGTAGATGGGCTTAAATTTTTGGTATTTTCTAAATCAACTTCATTTTCTGTCTGTTATAATATTTGTGTTTTCTCCAGTGACTATTATTTTGATGGAATATATCTATCTCCTAATTCCAAACCACATACTTTCTGATGCTCATTCACAGAAGCAGCTATCCAATACAAGAAAGAGACTCATGCAGAACTCATGGCATTTGGGATCTAGTCTGAGATTTTCAAGTGTACTGTTGACTGACTGGATAAGGTATTTTTTTCCTTACCACGTGCTGCTTTGAGAGTGTAACGTGTGCACTAGAAGCAATTCCATTGTGCTCTACTTGTTTATTTTGGGACATGGTTATTAATTTTTCCACATCATTAACTATACTTTGAGGACATTCAAAATAGCTGTCTTGCCATCCATCATTTGGCCGCCCCATGTCTACTTTAACCAGGCCACTATTATTAGGCATCTGGCTAATTTCCAAACGGTTGATATAAATAAAGCCATGACAACTGGCCTGAGACATGGTGCTAGGGTCAGGTCTTGTTTTTGCACATGCGCTTGAGGCTGTTGCATAGTCATTCACTAAGACACATTTACCTTTTTATTGCTGAGAACACATAGGGACGGCAAGTGGTGACCTTATGGCAATCCGTTAGCGTTTGTCTTTGACAGAATCAGAGGCAAGAAAATGTAATATATATGTATATATCTGTGTGTATGTAAATTACACACATATACACACATTTGGGCTTGCTTTCTGCTTTTTATTTTTAGACCCTTTACCATCACACCTGTTCAGATGGCTACATGGGTACTTGGTCACAGCGCAGAGTATATTTGGTGTTGGTGGGGCATTGAAATGTAGGCTGTTCTGGTTCTTTCTCTTGGTTTTGTGCTGCTAATAGCCACAGCATTGTCCACAGAGATGCCCGCTATGTGGGCTGTCTGTGTGGACGTGCACAGCTTCCCTGCACATGTAGGGTGCCCTGGAGAGCTATGCTGGCCCTCAGTGGGAAGCTATTCTGATCTGAGCAGTGGAGGGAAGGCTAGCCTCACACTGGCTCATGCGGAGCTCTTCTTATGGACCCTGTGAGCAAAACGCTTTAGAAAAATCCAAGGTTTACCTTTTCCCTAGGTGGGCGTGAAATAAAACTTGTTAGAAGCATAAACGCTTTTAAGCCTTTTACTCGAGACTGGTAATTTTCTTTCCAAAAAAAATTTGAACCACTTTATGCTTACGATAATTATATACAAAGCACCTTTTTGCCTAAATTCTTCCAACACTATTTTCTTTAGAAAGTTTACAGCCATATGAATTCTGTTCTCTCTGTTCTCTGTCTTTTCTCCCTCCCTTTCTGTCTTTCCTTTCCCCCCCTTTCCTTTCCTGTCCTTTCCTTGTATTCTTCTCTTTTATTCTTTCTGCTTTCTTTCTTTCTTCCTTCCTTCCTTTCTTTCTTTCTTTCTTTCTTTCTTTCTTTCTTTCTTTCTTTCTTTCTTTCTTTCTTTCTTTCTTTCTTTTTTGCGAGATTGTCAAGGCTGACCTTGAACTGCCTCAGTGTACAAAGTGCTGGAATTACAAGTGTCCCCCAATACTCTGACTTATTCTTTGTGCTTTACTGCAGGGGTAGCTAGTTTCCTCTTTCTTATTGTAGCATTCCATTCCCCTGTGTCATTCCATGCTCTTTGTACCCACCCCGCCGCAACATTTCTTATAAAAATTGCCATCTAAGACTTGTTTGTACTTTGAGATTTAGTGAGGAGATGGACTGTTCAGGTAGAACAAATACAGATATGTATTTCAGGAGAAAACTGAGATGGGGAGGGTGTGAGAAGGACACATAGGCAGCAGACATGCATATATGAATTTGGTGATGTTTCCATTCTATCTGGAACATTGCAACTTTTGTAACATGGCTAACCTGGAGCTTTCAAGGCCTCCTGTCCTTAAAGATGGCCTTACTGAGGGGTCTGCTGTCCAGGTAGCTATGTTTAGTAACACATGGGCTTTCGTGAAGGGATATCTACTGAAAGGACACCAGTCTAGGAACTGTCGATGGGGCTATGTGAGCAGATACTGAATCCTTCTCATAGAAATTAGAAGAGGGATAAAATTATCAACTGTCAGCACGTTTTAAGGAACAAATACACAGAAAGCAGATGAACTAGATGAAAGATGGAGCTTGTAGGAGAAAGGGCTGAAAGTCACAAGTTCCTGCTAAGGAGATTCCTAAAGCTGCATTACAGGCCCGAGGCAGAGAGCTAGCCCCAGCTGTCACCTGAACTCCCTCAAGTGGGTCTCTGCTCTCTACCATTCAATAAGCTTGATGAAACAGATATTCTAGGCAAAAGTTGGATACGGATTTGAATATCAGTTAACATAACTCTATGAACATATGTCACTGTGCAATCATTTTGGGTTAGTTCTCTCACTTAACAATAATTCGACAGGAAATTACAGTACTAACGTCTGTAGGTAGTTGTTAGGCAGCAAAGAGAAATCAAGCAATCTCCAGAAGCAGATATATGGTTGAGTCACACTTTTCTCCATAGCAGGGTTGTTGGTGACTGCAGATTGTCAGATCAATGCTGACCGCCGAGTTGCTAAGCAACTTGAAAGACAGGAATACAGAGTGGAAGCAGCTTCATTCTGAGATGAGCTCTTTGAAATGTTTTGTTTGTTTGTTTTTGTCATTTTTCTCGACTTCTACCACTAAGATATTAGCCTGTCACAGTTTAATAAATGATGGCACAGTCATGTGGCTCCTGGGGTCACAGAGATGAAGGACAAGGAGTGTGAGCTTTCTGCTTGCTTTAGGCTTTTTTGCCCCTATGTCCCGTGGGACGATGTTGAGCAATGCGGACGTGTCTCCATTGAGTAACACCTCAGTCTGGAATCTAAGTCTTTTACGATGTGCTCTGAGCAAACCCATCTGACGTGTCTCAAAGGGAGACATTATCTCTGATAAACTGGACAGTCCCCTGCTCTTTGCTCTGGCGACAAACACTTATCTCTGTCTTCCAAGGCTGTTTGCTATCATTCTATAAACATCCTTGATCAGATAGTGCCAGACAGATGTCGTCAGTGCCTTCCCTGCTTGCAGTAAATGAAGAAATGACAAATATCCTGGGAGAACTATCTCCCAAAAAACTGCTCCTTCTCTGGATGTTTTTTGTCTTCGAAACTATTTCAAAGGTCGGTTCTCCTTTCTGTTTGCTTGGCTATTTCCTTGTCGTCCATATTCAATTTACCTTAGCACTACTCTTGTTTTACACAACACCAAGGATCCTATTATCATTTAAGCACAAAGGAAAGTTAGTGAGAGGATTCCAAATTATTCTGTAGTTTAAGAAGCAACCCCAAGCTGAGCTCTGCTCAGAGACCATTGGAGTGGGGCTCATAGTTAGCCGTAGAGTACCTCCATTTGCTATGCTTTTGGCTGCACTATTCTTTGCCATTCTTCTCTCCCAGCCTTAAATTCTCACAAGAGAGAATTTGAATGATTCAGCTAGGCTAAAATTTCCTCCTTGATTTACACTTAAGGCTGGAAGGGATGATTATCAACACACAGTCCTGGTAAATTTTGCTTGTTTCCCTTGGAGGGCTGGTCGTGGGAGCTAGGCTGCCTTCCCAATTGCTTTCTATTATATGTAGATTCATTTTGATTCTTATTTTGTTGCTTGTACAAGAAAGGAGATTACTGTTTTGAGCTTTGTTTCGTTTCATTTTTAAAAAATCAATTAGGCCCCAATTTGCTTTGTTTGTTATTTTCTTGGCTTTCTCTTGCCATTTCCTAATTCTTGGAGTCATTTTGTGAATGGATTTTAGCCATTTCAAGGTTTTGGGTGAATAAAGTTGCTCCCTGGAGATAGGAGGGAGATAGGAGTTGTGGCTTTCCCTGAAGGTATTTTTACTGAGTGGTGGGTTACAGGAAGATGAAGATAAGGATGATTTTGTTTAATCCAAGCAGCTATTAACTAGCCACATATCTTCAAGACTATTACTTTAATAATAAAAAGGTTAATTCTAAGTATTTGATATGAATTAATCCATCTTTGGATATAAATTTCAGTAATTCTGTAAAATGCCAGGGTAGCTGTTTCTAGAGCTGTGAGTTTTTCACAGCTTGGACATAACCAAGATGACTTAATGAAACCCGGAGTAGGACTAATGTTACCTTATCGTTCACACACACGAACGCAGAGGGCATTGCCCAAAGAAGGACCCTGAAAGTAAGTTAGCAGACAGACAATGTAATAAGCTAAAATTTAAGCACTTAGTCATGCACTCATGCTAATTTTCATACTCCTTTGTAATTAACATTCCTCCTGACTGGATTAATTGGGTTTGCAATAAGTAATCACATTTGTAATACTGCAACTGTTCCAAAATTAATTGCTCACATATTCAATGAGCTGTTACATGTTCTCCTTTAAAGCTGCTTAGAGAGTCCGCAGTTTGAGAGCTACGGTCCTAAACATTTTGGGGAGTGTGACATGGACAGTGGGAAAGCCGTGGTTCCCAGACCTTGAGAGTACCTGAGAATTACTTTGCCACTACAACAATGCAAGTATCCTGGGCTCGCTCCAAAAAAATCAGGATTGGAAAATATTGGGTAGGGTCTGGAAAAGCCTTGCAAAATACAACACACCCTGGGGAAAAGGCTCATATACAATGTCCGGCTGAGCCAGTGAGTTGATGGAGGATTTCAGACCTCTGTGGCTTTAGACTAATTTTTGAGATAAGATAGTTTGCAAATTATAATTGACAAGGGAACTTTTGAAAATAATATTTTGCAGCAATTAGATCATAATATGTGTGACATAGAGCGGCTAAAGCATTTGCATTTTCTTCTAACCTGAAAAAATGACTAGAGATTTTTTTTAACCACCTCCAAATCGATCCATCTTACTGAATTAAGTCTCAAGTTACAAATTCCTCACAAAGGTGAGAATGAAGAAAGGTCTGGCAACCCTACATATCTTACAAAATACACGGTCTGATTTGTGCATCGGTGAGAAAACACACCTTTTGGGCATCAATTTGCCTTTCTCTCTTAAAAGCTTCAAAGGATTTAGTGGAGTTAGCACCATTTGTGATAGATAGCCCTCTCCTGCTTGTGGCAAGAAAATCGAGGTTCCTCCTTATAATTTAGAGTGTTCAAGTGATTGTTATTGTGATAGCTTAGCTGGAGGAAAATCTAAGAAAACGTATGGACCTTAAAATTTTAATAGATCACGTTGAGCAGTAGCTGAGAGTAAATATTCATTGTGAGGAATCCAGAGAAAATTGTAAAATGAGAAAATTTCTAGACATTATCTGAGGCAGTTCTTTTTTCTTTTCTTTTCATTCATTCTTTTCTTTTTTTAGAGATTCATTTGATAGGAATAAATCTTCTGGTGATGAGCAAAATAGTAAATGGAAATTTTAATTTAGTTACATTGATAACAGTTTAGAAATTATTCCAGACCTCGGTATTACAAGGGAAAGTAGATCTATAATCAGTGATCGAAAAAAACATGATGGAAACAATTATAATCAAATCGTCTCTGTTTCTTTGAAGTGGATACAGTTAAAACATCACTCATATAACCATGCAAAGACCAGCAATAATAGGTGATTTAATGATGTTCAAAGCCCTTGAGTAAATTCATATAAGCCAAGAGAGTTCCCCGAGGACAGGAATTTAATAATTATGATCATTTCTTGTGCTGATAACACTTGAGTTAGTATTTCCACTGCCAGAGTTTTAGAAAAATCAAATTGTAAAACTTAAGTGTCAGTCATGCAACAGACATGTATGAGTTGTTACAGTGTACTGTGTAGGGGTGGGCCTCAGTAAGCACAAAGGTTATATCTGACTTCAGGAGCCTCATTTCCAAAACTGCATGGGTCTGATTGCACATAGCAGCAGTAAACTTACAGAGTCTTTTTTTTTTCTGTCTGCAATTTCCCTTTTTTGGGGGGGGAAGGGGGTTTGTTTTACACTGTGAAGATGGGATGGCTAGTGTTTATTTATATGCTAAATATTTGAAACTGTTAATTAAAGCCAGGTGTGTTTTTCTTAGTTGGCAGAAGAGAACTCAACAAACTTGAGACGGTTTGGGAATTAGCAGGTCTCTCTATATACTAGGAGAAGTTGATGTGTAATTGAAAACCAGCTATGTTATCATTTTATCTCACTATGACCAGAGAGGATGGTACCTAATGGAAGATGATTGCTAGTTTTCACGATGGAGTTAAAGGTCCTTAGGGGACGGTTCAGCCTTGTGGGGTTGATGACACAACCTAGTGCAGTACCTAGTCTTTATCAGCCTCACAAGCAGTTCTGTGGGGCTCCATCTTACCCTCACAACACAGCTGCCATCACTGGGCACACCGGTGTGCCAGGATTTTACAGATGGCGATCATGAAGAGGATTAAGACGCAGATGGCTCTGTCTGAAGCTCTTGGTCTTGTTTTTTTCAACATTCTCCCGTCTCTCTTCAAAATAATATTTGCAATTTACTACCCCAGCCTCCCCCCTCCATTCTTTACCCTTCCCCTTGTTTAAATCCTCAGAGGTTGTTTGCTTACTTCAACTCGTCACAACTTGGGGCAAGTCCTGCAGCTTGACACCTAGAAGGCTGTTGTCTGTGGGACTTAAATCTGTGGCTCCACGACATCTTATCAATACCATGGGAGATTGACGATAGATAGAGAAGGCAATTGAAAGAGGGGACAGGCAAGAGTTAGAGGGGGAAGTGAGTGCATGGAAGTATACCAGAAAAGAAGCTGGGCAAAGGAGGTGCATCTGGGACAGGCAAGGAAGAAGAAAGCTTTTGTTTCCCTTTGTGGAACTGAGTTTCCATTCAAATAGGCTGCATTGGGGTATTCTACTATCCAGCCAGCAGGGGGAGTAGTGGACCTGAAGTGCCGTCCTGTGGGTAAAGTCCGTCCATTCAGTAGCATGTTTTTATTTTCGTGATCTTATCTTGCCTCCCATTAACGGATTCCATTCGAAAGAGATTGCTTCCGTTTTCTTTTCACCTTTTTAATGGTTAATTAAGATGCTGGTCAAGCGCTACACTCGAAAACAGCCCTCACTTTGACGTTATGACACATTTTGTATGTATACATTTATTTTAATACATGGTGATTTTCAGTTTGAAATGTGTATCTCTAGATTCCAGCAGGATCATTGATTCTGGCCAAAACTGCCTTATAACTTGGACTCAGAATAACAGTTTTTCATAGAAGTCAGTTGAGGAGACTAGAGTATACGGCATTTGAAAGTTCCTGGGAAACACTGTCTTTTAAAACCTGGGGTCTTGCTACTTAGCACAGGATGTCTTTGGTGCTCTTGCCCCTCCTCCTCTTCCTTCTCCTCTTTCTCCTCTGCCCTCCCTCTTGTGTTAGGGATGCGCTATCGGTGTGCTTCAGATAAACTTGGAATATTCTTGCAGATTAAATGTTTGTTTAAAGTTAAATAACTATCAAATTCTTAATTTATCTAAAAGGGACTTACTAATTGTTGACCATTATTTGCTTTATTTGCTCTTCTTTACAGAGGTTCTAGGGATAGGTTCATTTTGACGTGACAGAGTCCAAGGCTGGTTGATCAAGCCTGTGTGTGTGTTGGATGAAGGTCTCACACCAGGGAAGTAGGACTAAAGAGTGACTTCTGTTTTAATATGGGCGGTGCTTAGGTGCAAGAGACATGTTCCAAGTAAAGAATCAGTGCTAATTAAATTTAAAATTCAAGACACTCCCTAAGTTGGGAGGCCAGGAGTAAAAATATGACCTGAAAAATGCCACTGGTAGTGACTGGAAGACAGGTGGGGTCACTTGCACTTTATACGCTGTTCACTGGGTTCCCCAGGATTCTGTGCCATGGGTGGAGTAGACGTGACAACGGAAGAGTGCAGAGGCCAGAATCTGAACTCTATCTTCTCCTAACTCAGGAGGTTTTTCTAAGGCCTCCGGGCTCTGTAAGCCCATGATTCTGACCACAAATTGCCTGCTGGTTTTCCTTGACCTGCAGGGCTAAGTCAGGCATTATGGGCTGCCTAAGGTTCCACCACTGCTGCAGTTACTAGCGCCCCCTGACGGTACAGAATTGTTGAATTCCTGGCCAGTCCAGCCACAGGGCTAGGAAACCTTTCAGCGATATTATCAGAGGGTGAAGGAGCATGAGCTCTTGCCTGTTGGTACTGCAATGCCAACAGAGGGCTCTGCAACGGTTTAGATAGATCTATATACAAAGAAGATTTACAACGAGGCTATTAAACGAGAGTTCTAGGTCTAGCTTCATGAGATGCACCAACCACTTTTTCCAAATTTTTCCTAGTGCCACTGTCAAAAGTAAAGTCTTTATCTAGATCAGCGGGTCTAGATCTGTGGGATGACCCTTGGGGGGGGGTTGGATGACTCTTTCACAGGGGTCTCCTAAAACCAAAATATTGGAAAACATAAATATTTACGTTACGATTCATAACAGTAGCAAAATTACAGTTATGGAGTAGCAAAAAAATTAATTTTATGGTTTGGGGTCATCACAACATTCAGAACTTTATTAAAGGGCAGCAGCATTAGGAAGGTTGAGAACCACTGATCTAGATGGATTATTGTTCTGACCTATAATGACCTTTCCACCTTTTCTTATCTATAATCCAATTTCTGAATTTCCTTTTCAATGATATTAGGTAGAATAGCGTTTTAAAAAGTCTTTTGACATTAAAGATAATGAATGCATCTGGCATTGTTCAAGTGTCTACTCTTTGCCAGTACATTAACTATATTGATTTTGAATTGTAAATGACTTGATTAATATCCCCTCCCAGGACCACCCCCCCTGCCATGGGCCGTTTTCTTCTCTCTCAAATTCACACAAGGTAGAGGTGGCTAACCTTCAGTTTGGCAAAGGGTCAGGGAAAGTCATGTGAAAACTCTGTTACAGCTGGCGATTAGCCTAGAAGAGAGGATTGATCATGGGAGGGTCAAATCTTCAGGACGTAACTCTGTGGCTATTTTCTCAGCCCGGACTCTAAGAATATTCACTGTGGACCAATTGAGCTGTTATGTAATGAACAGTTTATATATATGGTTTCTAGAGCAGAAGCTAAAATTTAGCCAGAGAAGGGTGGTAGGAGAAACGAAATCTACAAATGAGGCCAGTTAGCCAAATATCACTGTTTTGTATGAAACTGAGATTGTTCTCCAAAGAGACCCTCTAATTGATTAATAGTGTCCTATTATCCTTACACTGCACGTTGTCTGAAACACTTTATCTACCCATAGCTAAGTTCATTCTGTCTTAGCAACTGAGCGGTATGAACCTTGAGGAGGCTGCTCCAAGGTGTGGCGTTGCGCATCCTTCCCCACGTTGCTTAGGTTGACCGGACTAGGCACGTTCTCTTCATCCTCTCAGCAAGAAGCAGAGCGGGAAGCTAGATACCTCATTCTTAGATATGACCACCCTTCCATCAATATTGTTGTGGTTTGTTGACTACTAATTTCTGTTGAGATGATTTATGGTAAATGATACAGCTCATAAAACTGTATTATAGCAAACGTGGAAAAGGTGGGCTTGAAAACCACTGTTGACATAAATGTCAGGCACCCACCCGTGGTTTTCTCACAAGCATGCTTACTATATCTGTAAGGACAGGTTTTTATTTGTGTGACATACACACACACACACACACACACATATATATTGTGATATATATATATAGTTCTTTTATTATCATTTATTACAATTTATTCAATTTGTATCCCAGCTGTGTCCCCCTCTCTCATCTCCTCCCAATCCCACCCTCCCTTCCTCTTCTCCCCCTGTGCCCCTCCCCTAGTCCACTGATAGGTGAGGTCCTCCTCCTCTTCTATTTGACCTAGCCTATCAGGTCTCATCAGGACTGGCTGGACTGTCTTCCTGCTTCCTGACAAGGCTGCACCGCCCCCCCCAAGAGGTGATCAGAGAGCCTGCCACTGAGCTCATGCCAGAGAAAGCCCCAGCTCCCCTTACTAGAGACCCCACGTGGAGACTGAGTCTATGGGCTATATTTGAGGTTGGGTTTTAGATCCTCTCCATGCATTGTCCTTGGTTAGGGTATCAGTCTCTGCAGGGCCCCCAAGGTCTAGTTGTTGTTGGTTTTATTTTTCTCTGTTGGTCTCCTTTTGGAGCTCCTAAGGGCAGGCTTTCTTTTGTTTAGGTACCTTCATCATTGTTAGTAGGATATATCAAAACTTTATTTAACTATTTATTCTGTTGGTATCTTGACTTCTTAATTATAACATCTGTCCTCACTGCTACCTAGTAAATGTGTTATTATTTATTTCCTCCTTTTTATGTTGTTAGGCATTGGTCATGGAGTGATTACTAAGACTGCTAACTTAGAAATTTATTGGGAGAGGAGGCTCAGATGCAACTATTCTAACGTGATATTTAGACCACAGTTTGTAGTCATGAAATGCTGGTTTTCTTCCTAATATCGCAAGCCAGAAGCCATAATTATAATCAACCCAGAGACTTCTAACAATTTTATCACACAACTCTGCCCTTGCTATTTCAATTATTAGTTTGAGGGAATCCTAGCATTTTAATGACAGTAGGTTTAGTTTAGTGTGATTGGACCACACATTCTTGTTAGACATGCAGAGACCTTAAGAAATTGTTTCCTACTTGGTACGGAATCAGAGTTGCACACAGTAGATGCAAACACTGACTGAATCCTTAGGAGATATAGCCTTGGTGGATGACTGCACCAGTACCTCAGCAAGCACACCAGTATCCAGGTTCTAGTGGGAGAAAAGCCTCAACTTGATGTCACCATTTGGCTAGTAGAACCTGCTAACTCTTTAGAGTTAATGTTAAATTTTTCCTCGTGTTCAGTCTTTTGCTTTTAAACTAATTCAATCTCAAGATGACTTATAACAGGAGGCAAATATTACAATAACAATTACGTTCTGCAACAGGGAATAAATTCTAAATGAATCTTAACATTTTTCTTGACACATTACTATGTTTAAGTGTGTTAAAGATGTCATTGAAAGGTGCAGGGGAGGAAAATGAACTTGATTTGGCAGGGAGGTGTTCTTGGTACTATTATCTACAACTGTCTATGCTGATTGGCAGCACACATATTACCTCTTAACAGTCATTGTAGTCAGTTGCATCATATTTGAGTGTGTGGCATTTTTACTGAATATTTGAAACTGTTTTAGTTAATAATATTAATTGTTCATAGACCAACTTTCAGCCATGGATACAAAGTGCTTGATGGATAATGAGCCAAAAGTTTCTATGGACCTTTGCTTTCAGAAAACAGAGATCAACAATATCATGTTGCTTAGGAACCGTGTATTCTGAGGGATACAAATGCACCACAGCACAGAAAGGACAGAATTCTTCCGTGTGTTATCAGGTTGGAAGCAGAAAACCAGACTCAGAGGCTGAAGGTCACTTAGCTCCAAGGAGCACAGCAGAAACTGGGGCTAAGATCTCCTGAGTCCTTCCTTGTTCATTTCTTTCTAATGAGGTACACCTTTTTTTAAAAGACTGGTACAATTGTTTTAATGACTGGAAAATATCTATATTCACATTGCAGAGGACATCAAAGCAAGGAATTTTACTCAATATTTTCTTTTGGAAAACCAAACATGCTTTATTTCGCTTTTCACAATTTATTTAAACATCTCACATATACAAAATAGGTACAATTTAATTTTTCTGCTTGTGTAAGAAACAAGACTTCTTTGGAACCACTGGGAAAAGAATGAAAATGAGGCTGGCAAAGAACAGACGCTGAATCTAAAGAAGAGAAAACTTTGGGCAAATGACCTGTATACCTTTAGTTGGGGATTTGATGGGAAATAGGACTCTGCTATATCAAATTTAAAAACCCACACAATACACCTCAATATGGAGGATCGTTTCTTCTGTAATTCTTCTAGCACCATCGGCATTCTTCAAGTATCTAAAATACTGTTAATTAGCACCTTTGTATCATAAGCAAACAGAGCAAGTAGCTCGGTTCATGTCTGTCTGTGTCAACTCCCATCGAGATGGTCTACACTCGCAGGAAAGCATCTTGAGGTAGTTTAAACCTTTGGAAGTTTGGGTTCTAAACTTCCCTCTGGAAGATAGTCAGAAGCCACAAGTGGTGCGAGTGTTCATGGTTTATTTTATTTTATTTTTCAATTTTTTATTTTGGTTTTCTTACAAAGGTTGACAGTTTCCACAGCAGGTGTCAGAGTGTTAAAAAAAAAAACCAAAACCAAAAACAACACTGCAAATAATTTGGGGCGGGGCCAGGGAGAGGGCTTAACTGGATCATATTGCACATTGCTCTGACCAATCTTTCTCTTTTGCCCACAGTTTAAGATTCAGGTGCTTAGAAGAAGACATGGAAGGATTCAGCTTTCAGTTTTTTTTAAAGGAAGAAATGGCAAAGAGAAAGTTTTCTCAGGTATTATTTTTTTGTTTTTAATTTAGGTAGAGTTCACTTATTTGAAACAAACTGGGCCAACTTCCACACGGAATTCTTGGTCAGCGCCACCGATGTCCAAAGGAGCGATGTCAAGGAATGGCAGGCGGGATGGCTTATTTGTTTTGTACTCAATGATTGTCTTGCCCCATTCATTTGTCTTTTTCTGTTTAAAAAAATAATATTGGGGAAGGAAGATAATACATAAGGCAGCATTACCTCTGCACCTGACTTAAATCTCAGCATCAGAATTTAGGAGAGCCACCGTTTGGCCGTCCATACATTTCCGAAGATGGATTTCTGATTAAGAAGTTTATTGTTGACATTCAGTGTCAAGAATGTCTTTTAGGAAAGTGTTCTCACTCAGGATAAGTTTCAAATGCATTTGGACACACATTCCAGTGACATTTCTATAACATAATTTTCAAGATGTACAAAAAGTTGCTGTGTGTGTGTGATATGTGTGCATGGTATGTGTGTTTGTGTATCTTGTGTGTGTATGTGTATGTAGAGGTGGGTAGGTATGCAGTAGTTTTTACATTTATATTTCATTCTACTTGTAGCATGTTATATAAAATAGGCTACATACTTTTCTTTTATAACAAAATTTTACAAACAAATTGAATGAAGGTCATACTCAAGGGTGTAACTGAAGAGTTCTTAACCTCAGTAAGTTTTAAGTCTATGCTAATATCTAAGAGCTCTAAATGTTGAAGGGAAAGCATAGGAGGCAGTTCAGGATGTTAGAGTTGCTTAGAAGGAAGTATCTAAATAGAATTCCTGTACGTAGCACAGAATTGTTGGGTGAACTTGTGCTCATAAAAGAAAGGCCAATTAATTTAGATCTTTCATTGGTCTCTTGATTTAATAGTCTAAGCCAGAACCCATCACCCCACTTCCCAAAATGAATGTTCTCCCGACATTTCCCCATTACTTACAGAACAGCCATCTACGAGGACACTGTAGGTAAACCTGCTGTTGCCCTCAGCAACAAGTTCGACGTCATTGGAGCCCTGCAGAACCACAGCCTTATTCAAGCTGCCTGTCTGCTCATCCAGGTATGCGATGCTGTTCTTGCAGTGGTAGGTGATGTTCTGAGAGGCACGGTTAGCTAGCAGGCGCATGAAGGCAAGTTGAGTTGCCATTTCCTTGGAAGTCACTCCTTCCATGTTGTATTCAAACTATAGAGAAGAAGGTGAAAACTCTTAAGTGGATGCCTCAGACTAAAACTCAAAGAGAGTCTGGTAGAAGAAGAAATAATGGCATCATAGTTGGGGCTTAGGAAAAGCGTGCTTTTAAAGAACACAACACCCTTGTCAAAGCTTCTGTTGCTTTAAGTACCATAAGACCTTTGTGGTGAGAGCAAGGTCATAAAAAAGGGCAGTTATGCATTACCATGAATGTCCCCTCATTAGTATTTTGCAACTGTGAGATGGAGTCAAACCTCATTCTGTTTTCTGTAATGTACTGGATTCTAGTGTCATGTGGTAACGTCAGTGGAAAGGTTTGATTAAAAATTCAGAAAAGCTGCTCACGTTCAGGAATACATATGCATAGCTGGGGGGCTATCTGCTGGCCGGTGCACCTTTACATGAAATCACATTAGCCATTTCTCCACTGATTACCCATTAAGTCACATTTGAATAATAATGTTGAATTAGATGGATGTGACCAATCTTTTAGTGTGCAATCTAGGATAGAATTGGAACTTGTGAAAAGAGCAGTTTTTTTTTTTTTAAATAAGCCCTGAGGTAAAGGATTAAAGCCCAAGTAATTAAAAAGCAAATGATCCTAAGAAGATTATATTTAGGAGGAGGAGGAGGAGGAGAAAAAGGAGGAGGTATATTTGGAGGATTCCGTACCTGGCTGCCACCATTGATAGTTTCTCCTAACCAGACATGCTTGTTGGCCTGGGCCCTGCTGTATGAGTTCTTGGCTGGGATGCTTACAGGTTGGGCTTGGATGCAGGTTTCACCAGTGGAGAAATCACAATACACTTTGATGGCATCCATAGTGCATCCTTGGTTAGGATCAATCCAGTAGTAATCTTTTCAGAAAAGAAAACTCAGCTTGTAAACTTGAAAACGGAGGCTCTGATAACAATTTGTCAATACCATTGATTCTTACGAAAACATTGTGATGGTGCTGTTACATCACCTATTGCACTGTTAATGGGAAGACGTTGACTGTTTTAAATTTAAGAGCCCCTCTTTCTTCATGAAACATCCGGCCAAGATATTTATTCCATCTAAGGTGGTAGGATCAAAACCCAAGGCCTTACTAAGACTCGAGTGAATTCAAGGGCAGCTTAGGTAACTTAGTGAGACCATGTCTCAGAGCAAAGTCTAAAACATGTCCTGAGGATGTAGCTCTGTTAGACACTTGCCAAGTGTCTGTTTAACACCCAGTACTGAGAGTAAATAAATAAATGACTCAACATTTTTAAAGGTGAGTGTGGGCCGGAGCAAAAAACAGATAGTTCATTAACTGGGTATGATTTTTGACAGTATAGATTTTTGGGGGCCCAAATATATGTCTGTCTTAAACATCAGTAAAAAATTGATTTTGGAACGCTTTGCTGTATGAGGAACCAGTGTGGTTTAAATATTTTGACCCACCGCTGTTCCACTCTGGGTGGCTGAGTCTTAAGTCCCGGCATGTGCGGGCAGGGTTCTTTCGAGAGCCTTCAGGAGTGAGAAGGGTCTCAATCTGGTTATTGAGGGATTTCAGAGTTGCATCAACTTCATAGTCCTTGGGTCTCAGTGAAGGCTGTGAGCGGGGCTGGTCAGCCCGGTAGAAGTCTCCTTCGAAACCAATGTCATATCCACCTCCACTGGCACCAGGAGGTCCAGGAAGACCAGGGGGCCCAGGAGGACCCTATAAAGTAAGAGTCGGGGAGACAGTTTTAAATGGAGTGATGGTGGAAGTCGCAGCCAGGACATGAAATTTTCAGATGTGCTGTGCATCAAACCATGTTCTAATATGAGAAAAAGAAACAAGTTCATGTAAGTAAATTACTTGATCTCGGTCACACAGAGATGGATTGAAAAAGCTCATCATAGACAGACAGTTTACAACCGTCTTAGAAAAAGTCTCCTCAGTTTAGTCTGAAGAAAACATTCCTTTGACCAAGGATGCCTAAGCTATCTTCCTAAGCCATACTTACAGCGGGACCTTGGCTACCCTGAGAGCCACGAACACCAGCAGGCCCGACTGGTCCAGGATGTCCAGATCGACCATCTTTGCCAACAGGGCCAGAAGGACCAGCAGGACCCTAGAGAAGAAGGATACCAAGTGCTTGTGAATGAGCAAAACCCCACAGGTAATAGTTGTCCAGGGCTTCCTGCCTGGACTATTCTTTAGTTCAGGAGAAGAACTTTAATTTTGATTCTCTTACCCTGGGACCTGCAGGACCCACGGGGCCAGGAGCACCTTGGTCACCATGTAGGCCCTTTTCAAAAAGAACAGAGAATAAAAATCATACTTTCTGAATACATGTCAGTGGATAGTCTTTTTTCCTCCCAAATTGAATGGAAAACTTTAGTTTCAATGGACTCTGGATTGAGAAAATTGAAAATGTAAAGTGGGGCTCTTTTCTCCCATTATATCTATTATGTTCAATTATTTTTTTTCCACAAGCTATTTCAACAGTGCAATATTAGTCATCCCTCTAATTATATTTATTTTAAGTGGGGTTGAAGGACACTGTTGCCAGGAGATGTTAATATACGAATGTTTCTTTCTCCTTTAACCCTTACGTCTCTGTGTTAGAATAGGAAATCGTATCCTCTCTGAGAGAGGTGGACTTAGCTAGAAAATTGGAATGGATGTAAGAGGTAAGGCATTTACATAGTGGTGATGGGCATCTGAGGAAGGACCCTCTGAGCTGAAGGTCATTCAGGTTAGAACTCATGCAAGACAGTCAAATTTCACTTACAGCAAGACCGGGAAGACCCTGTAATCCATTGTGTCCCTTTATGCCAGGAAGACCTCTGGGGCCTTTATCACCGGCCTCTCCCTTGTCACCCCGAATACCTTGAGGACCCTATAAAGAAAAAGAAGGAGATGGTTTTCTACCCTTTTAGAACAATATCACCAACTTCTCTTTGAGGAGTGTTTAATCCATTTGTAAAGGAAACTCGAGGCACGTACAGGTCTAACTGTGCTGCCATTTTCTCTGGCCATCATTAACTGAGAAGTGCATAAAAGGGCTCCCTCCTTATGACTAACTAATACAAACAAGTGGAACTAGACTTAAAATAATGATGTCATCTAAATCATTTCTCAGCATGGACTAAAGCACCAAAGTCTATCCTATATATTATCTACTGATTAAGTAGATGGCTTGGAATTATTTCTCTTAAGTTTTAAATGTTAATCATCACCATGTACATACACTAGGACCTCTTGGACCAACAGCACCAACAGGACCAACAGAACCAGCAGGACCCTGTGAATTAGAAAAGAAAAACAGAACTCATGAGCTAAGTTCAAGATCCTCCTCTTGAGGGCCCCACTGCCCTCAAGTGTGAATTCATAGTGAAGCCCATGAGGGCGACAGCATTTCCATACTTACCGGCTCACCACGATTTCCATGTTTCCCAGCAGGACCCACAGACCCGTGAGGGCCAGGGGCACCGACAGCACCAGTAGGACCAATGTTGCCAGGATAGCCACGCTCTCCCTGTCAGAGGCAAAAGTGAAGCTTTGCATCAGCCTGCCAGTATTTTGACCGCTCTTAGAAAAGGATGAAAAAAAATATACTGACCTTGTGTCCAGCTTGACCATCTCGACCTGGGGGACCATCGTTGCCAGGGTTACCCTGTGAGAATACCATGCAAATCAAGATACCTGGTGAGGTCCAGTAATCTGTTAGCCTTACTGTCTCTGCCACTCTGCCTTCATTGCTCAGTGTTCAGACAGTTAAACAGAAGAGGCACAATAACCTCCCAACTTATTTTTTTAGAACTATTTTAAATACTTGGGGCCCAATTTAAAGTATGCTACTTAACGACCATTGCCAAACCCAAGTGATCCCTGTGGTCTTACTGCAAAGAAAGGTCATTTTATAGAGAAGTAGACGGTCTAGTTTAGAAACTCAGAGCATGAGACTTGGTGGCAATACTAGAAGCTGACACAGGATGATGTCCTGCTTGGTTTTATTTGCAATGAAGGGTTGTACTCACATCACGACCAGCTTCGCCAGGAGCACCATTAACACCAGGACTACCCACAGCACCAGGGGGACCACGGGCCCCAGGAGGGCCTGCTATGCCCACAGGACCAGGTTCACCCTAAAGTGGCAGAGAGGATAGAATACCATCACTACCATCAGAGATTTCTAACCTCAGCCGCTCAGAACAACTCCCAGGAAATTCTAGTTAAAAGAGGAAGGCAAATTGAATATAGATGGGTCACAACATTGTAGGAATCACCGCTGCTATCATCCCTTGCCCTGTCTTCACCTCACTTGTGGGTCAGTTGTGTGGCTGTGGCTGTGTATGGGGCCATGGAGGATCTGATGACACCTAACATCGCAAATAGAATTACTTCATGAAGTTGATAGTTTCTGTATAAAAGATGGGTCTTAGCTGCTGTCATATATAGGGTTAAATGGAATGATTCATAAACTTCCAGAATCCCATTCTTCTTACATTTCACATTGCAGGGAAGTAAATGCAATTAGGGCTTATATCATTCTTAAGCATGGAGAAAGAACAAAAATCATTCTGCATAATGTTAAGCTGTGTCTTTATAGTGTGTGTCTAAGTAAGGTAGTATTAAAGCTTCCTAGATAAGTGACATGTGATCTGTATAAAGAAAATGCCATGAATAATAATAAAAAAAAACTTAAATGGAGTTATTCAGTGATCAATCTGTCATATTTGAAGTGGCAGCTTTTAAAATCCTTTATCATGTTAATGAGAACCAGAATGGCATCAAGCACTCACTCACCAGAGCACCAGCGATGCCTGGCAGACCACGTTCGCCTCTAGAGCCAGGGAGACCCAGAATACCAGGAGCACCAAGAAGACCCTGAGGACCCGCAGTGCCAGGGGGTCCCTAGATGAGAGAGAGAGAATAGACTGATTATTCCTGGTAAGACCCTATCTCATAATACACTGAGCTTGAGGACTGTGAAAACCAGGGGTCCTGAGATCAGGAATAGGCCAATGACTTCTAACTGGTGGGGCATAGCCTTCGACGGCTTTCGTTTTAATTTTTTTCCAGAGATGACAGTAAGTTTACATTTTCATATGTATATATGTAGTTGAGATTAATAAAACCACTGTGTATGTGTGTGTGTGTGTGTGTGAATCTAATTTTTATGCAAGGAAGATAATTTTGACCCTAACTTCTGAGGTCTAACATGGGCACCTTGCAGAACAGCAGTAGCTCTGAACCAGGAATGCTTCGGGGACCAGCAGCTGATGGAGCTTGATTAATTTACAGAAGGAAAACCACAGCAATAGGATTCTGTTCTAATTCTTCCGTCCCCTGAGAGCAAAAGGGCTGTTACAGTGAAGCTGCGTTCCCTCATCCTCTGTCGTTCTTAATACACGCTTTTGGTGCTTCTGCTGCCGCCACAACACCTTCTCATGTGCTGGACAGCTGTCCTGGCTCAACCGAGCTCAACCTGAGGGTCTGCATTACTCACTAATACATATATGCCACTTGAGGATTTGTAAAGAGGCTTTATTGTAACCCAACATCAGTATTGAGGAAAAGGAGCTTGCAATCACTTACTGCAGTGCCGGGTTCTCCAGAGGGACCCTTTTCACCAGCAAATCCAGGGGGGCCAGATGCACCTGTTTCTCCAGTTCGGCCAACTGGGCCTTGGTCGCCACGAGGACCACGGATCCCTTCTTTACCGGAAGCCCCAGGGGGGCCGGGAGGGCCAGTGATACCCTGTGATCAAATGTGCGAGGTCATTTGTTTTCTGTTAGTTGTTACAGACCTGGGACTGCACAGCTCCCAGATACTAGGACCCAAACAATGCTACTCAGAAAAATAACACCCCAGCCATTTGGGGAACTTTCAAGATTCTCATAGGAAGAAACAATTCTTTCCTGTAGAAAAGATAACTCATGAGGTGGAGCTAGTGGGAAATTTTAGTGATGAAGGCAATGCATGTTATATTACTGCTACCCTGGTAGATTGGAATCAGAACCAGGAGATTTAAGTCTGTTGATTAAGTCTTAGTTTGAGGGGGACTTAAGATTCCTGCAGCCTCTGGCCATTTCTTCTTAAGCAAAACCAACCCTGGCATTCTGTTCATAACTGAGGAACTGCATATGCTCTCTTGACTAGGTTTAATTAAATGCCTACAAGGAATGAAAATTTTTCTGTTATGAATCTGTAAAAAAAGATTCCAAGAAATCAACATCTTTGCTATTTCTTTTTCCCTGAAACCTTAACTGGAATACTTAATCCTTGATAATTAATTAAATTCTCTTGAGCCCTGACAGGAGGGTTTGAATAAGAATTAAATTAGAGGACAAACTACCTTTAAATTCAGGAACAATTATAGCCTTAGAATGGAGGCAGAATGTTAGCTATAAAGAGTAATTAGATATAGAAATATCACATATGTGACCAAAGCTCTTCTTGTTGCTGTTTTTTTCTCTTTAAAGAGAGATTATGCATTCCAAAGAGTGCTGGTATTTATACAAATAACAGCTACTTACATTATGTTTTAAAATATCATTTGTAATGATTTTGTCTTAATCATTCAGAAAAGATAATTTTAAACTGGTAATTTACTGGGAAATATTAATAATCTTTTTAAATAGATAGTTCTACCCCCATACCTCAATTTCCTACCAGAGGCCCAGTGTTCTGCTAAGTGAAAATGAAGATATATTTAGTATGATGTACTTACACTGGGTCCAGGGGGACCAGTCCGTCCAGCAGCGCCAGGGAATCCAGTCATACCCTAAGAACCAAGCACATTAAAACTCTACAGTCAAATCAATGCCAAGAATTAGGATAAGACAGCCATTTTTCCTTTGGAAAAGCATCATGGGACTAGAGGTGGACCACAGAAGACGCAGCACTCAGCTTCAAGAAGGAGCCACTAACCTAGGGTCCTGAAAGCTCCCCTCTACACGTCTTAAAAGTACAGTACTAGATGTAATGCCCGTACTTTATATCAAGATTGTTGGTGCTTTCTGAAATGCTAACAGGTTATCTGATGGTGATGGCGGAAATATATGATCTTTTCATTATGATATACGAATGTTTATTGACCACTTGACTGGGTGGAAGGGAAGGCGCACTACAAAAAGGAGTGTTGTTTATAGAAGGAAGTATAAAGATGGCCCAGAGTAAGGAGGGAAAACAGCAGAGGAGTTCATTCTTGGGGTAGTCTGGGTCTCTAGAGAGTTGGGGGGTGATAACCCTGGATGAGGAGGAGACTTGGTCAGTCGGAAGTGAGATGTTAACAAAAGGATACGAGGAACCAAGGAACATTTTATCTATTTCCCAATTAAGCTGCCTGGGCTCGATCTTACTTACTCCCCTCAGAGTGGCAGCAGCCACCTCTGCTGCATTGAGTTGCCCCTGGGATTTAGTTCATGCCCATGTAGCTGTTTTTAGTTTCAGTACTGTTTAACTTCATAATTTTTCTGATTGGGTTAGAACAAAGTTAACTCTCAAGACCCTCCCCTCTTCCCCATTCCAATTTACCAAAATTCTAAAACTTTGAAATTGTCACTAGTAAGTAGCTTAGAAAGAAAAGTGATGAGTCAATTATAAATACTCACAGGGGGCCCTCCATCACCACGACCTCCAGCAGGACCAGGGGGGCCATTTGGACCCTAAATGCAAGCAAAAATAAGGTGGCACCAAAACACAAACCAAGTAACTCTCACAAATGCTATTCTTGTTTTTAGATAACACATTCTCATCTATCTCTTCTACTCTTGGTGAAAATTCAGAAATTAAACACAACTATCTATGTCACATGAAATAATATATTCACAAAACTTTACAAAAGTGGCGTTTAAACATAAATTCCTAAAAAAAACAAAATCTTGCCTGGCGTGGTGGCACACACCGTTAATCCCAGCACTTGGAGGCAGATTTCTGAGTTTGAGACTGGTCTGGTCTACAGACTGAGTTTCAGGAAAGCCAGGAATACACAGAAAGTCCTGTCTCAAACTCTCTCTCTTTCTATTTATCTACATCACACATGTATATGTGTATGTGTTTATACATTTATCTGTAATGCTTAGCAGACAGTAAGCACTTAACAGGCATGTACTGGATTATGAAAATGCTTGGGTATGTTGATCAACAGTGAATTCAACTTACAGATGGCCCAGCAGCTCCAACAGGTCCAGCGGGACCAACGACACCATTTTCACCCTTAGGCCCTTTGGTTCCCTTTTCTCCTTTAGCACCAGGTTGGCCAGCAGCACCCTGTTGGAAGGAATTGCAGTGAGCACTGGCCTCTGACTCATTGGGATGTCAGATGAAGCTGGCTTATGTGATACTCACAGCAGGACCAGCAAATCCATTGGGCCCGGCAGGACCAACCTCACCACGTTCACCCTAGGTGGGAGGTAAAGATGTTGTTACAACCATAGCTTCATGAATGTCTATAAATCATGACATAGGAGTATCTGTAAAGCTCTGTTTTCTACTTACAGGGCTACCTCGAGGACCAGGGGGCCCAGCAGGACCAGCAGCACCAGCTTCACCCTGTAATGGCACCAAAGACCAGTGATGAGTGGCTTAATGTGCCTCATGCAGATGGCGGGAGGAAGAGAGAAGAACAGAAGATAGAAGGCCATTTTCAAAGTCTGCAGTTACCTTGGAAGAGACTAATGGACATTTCAGAGAATAAAATGAGGTGAATTCTTCCTCTACTTAAGGCCAGATTCATTTTAAAAGGTGGAGTGGTATTGGTTGTTCACTTGCAGAAACACTATAAATCAGTCTCCATAATACCCGGAGGAGGACATTTTAATTTTTAGATGGATATAGGACTGATCTATTTGCTGCAATCTTTGCAATACAATAAATAAAGTCTATTTTAAATGGGCTGCTCGATGTAAAACGGGCACACTATGTATTTTATTGATTTTTTTTCCTTTTTACAATTGAAGGCTCTGAGAAGGCTCAGTGCATTAGGATATTGTTAATGGGCAGCAGGGAAAGTCTTTAAAACAAATGATAGGGATTAGGGTATAGATCAGACAGCTGGCACATCCCTAGGCAGGGAGAGAGAACAGCAAACAAGCAGCATTTGTTTCCCCCTGCTCCGCTTTTTTATTTTTTTTAAATAAGTAGGCTTTAGACCTAGATAGAAATGAATTGCCAAGGCTCTTCGAGACTAGGGCAAGCAGGGAATTTTAGATGGTGCTATCAGCCCAGAGAGTTTACAACTCGATGAAAATGTATACAACTCATTTCAAATGCACTTACCCGGTCACCCGTGGCTCCAGCAGGACCAGGGGCACCTACAGCACCAGGAGCACCCTAGGACCCAAAAGGGAAACAGGTCTTACTGAAAACAGCACACACCGTCCAGACTGAACTCTGTCCTGCTTGTGGCTCAGGAAGTGTTGGGACACCTGTATTGCACATTGTGATGGGACATCGAGAAAGCTTGTGAGTGGCCAGCAGGGTGACTCAGCAGGGAAAGTGTTTGCAGCCAAGCCTGATGATCCTGAGTTTGATCCATGGGAAACCCACTTGTGAGAAGCCATGTTCACAACTTGTCCTTCGACCTCCATATTTAGCCACAATACGGGCACAGATCCACTCAAGGGGCATACACACACACACACACACACACACACACACATTTGTAATAATAATGAAAAATGAAAGCCCCTGATCCATGTTGGTACTGGTTGTCAAGAAGTTGGTTCAGGAGGAAGGAACTACCTGACAACGGAGGAAAGAGCTGATAAAGGTTAGGGAAATGTGAAAGGCCAGAGCAGGAGAGGGATCTGGGAGTTCTGGACTCCTGTAAGTCCTCTGGAGGGAAGCAAAGAAGGAGCCTTATTTGGAACTGTGAGGATTTGGTGACTCAAGGCAAAGAATAGCAGGAATGTGTTACGGTGAGTTATCAGCTCGGAGGGGGAGAGGTGACAGAAGGAGGAAGTGCTGCAGTGCTGGCAGCTCAGGAAGGTGATTACACTTCCTGGGGGCCATCCCTGACACCTATGGTAGTCACAGCTAATCTCTGAGTCTGCCCTTAGACCAGATCCTGGGGCAGAAGAATAACTAGTAGGGTGTTGTTGGAGGTTGTGGCCTTTTGAAACGTAAAAGAATTGTTTTTCTAAAAGCCCTATTATCCCTTACAACAAAGCAATCGATATTCTAAACCTACAGATTTTGGTGTGCAGCTTAGGGTTGACATATTGAACACTAAAGATGGTAGAAAAAATATCAAGATGTGATTTTCAAAGGTGTGTCATACTTAAATTTTCTTTTGGGGTATGTAAAATGATATTATTAGTGATCTAGGAAGTAAAGGATTGCAAGTTTACTAAAATTGAATTCTTTTGTAGTTCTCCTTTGTACATTTGCTAAATTCAAATGGAATAAGATACAAACAAATGATCTAAGAACAAATGTTAAGAACAAAATTCTACTCACACGAGCACCATCTCTACCAGGGTTGCCGATTTCACCTCTGAGACCCATCTCACCCTGTAAGTAAAAAGCAAGAGTCATGCTTTGCTTTCTGACTAAACTTCTGAGTGGACATGAACTGTAAGTACTTCTACAGAAGTTTCTATAATGCTGACCATCATTTAAGAATTTTAGTGTTTTTCAATTTCCTACCACCCTATAGGACATTGAAAGAGAGAGAGAAAAAAAACAGTATAAAACTCATCCTTTAAGGGCCTTTTCAGAATATTATTGAATATTAACAAATAAATATCCCTCTGATTCATAATGAAGCAAGTTTTCAAATGGATGAGGATGGACTGGCCTGGCAATGGGCTGTGGTGCCTGGTCACTCTTACAACAACGAATGCCATAGCACGGTTGACAGCTGTTCGATATAGCTCCTTCCATTAATTAGGGCAGGATGAGGCATTATTGTTAGTGGCATTAAAATGAGCCTCATGTATTACTCAACACCATCTGTTTGCATGAAATTCCATGGTAGCAAGGAATTTTGCCAGATTAGTGAGTTTAGACATGCAAAGGTGCTAGGTGGCAGAGGGAAATGAACGCACATGGATGTCAAATGCTACCAGACTGCCTGCTAAGGATTGTAAACAACTGTTCATCCCTGCACAGCCTTCTTGCCTGAGTTCATGGACCTTATATATCATGGTCCAGCAATGAGTGGTACCTTTTCTCCCTTGCCTCCAGGTATGCCAGCAGCACCCCTCTCTCCTGGAAGCCCACCAGGACCAGAGGCCCCAGCAGTGCCTGGAGCACCAACCGCACCAGCTTCACCCTGGAATTAAAACCATGTGAAATCAATTATTTCAGAGGCAAAAGAAGAAAGCCAAGACTCAAACTCTTGAAGAATTCCAATTTATACACTTAATGGGTAGCATTCTTGGCTGCATAGAGACACAAAGGAGCTGCTGAAAGGAGGAAGGATGTATCGGGGGGGCTGCTGTTAGTGACACGGTAACTCGAGAGACGAGCACAGAGAGCGGGTAGCTGTTATTCTTCTATAATCTGTACCTCATCCTCTTCAGAAAGACAGGCACGGAAGAGAAGGAGATGGGACAATGGACAGGAGAGAGTGAAAAATGTTTGCCCACAAACCTTTTCAATGAAAAGTCTCTTAGCCCAGGCAAGTGACATGGAAAGAGACCTCATCAGCTTGGGAGATGATTGTCTCCATGAGAGTGAAGACTGTAGCTTCCGCTTTTATATTAAGCCTCACAATTTCCTACACGTAAAATCTGTTGGCTAGCTACTGAGATGAATAGATCCCTTCAAAAGCACCATTGAATGTCACCATATTCTTTTCTTCTCTTCCCTCTTATGTTGTTTCCATTTTCCCCTCTAATACCATTCCACATAATGAAATATCGTTTTGAAACTACTCTTTGTATTTTTTCCCCTGGGAGGTAAGAATTGGGAGTCATATAAGTTTCCTGGTTTTTCAGAAATGTATAATCTTATCTTTTTAAAAACCTAAACTAGAAATCTGCTTTGGATCACAAATGTTTAGAGTAAAGATAGTTTTTAGCTCATCTAAATCATTATAAACTCTACTATTAAAATCTAGACTACTTTTAGAAATTTTGCTGTATGGGGTTGGATGCAGACACAGGAAAAAAAAAACTCTTTTCTATAAATGTAAAGGATGGTTCTAGATTTAAAAGCACAAATAGTGTAACCAGAAAAGAGTAAAGGCATACTAGTTCATTGCTGGCTTCTAGAGCAAAGAGTTTTCTCCCTCTTCAAGTTTCTTTTTTGGAATAATTAATATCCACAGGAGTCATATTGTTAGTAAGTGAGGTAGAATTCACTACACTCGAAAGAAAATTTTGCAGAAATAATCACTCTCCTACTGGATCTCCTTATTCTGGAATACACAGGCCCACTCCACCTCTCTATGAATTATAGTTTTACCTTGTTTCCGTCAGGCCCTGGGGCTCCAGAGGGACCTCGACTTCCAATAGGACCAGAAGGGCCAGCAGCACCGCTCTCACCTGGGGGACCACGCTCTCCCTGTTAAGAGAGCAATAAGAAATCACTCCCAGGCTCCATCTGACTCATCCTTACCTGCTTAGAGTTTTAGATCAGATTCTACCACAGCTTAGAAAATTAACATGTATTTTTTTTCACCTTTCATTTTTCTCCTGGTATACTGGAAGATGTGAGATAATCTCTAAGCTATCACATGCTTCTAATGTTCTGAGACTGCAATTCCATATTTTGTTGTGTTGGAAACGTTATATTCAACCTTTGGAATCCATTTACTTTTAAGGGGAGAATCTTTTCTGTGCTACAGTCACAGACAAAGTCAGATGTCAGATATGCTTAGTAGTCAAAGGACAGATGATGGAGTTTTAGTTGAATAGCTGTGATATGAATGGAAAGGGTTCTATTCTCATATCACTCCCCACTTTACAGCTTCATGTAGTAGTGTTGTAATAGGATTTCAACAGAGGTCATCTACGTAGTGTGGGTGTTCATTTGTGTTGGTTTAGCTGAATGCCCCTGAATTTGCATCTAAACATCACCACAACATTACATGTTATGGCCCAGAATATTTATCACATAGTTCCACATTGTAATTATATCAAAGAACCTAGCTCTAACTTGTGCTATGACACTATTGGGTTTTTGAAATTAACTTCTGGCTTCCTAGATATGTGGTAATTAACAACATAATGGGATACATTGATTTAAAAAAAAAGCCCTAAAAAGAAAAAAAAAACACAATAAAACAACAATTCTAGCTATGCCAATATGCATAGACAAATAAGTGATTTTTTTCCTTCACAAAACTAGACTTATGAATCTAGCTTTAGATTCTCAACAGCAACACATTCTACACATATTCACCTTAGATATTAGGCATTACTTTATTGGGCTCAAAAAACAGCAACCATAATAAGTATATCACATTTGTCTATATAAATTATTTACTATAGCACATTTTTTCATTTATGTTTCTTGTAACTGTAAAGCTATTGAATAGGAAATATGAGCAACTAGCCAGAAACTTTTACTATTAACTTAGAAACCTAATGATGTTTATAGGCAAGGCTAGGACCTATTTTTAAGGGAGGTGACCAGGGGCAATCACCACTTCTTTTAAAATGTTGTCAAATGTTAGTGAAATTAAACTAAGTGGTACTTACTCTTGGGCCAGCAGGGCCAGGAAGACCAAATTCTCCAGGAAGACCCTAGGTAACAACACAACAGTGAACATATCACGTAATCTGCGTGTAGTTCCCTACAGCTACTTGCGGTTAAGGTGTCTAAAATATTCTGAATTATAAAATGAAGATGTGTGGGCTTTATTCACATCAATGCTTTGGTATACAGGTTAGAATGTATAACAAAATCTTCGGCTCTAGAGAAAGATACAAAAGGAGACTACCGCTGCTATCAAAGATGTGTCTGCGCCAGACCTGACAGCAGAAAATTTGCTTCCCATTATTTAGTTTACTATATTAAAAAAAAGCAACAAAGCAGACCATCTCCTTTGATAATGTGATGAGGAGTAACAAACACGACCAGGGATCACACATTTTAGCTATATAACGGACTGTCTTCTTAATATAAATTATCATATTCTGTACATTACCTAGTTAATTGTATACCCATGTGTATCTCTTTTATTACTGACCAGCTGTCTCTTTAATGTGGCCCACTGTTGACAAAGGATCCCAGGCTTCAGAATGTAACTAAATTGAGGCGCATTCATCACAATTAGAGAAAATGACTCAGAACTCCTGCTCTGATTGTGGATAGCAGTGTCATGTCTGAATGCCAAGAAAAACATTAAAAGCATTTTTTTTTTCAGGCTCTGGTCTGATAGAAAATCGGTGCATTTATGGTTTCACTATGGAGAAGGAAATAATTTGTATTTTAATATAGCAAAGAACAAAACAAAAAGTAAGGCTATTACATGTAATAGTCAATAGGTTTTGCTTTCGTATTGTGATGATTTAGTCAATGCATAAAATAAGGCAATTTGGAAAAAATATAAATAACTTGTTTCATTCTCTTGTTCAATACCAATAGGCTAGACTGCTATCATTAGTGTGTGAAATATGAAATTTTTGTATTGTAATTACATGGTAATAGGGCATTTAAAATGAAGGAAATGATTAGATTTAGTGAAGTCTTCATCACTCAGTTTTCTCACCCTTTCTCCTGGCTTGCCAACTTCTCCAGCAGCACCCGAGGGACCAGGGAGACCCTAAGTAAAGAAACATGAAAATTGCAGTCTTATGGTCATATTCAGGGGAGCTGCTAATTTGGGGCTTACAAAGGGAATGACACCACAAATACTGTTGTGTGTTATGAAATCACTCTAGAAAAGTTTACTTCGAATAACTGTGTCTTCTGCATCCATACTGAAGCCATATTCTGGTGTTGGTGGTGTTACAGTGATTTGGATGTTAACAGTGTGGTGAAGGTCAGAGTCTTGTCCACTCACCTGGAAGCCTGGAGGACCAGCTGGGCCCTGTTCACCTTTGCCTCCTTGGACACCCTGAAAGTGACAGAAGAGATAGTATTATGTTAGTGGATGCTCTATTAATATCACAAAAACATGTGCTAATTTTGAGAGTCTGAAGCCAACGTCATGAGTCCAGTCCTGTGAAAGAAAAGCTAGCTATTTGCCTATACGTACTAGGATAGCTATAATGATTATGCTATTTTTTAAAATCAAAGTATTCCTATTGCATTGTTATCACATATGTAGGAAGCCAGAGGTTAATTTCTGAAAACTATAGTACCAAAGTTAGATAGAACAATAGAACAAAGTTAGATAGCATTGGTGTCAAATTGTTCTCTTAACTATGGAAACAATGGCTGCTCTGAAGGCAAGGCTTACTCTGCTTCAGAAAGGAGCAGGGAGAAGTACACACCTGGGGTCCAGGAGGTCCCTGAGCACCATTGTTCCCATCAGGACCGGGGGCTCCCTAAAAATGTTTAACAGAGCAGAAGGGCTTATGGTTACACATGAGACAGATAGCTTAGACAGCTTCAAAACACCTGCAAAGCTAATTTCACAAGCCTAGTTTTGTCATTTCAGAATGAAAGAAACTCATGATGCATGTGTTTCATCCAGTTCGACATGCTGTCTCTCAACTTCTGATGTGGTTCAGAAGTCCACCAGCAGGAGGCAGTTGACAAAGGACAGAGACCATTAGCATAACCTCTTAATCATAATGTGAGTATAACAAAGGCCAGATGCATCTGCAGCTTTAAATGACATGCTCTGACTTGCTATAGTTCTCTGCCTTTTCCAGGGAGCTCAAAATAACGCCATTTCCCCATGGCAAAAGGCCCTTAAGATGCCACTTTTGAAAGTAACATAAGGATAGCAGATAGCCTCAGAGAAGGGTTATTTTTAGAAGTTAACACCTACCCGAGCACCAGCGGGACCGGGGTGTCCTTTATCACCAGGTTTGCCAGCATCACCCTAAAAATGCATAAAATTAAACAAATGTATAAAATAAAAAAGTAATTACAAACTGTAAAAAGTAGCATATGTGTGTGATATCATGAGGCCATGATATCAAGAAGGAGCAAAGTCAAGGATAGATACAGCAGAGGGATTGGAAGGAGAAAAGGAAAGAGGAAAACAATGTATAATGGAACATAAGATTTTTATGTCCAGTTTTCTATGATAATTTTGAAATGCTGATTTCGTTGTTTGTTTATATATTTTACTGATATTATTCAGCTTTCAATTTATTATCCAAGGCATGATCCAATACCATGAAGCTCTGTACAAAAAAAAAGACCGTAGAGGTGTGTAACTTGGGTGGGTTTCCAGCAGTGTGCAAGGCCACCATGGAAGAAAGGTGTTAATGGAATGAATGCTCTACACTGTTCTTGTGTTGAAAGGACATGCCTTGAGGTAAAGTGCTGAGAAGCAGAGGAGTAACATTTGACTGTGGCAGAGATGTACCAAACAGGGATTGAGGGAAAAGAAGTCATTATCCTTACAGAGGGGCCTTTGGGTCCAGGGAATCCAATGTTGCCAGCTTCACCTCTGGGTCCAGCTGGGCCAATTGGTCCAGGTCTACCATCAATGCCAGGGAGGCCCTGAAACCAGAGTTTAATGTTTACTCAGCATCCTCATGGCTCTCACCTAGCAAGCTTAGGATATTGTCAAATGATGGAGCAGGGTAGTTTTCTGAATGCACAAAGCTTCCTGTACAAAGTGTCAATAAATTATGACTCAATTTCCCTGTTCTAAATAGGATGTCAGTACACAGACAGTCAGTTCAACCTCATATGTATGCAATTTACCCCTCTCTCTTCCCTTTCTATCCCCTCGTCGCCTGCTTCAATTTCCCCAGTCATGGTTTTCTTATCCCTTCCCTGCTTTCTGTCCTGCATCTATTTAGACTCCATAATTACAATCTATTACTTTCTGTCCCCAGATGATGTAGAGGTGGCGGATATTTATTTTCAATGTATTCATGTATAAATAAGCCACAAAAATAGACTTGATGAGGGTGCAATAAGTGTTCTTGAAAATGTAATGGAAAATGAGCAATACTTACCACAGGTCCTTCTTTGCCAGATGGGCCAACATTTCCAGGAGACCCAGGAAGACCCTATAAAATAAACAAGGGTCCTTTCATATTGGTACTTTAGCTCCCACACTCAAGGCTCAAATTAATTGAAATCTCACACAGCGCTTTCTCCCCGCTTTTTGTTTGCTGCCAAGGGTGAATCATTAGAAATATCAGCCTTGCTGGAAAGTATGAAAAGAACTCTGAAGCCTTTCTTTTTTTCTTTTGTTTTCTTTGTTTTTTTAATTAATGTGTTTATTTAATTTTTTTTTGCAACTGATTCATTTATAAGCATCAGAAGAAACTGTTAAGCAACCTACTATATGGGCAAAATGTATCTATTCCATTTTAGGAATTAAAAAAAAAACTGATACTTTTGGTAAGCAATTTCGAAGGTGTTTTTGTTGTTATTGTTTGTTTGTTTTGTTTTTCCTGCTATATTTGTTCCCTATTACTTGTTTATGGTTTAAAATTACAGTTGATATTCACCCATAAGAGAAAATGGAGAAAAAATGGTGTGGTGTTGAATACATTATAGCACTTTATGATTGCTGGAAAAATGGTTTCACTTACGAATCTAATAAACTGATAATGTATAGCCTTAATTCATTTCATGAATACCTCATATAAAACTCACAAATTAAGTTAAACTGTACGTGCAGATAAAAGAACCAAATTAATTTGGGCACTTTAAAATAGATATAGTTTTCCAAGACCCTCCTGGTCATTGATTCAAGTGATACACAGGACACCCAAGGACTAGCCAAATGCATGGCACCATCTATGGGCTCTGACAAAGTTGAGTTAAAAAGGCAAGCCTCAGCCAGTCGACTAAGAAACTTACTTTAGATGTTTTTGTTGTTACCATCAGTGTTAAGCAGCCCTTCAAAGAAGGCACCAATTCCAGATAGGACTTCATGAGGATTTATCTGAAACTTACTCTGGGTCCCATGAGACCAGGTTCCCCAGGGCGACCGGCATCTCCATTAGGACCTCGGACTCCAGCAGGGCCAGTCGAACCACGAGGGCCAGGAGGACCCTGTTAAGAGCAGAGGGGCCAAGTAAGGGGGCTGCTGATGCGCTGCCAAGACCCAGCCAGCACCAGCAGTATGGAGGTCCTTCCTGGGAAGTAAGTGAAGGGCAACTCACCATCACACCAGCTCTGCCATCAGCTCCAGGAAGACCACGAGAGCCGGGGCTGCCCTGTAGGAAGGGACAGCGGAGGGTTAGAGAAGCCTGTGAGTCTCATAGGGTCGCTTTCCTAAACCCTGCCTTGATTTCTTCTAAGAGGAAGATAGCGGGCACACCAAGCCAAAGCATTTTACCCAAATGCCAAGGGAATGCACAGATGAACATCCGGCAAAAATAGGTCAACATTGTTTCCAGACCAATTTAATGACATACCAAATTGAGAGTCACTAATTTAATAAAACAGATTGAAGGCAGATGCTCTTTCATCTAGGAAACACACACACAGAAATTCTGACCGATTCCAAGCCAAGGGACTGCATTGTGTCCTGCTCTGTCTGGAGTTTTCAGAACTTACTCTCAGCCCAGGAGGCCCTGCGGGACCAGCGGACCCAGGTTCTCCCGGGGAACCTCTCTTTCCTTCTTCACCGCTGGGACCAGGAAGACCTTGGGCTCCAGCAGAGCCCTGTTTCAAAAAAAAAAAAAAAGAGCAGAAAAATATTTTTATATCATATCTAGCTACTGAAGTTGGATTGAAAATTGATATGGATAAATTAACAAAACTGCAATGACGAAACCACTTACAGGCTCACCCTTGTTACCAGTCTCTCCTTTGGAGCCAGCTGGACCAGGCTCACCCTAAGATACAAAAGAAACAGGGTCAGATGACAAGTGTGTCAGGACTCTCTAGCAGACAAGTCTCTTGGGATGTTTAAGCTTAAGTTCTCTCAAAAGACACACATGTAGGAAAATGGTATTGGTGAAAGGATGATACGCACATTGAGTTTATCTCATCTATTTTTTTTAAATAAGCTTCTAAGCTAGCAGAAAGAAGAAAGGTCTCATGCACAAGTGGAGGAGGGGCTATGCAGGCAGATGATGTAGCTATAGAAGAAACGTAACACTTTTGGGTAAAGCTACAGAAGGGAGACAAAAAAAAACCTGCAAGAGAAAGTCAAGGTACAGATAAAACACTACAGCTAGTATCAGGATATAAATGCCACCGGGGTGACCACTTACAACGAGTCCTCTGGCACCGGTAGCACCAGCAGCACCAACAGGGCCAGGAATGCCTCGGGGACCAGGGAGACCAGGAGCCCCAGCAACACCAGGGAGTCCCTGTGGGAAGGAAACAGAACCAAAACCAAAATGTCTCTCAGAAGGAAGCAGGCTGCAGAGGCTGTCCTAAGTAAGCGCCTCTAACCCAGGGCGGCAAATGTCAGCTATCCAGCTATACTTACAGTAGCGCCCTTAGCTCCAGTGAGGCCATTTGCTCCGGGATTGCCCTTTGAGAGAAAAGAGAAGGGAACTCACTGAATTAGAGCATTTCTTGCCTTCTCTGAGCCCATCTTTAGTGTTGTCAATGACTACTTACAGGAGGTCCGACAGGGCCAGAAAGACCGGGGAGACCCACTTCACCGCGGGGACCAGCAGGACCTGAAGGGCCAGGGTTGCCAACAGGCCCAAGTTCACCCTGAAAAGGGCAGTAACAGGGTGGGGAATAAGCAGTAAATAACGCAGCAGCGCACCTCTGTTCTTTATTTTATCAGCAATTTTTAGGGAATTTTGTCAGAACAGCAACTGCTTAGCTTATGTGGTTCATCACAATGTTAGGGGTTGACTGTCTAATTTGCAAGCCTCGCTCTGACGTTCTGGTCTTACACCTACAGTCGCTGTGGCTTGGTCTCTGTATGAGTGCTTCCCACACAGTCCAGGCCAGCTTGGGAAGCACATTGCAGTAGGGCTTTCGGCTCTATCTACACATAATGTACAGAAAGGTCTATTGCAAACTTAAGAGTTGAGAAAATTCTTCCGCACTCATTTTTAAAAGTGTGGTTGATGAAGGGAGTTGGTCTGCAAACAACACTGACATTTCACATCCCAGGAAAGAACATATCAAGGTGGTGACCGCAATCAGTACTTTTACCTTGGGACCAGGAGCACCTGGGAAACCCGGAGGGCCGGCAGACCCAATGGGACCCTGAAATCAAAGCAGAAGGCACAAGAAATTTCCTTGAAGGTTTTGAAAACAAGCACAAAGGTCTATCAAGGAAGGCCATTAAAGGTTTCCAACATAGGATGAGTTTTACTCTATGCATCGATCAGCAGTAGCTCTAGGGGATTTGAAGCTTCCAAAGACCCCAGGGAACATTTGGCGAAAGTGTCCAAAATGTTGTCATTTCCTGAGATTTAATGGAGACAGCTCCTGCCCCACATTTTCAACATCCCAGGGTCAGAACTTACAGCAGGGCCAACAGGACCAACACTGCCATCACTGCCACGGGCACCCTGTGAAGGAAGGAAAGACAGACAGTCAGGTGGAAATCAAGCAACTCCCATTAGACAGTGCTTTAAGAAGATCAAAAAGGAAGAAAAAAAAAAAACGGATCCACTTACAGCTGGACCGGGAGCTCCAACACGCCCTCTCTCACCAGGAAGCCCTCGGGCTCCCTAGAAGCAGAAATATTGTTAATAAAGTCCAGACTGCTAATCTTTAAAAGCCACAGGCGGCATTTGCTTTGTCCAGTTTCTAACACATGTAAGAATTCACTGAAGATACAGGTCTCATTCTAACATGCAGAGAGACATAAGAAATGGCAAGAATACAATGCCAAGAGAAATGGTAATTAGCAAAAACTCTAAAGAAGTTTCAGAATGTGAGGGGTACACATTTGGGTTTCCAATGAATTGATCAATACTTACTGCTTGACCTGGAGTTCCATTTTCACCAGGAGCACCAGGTTCACCCTATATGCAGAAGACAAATGGAATCTTTGTTCACTATATATATAGATCATTTTTCTGATTGTGCAATTTTTCTATTATACCAGTTTGAGCCATCTGTGCAATTTTAAATGTATTTTTATACATTTTATACATTGTTTCCCAATGATCTCAGACATATGTTTTTAAAAATATGGTAAGAGTTTTTATTTGAATATGCCCAAAGCTAAGGTACTAAAAAGACATTAATTACTTAATCTTACTTCTTTCCAATTTTCTCTTTATATCTAGGCATTTGGAAGTAGCTCCACAGATGAATAATAATAATAATAATAATAATATTGGTAGTAGTAGTAGTTGGTTTTTGAGACAGGGTTTCTCTGTGTAACAGTCCTGGCTGTCCTGGGACTCACTTTGTAGGCCAGGCTGGCCTTGAACTCACAATGATCTGCCTGCCTCTGCCTCCCAAGTGCTAGGATTAAAGGCATGTCCCACCACTGCCTAGCCTAGTAATATTATTTAAATAGAGAAAACAGATGATACATTTTCTTTCAGTACAACCCAATTTACCTCCATCAAAGGTGCTTGAATGCTCAGTGTTACTGTTTTCATTACATGGAAAGTCAAAGCATCATAATAGTTTTTAGAACTGTCACAGTTATATTTGTTTCTCAACCTGAGTACTAAGTAGTAGCAGGTAATTTCATATTTGGGGGGATATAAAGAAACTTTCCCTCAAAACATTCTAGCTTATAGAGTGATGCTGAGGAACAAATCCAAGGCTTGGCACATGCTAAGCAAGTGCTCTACCACTGAGCTGCTTCTCTTACTCTAGGGTATATAATTCTGTGTGAAGAATATTCTTTAAGAATGAGTAGCATGAGATTTCCAAGTCTTCCTTTTTAACCATTAGACACATGACTTTGGTCAAGTCATGAGCTCTTCCTAACCTCAGTTTCCCCAAGACGAGGGCATCTACAAAGTGCCTTTTAGTTCTGAAATTGTACAATATTGTGATTAGTAGTCTGAGCTATAATAATGGGCTCATGGGAGAATGGGTTTGACCTTATCCATTTGTGTGGCAGCTGGGAACTTAGACTAGACTCTCCATATTCATGTTCATCTCTGGTCTCGCTAGCATTCGTTACTCATTAATTTGTAATTACGTTGGTATTCACTTTAATATCACATTATCTCCTTAATAAGAAAGAGAACATTTTATGGTTGGAAATGCTGTCAGAGAAGAGGCTAGCCAAGAGATAACACACTTCTGAGACTTTAATTACCTAATTAAAAATTTTTTTGAGTGTGCACAGATAAATCAGAGGAAAGAGGTTGAAAAGTGTATTGTGACATGAATGTACCTATCTAATTAGTGCAAGGCAAAGGAGAATTTACACTTTAAAAGAGCACACTATGTTCTAATATTTGATGATATGTTTATTTACTTTTATTTTGGCTACAGAGATTGAGAGACAGTATAAGAGGAAGAAAGATGGAGGAAGAAAATTTTAACATTTATTTCATTTGATTATTTAAATAAATATTAAGTTAAATAAGTATTAGTAAATTGGCCTTTTGTCATAGAATCTCACTCTTCTACCATTGAGGGATCTGAAGAATGGATGAGAAGACAAGATAGTTTACAAAATGTGGGATGTCTTCAGTACACTAGCCTTCTTGGTGGCAATGGAAGAGTTGAATGACTTTCTTTCAGACAGTGTTCCTAACTCAGTGCTTACCTTCACACCCTGAGCACCAGGCTGTCCCTTCAATCCATCCAGACCATTGTGTCCCTGAAAGACAATGCGTGCTTTAAAAATGCTGTCATGTTGCAATCTCAGGCAGACCACAGCCTTCCATCTTTGCAACTATTACCTCTCCTGGACAGATCCTGTGGCTGCTGAAGTAGAGCAGAGTCCAGTGGTCCAGCCCCAGGGCAACCACTTTGTCAGCATTCACACAAGAAGGGGAGGATGCTGGACAAGCTTCCTCACATCCTCCCAACCCTAATAAGTTTCTGGTTTTCAGAGAGTTCTAAGTACTTAAAATATAGGCAATCTATGCATAATCTACAGTCTACAAAGGTTGTTTTTTCTCATTAATCTCAGTTTTTAAAGAGTTTTGGCCCCATTTTAACTTATGGCATTTTCAAAATTCAGAGACATGGAAGTTAGGCTGTGTCACCCAGGGATTTAAATTCAGTTGAGTTCTTCCCACCCCCACTATCGGTGCTTTTTCCTCATTTTTCTCATGACGAATTTACTCACTCGAAGGCCTTTGAAGCCAGGAAGTCCAGGAGTCCCAGGGAAACCACGAGCTCCCTTGGGGGAAAAAATCGCAACAAGGTGAATAAAGTTTTCTTAGAAGTTAAAAGACATTACTTTCCTCTTTCCAAACCTGTTCCCTTCAAGACTCAAGCTTGGAAACCAAGGCTGGAATGTTTTCAAGCATGGAGCTACAAGCTAATAGCTATAGAATGAATAGCTAAGATGGTGGCATTTGTAGAAAACACGGTTTAGTTATTCATAGTCTGCTTGCTGTCATTGATGTTATGTCATGAGCATGAATAAAATATCTGCATCCTTTTCTTAGCTCTTTTCCTTCTCAGATGTGTTCAAAACGAATGTCACCAGTGTGAGTGACATCTGAGCTACCATCACATGCATGTTCATTTATAGCTTACTATGGGCCACATACTGCTGTCAACAATCTCACCTGTGGTCCAACGACTCCTCTCTCACCAGGTCGTCCAGGTTTTCCAGGGTGACCCTAAAACATGAAAGCAGCCTTGGGTCAACCTTCACTCGTTAAACCATCAGAAGAGAAAGGAACACATAATAATGTGAGCTCAAATAACATGTTTTATTAACAACTATATCTCTCGAGTACAAGCAAGTTAATTAGTATTTCATTAAAGCAATATTTCTCATATGAGGAGACTCAGGCATTTTGAGCTTTCAGCATGGAACTTAATTTGGATCCAGATACTCCAGTTGAGAAGGGAGTACTTAAAAGTTGTTTTGGAAGAACTTGAGAGTAAACACTTACATCCTCACCAGCCTTGCCAGGAGGACCAGCTGGACCACGAGAGCCTGCTGGACCCTAAGGAAGTGAGAGAGGCATTGAGGTTAAGAGTGCGTTCACAAAGCTCCCCTCAAAGATATTTTTTTTCACACAAGGGGAAAATGCTCTCACCGTTTGACCAGGTTCACCAGGTTCACCAGCAGGTCCTTGGAAACCTTGAGGGCCCTAAGGTAAGGAAGAAGTAACATACATACATTTATCTATCTATCTATCTATCTATCTATCTATCTATCTATCTATCTATCTATCTATCTATCTATCTATCTATCTATTTGGAAGTTCTGGAATCAAGCTCAGGTCACTGCATGTTAGACAAGTTTTGTTTTGTTTTGTTTTTTGCAATTGACCAACACTCTCACTGCATGAGAGTAATGTTTAACTTTCTCCTCTTATGTAAGAATGATAATATGATTTTGGTACTTACAGGAGCTCCGACAGCACCAGGAGGGCCTCTGGGTCCCATTAAACCCTGTAAAGAGGGTACACATGGTTAATGTTAAGAACGAACATCCTTGTTTGCAGTTCCCATTAGCCAGACTGGGTAAACTGGATTTAGAAAAGATACCGTTAAACTACTGGAATTTTTTTGATGGACAGATGAGCAAAACCACTCCCAGTTTTCGTTCATAATTTCTCTCCTTCCCAAGGAAGGAATTAAGAACCCAAATTTCCTGTGCTATTTCCTGCCCTTCACTTCTCCTTTATTTATTTATTTTTTTTACCAGTCAAATCTTCAGAAGTCAATGAGAACTGGGTGCGGGAAGTCGTAAGTTTTTTGAGATGTGCAAAATTGGACATCTGGAGATGGTTCTAAAGCAATAAAGTGAATTGATCTTTGCACAAGAACAGAAAATATAATGGCTGACAAAGAATTTCAGTTAGATTCCCTTTATCATATGTCATCTTTCCATGCCATACTTAGCTAAGAAATTGATATTTTTATTGCCACAGAGCCATAAATTGAAAAGGATCAAAAGTCCTTCTTAATGATTAAAAGGTTTATTATAACCTTAAAGCTCTTTTCAGGGCTGTTGATGACTGATGAAAATGTCAAGCAAAAGTGGATGTAATGAGGGGTGAAGGAAAAATAAATTATTATTGAGGCAGCCTGTTGGAGAAATCTATCATAAGATATTGAAAACATAGCACAAATGACAGTAGCTTGTTTTCTTTCTTCTTTTTTTCTCTAACACAAATGTGAGGTAAAAACAGAATGTTATGAGTTTTGAACTAAATGTAGTTTTGTTTGCCTCTGTAGTAACCAATGCTTCTGCAAACTCATCTATAGGACCCATTTCTCATACAGATAAAAATACTTCATGCACAAGTCTTGAGTGATTTGCTTATAATACAGCAACCATGAGGACTCTGCATCTGAGCTTATCTACTTTATTAAATGACTGTAGTGAGACTCTACATATTTTATTTAAGAAGCACATTATTTTAATTATGAGAAGTATTTTGTTTTTGAAATTGTTTCAATGTTAAAAGAAGCTGTCACTTTTCAATAAAAATAGTTTTTAGGTATCCATTAAATATAATTTTCTTTGACATCATGAATTTTTAATTGTATTTATTCATCTTTCTCTCTATTTGCAACAACTTCATTTACATAAGGGATATTTTATTTTGTGGAGGCTGTGAGACAAACTATGATTAATGCAGAAAAAGACCCTATGGGGTTTTGCAGTTATTGATTTTCCAACATGGAAAATTATTTTAACACTTTATTGCTGCCTGTCTTCTGTCTTTGTTGAACATGTATCTGTTGATTGCATATGTGTGGACATATATAGATGTACAAGCTTAAATTATATTTCACTGTTATTTTAAAGTGAAATATTCTGCTTGATATTCCCCAGAAAGAAGTTGTAAAGACAAGGGAATCTAAATTCCATTTTAATTTCTCCAGCGTATGTCCACCATTTTAATTTTTAAAATAAGACAACATCTACTCCCGCTTTATTTCCCACTTTGTCTCTTCTTGAGAAATGGATTCTACTTTACTATGAGTAATGTCCACCATTAGCAGAAACAACTCATTTCAAATGTCTCACACACACAAAGCCAGAAGAATGCTTCCATTTTTCACTTCAGATATGAACATTTTAAATTACTGGGAAAAATCAGGAAATTGGAAATCATCAATTAAAGCTACATTATTTTACAAGTGAGAGTTTTAATTTACAGAAAATATTGTCTTGCCCTTCTAGTATATTAGTTTATTTCGGCCCATTAGCTTCAGGAGAATAACTTGTGAAGATAGAGTACTGATGTAGGGCCCAGGTAAGAGTTGGGTTTTAAAGACCATGATAACTAACAGATAAATGTCTTTGGAAAACAGATAATTAGAATCACCAAATTGTGTGCATGTGTATTAAATTCTGCAGCACTTAATCAATCTAATGTTTTTATTTCTGGAACATTTTCATTCTTTCATACAAACTATTATACATTTTTCATGATCGTGTTTATTTTTTCTTTATCACACCTCAGTAATGTTTGGTAGAAGTTTCATTTGTTAGCTAGGTCATCATCTTGATACATGGAAATGCTTTATAAATTGTTACACAAATGATAGGATGTGTACTGAGTGACCTAAATGCTAAATTTGACTCATTCTCTTCTACATTGGTTTTTTTTAAATTTAAAATGTATTTTATTCCATTTTCATAACTACTTACTTTTTAAATGTTTTAATTTCTATACAAAGACATTTGGTACTACTAGGAACTCGGCATTTTATAAAGTTTCTTTATAAGAGAACTTTGTAAGTTGACCATGCATTTTACTCCACCCACTGTAACCTGGGAATTCTTTTTTTTTTAATTTTAACATTTTTATTTTATATTAATCACAGGTTATATATGGCTATCCCAGCCGTAGCCCCCTCCTCATTCCCTCCCTATCCCACCCTTCCCTCCCTCATCTCCTCCCTGCCCCTTTCCAGGTCCACTGATAGAGGAGGACCTCCTCCCCTTCTGTCTAACTCTAGCTTATCAGGTCTCTTCAGGAATGGCTGCAACTACATTGGTTTTTAATAAATAGACAAGAAAAGGAATTTTAATGAGAACAGAGAAAAAGAAAACATTGCTTATATCATCAAGTCCTTGAGGGTGAATCAAATTGCTATCATTTGATGCTAGCTGAGTAAATCTATAGTGTAGTTCTGAACCTGGTGGGGGCACCTGGCAAATTCTTGTGACTAAGGAAGTAAGGACTAAATACATGAGCCATGTGTTGTTTCATATACATCTTGCCTATAGATTAATTCTGCCCTTAACTACCTGTGCTGAGCTAGGACCTGTTGGTCCTTTCCAACAGGTTCAGGGAGCACAGTAAATTATTGTACTTCTTAGTGCTGCTTGACATTTTAAGGAATGTGGAAAGATATAGAGAAATGTATAGATGTTAGTATTTTAAGTTAAATTCATTTACCTGGGTGATGAAGTGTCCAAAGATCATTTCTTAGACATAAATATCTGAACTCCTTTTTAAAATATAATTTATTTAATTTTATTTTGTGTGCATTAGTGTGAAAGTGTCAGACCCCCTGGAATGAACTGGTGTTAGAGACAGTTATGAGCTACCATGTGGGTGCTGGGAATTGAACCTAGGTCCTTTGTAAGAGCAGACAGTGCTCTTAAACACTGAGCCATCTCTCCAGCCCCCTGAACTCCTTCTTTATGAGGCATGTTTGTAGAGAAAATTAAAACCTAACCTGAACTTGAGTTTTGATATTTAAGTGTAGAAAAGGGAGTTGTCATTCAATCTGAGAATGTAGTGTTAACTTAATTATTATTGCAAAGTTTAGCATAAATTTCCTAGGTAAGCTTCTTTTTTGCCCCCTAGGATAAAAAGAGACAAACATACCATTGGTCCAGGGCCAGATGAGACTCCTTTGTCAGCATACTGGGCAGCAAATTTCTGGAGGGAATAAAACACACATACACACACAAGTATATATGTCAATGGTTATACATGTAAATTTTCCATTCTGCGTCCATTTCATGAGTTTCCTGACACTATTTAAAAGAGATCCACGTTTTAACTAGAAATGAATTAGAATTCAGTAGTGAGTTCTGACATAGACTGAAATGGAGAGCTTCCCCCTCTTACTCTTCAGACCCATTTGCCCTGAGGAATCTGTTCCTATGCATTCATTGCCTCTAGAGTGACGAAGGATGGTTCCCTAAACCTTTACAGTCCCTGAAAAGCCAAGGCAGAGCTCTGAGGAACATGAAGCATTGGCAGCTGCTGCCCCAGCTCATATGCCACCAAGATACTTCTTTTTCTGGCTAGAATTTCATAAAAAGGATATAAAGAGTTTTCAAGTTATACGGAAATTTAAATGCTCCTTAGAAGATTAAACTTTTAAAAAATAGTTCACAGTAATAACTTCCCTGTTAAAGATCTCTCTTTGAGTGGTAACTGTATTAAAGAAGGTGCTTTTTAATGCACTCAGTAGATAAGCAATCATAATAAGATCTTTGGGAGAGAAAGGTCTTATTTTACTGGCATACAGTTGGGTATTAGAATCAGGAATCTGATTCATAGTGCTAACCAATTAAGCAAATATGTTTTCCTTCCTGCAGTGAGGCCATTTGGCACTCATACCGTTGTCAAAGACATAAAGCTAAAAGAAGATATTAATGAAAAGGGGAAATGTACTTTTCTCAATTTAGTTTCAAGCAAATTAAACCTAAAACTGCTTTGAATGTTGGTTCAGCAGACGCCAAGCCAAGGAGAATAAAGAGGGTCAGATGTTTGTGAAATTGCTTAAGATCAGGGGCTTCGCTTATGTAATTCAATCTAATCAAACTCTTTAATAATGCAACACCTCTTATTTGTGCCATACTGATAAAAGATATTAAATCCCCCAATTAAATAATGGGTCTGACGGCTGCAGCTACCTTCAGTGAGCACAGAGACCAGGCCTGTAATTGACAAGGCCTCAAAGAAGGTAGGGAAAGCAGAACCTTAAATGAAGAAACCAAAGAAATGAAGTAAAAGATACTAATTTTCAAATAGAAGACTTTCCCCCCTTAACTGCTAAAAATAAATTTCAGAGCAAGATTCTTTTTCCAAAAGAGAAGGACACTAAAGTCAGATAAAAGTTAAAAATGCAGAAGACACCTTACCCCATCAAGACCAGGGGGGCCAGGGAGGCCAGGAGGGCCAGGGGAGCCAGGGGGACCAGGAGGGCCATCGGCACCATTTACACCATCTTTGCCTGGGGGACCTGGGGGACCCTGATAAAGAAAGGGAATTAGGACAGGGTTAGAGCAGCCCTGTGAAGAGTCCTAAGAGCACACATGCTAAAGGTCTGTTCTTTAGACTTGTTGATTTGAAAGGGTGGAAATACAACATGCTATATCTGTCACTGATTGCTATGCACCTGCAACACAGGCTTAATTTAGAGGGACCTTTAATGACTGATATGTGAAGATAAGTGGTAGCTAACTCAGGGTACCCATTATGAATTCATAATGGAGCTTATTCCGTGAACTTCACATGTTTCATGTTGTATTAAAAAGACACTCTGGAGGTTGATGCTAGTTTCTGACTTTTGGGAAGGTATTAAATTGTTTTGGTATGCGACGTGCGAAAGGTAGATTACCTGGGTAGATCACTTATCACAGAATCAGAACACCACTTTAACACTATTCATGTTGTCAGGACAATTAACTGATACAATTATACAACTAATAAATTGAGTAGAATGCATGTAAGCCCACATTTCACGACAGAAACAAAATGCAGTTATTTATATATTGATTAAAAAGTTGCATAACACAAACCATGCAAAACCATTTAGTACACATATCAAAGAAATGTAGCAAGAGTGCAGCAAATAGAATAGCAACTTGGCATGTACACGTACGAATGAAGATAGAGAAACATGTTACTGCCAACTGCTTCACAATTATTTCCAATCTACACAGAGACTGTTTTTTCAAAAGAATCAAAACATACTACAAAGAGGATTGTGTGGTAAAGGGTACATTTTCATTATACATGTACTGGGAAGGGCAAATTAAAACAAAGAAAGATAGACCCCTCAAAAAATGAGACTGCCTATAATAGTGTTTCTTTTTACCCAAGGGTAATCTTGACTGAAAAAGAATATTGATTATATATAATAATGTTCATTTACTTCTTCTGTAGGACATTATCTACCCAAAAGGTGGTATAATTATCTGAATACATAATAATCTTACACATTGTCAGTCTTCTGTAGCTTCTAATATGTACTTATTCAAATATGGACCAAAGATCTTTAATGGCTCAAAAATTACATACCCTTTGTCCACGTGGTCCTCTGTCTCCAGGGGGCCCCTAAAGGAAGACAGAAACAGCTAAGGGCCACATGTCTAAGTAATTCATGGTGAACAAGCAAGCCAATTTTGAAAACAATTCGTTGTTAGGACTGATCTGACTAAAATATTATTAAACAGCAGTTAGAAGACCTGGCATAAAACAATAAATGATAGTGTATTGTTTTCGTTAAAAATATATGTAATTTTTTCAAACTGGAAAACCAATATTATCCATTGTTCTTTTATGAGATGAAACCTATAGAGGAAAACCATTTTGTTACATCTTAACAGCACATTAATAGAGAAAGTGCTTTAAAATAAACTTTGATTTACTGTCTATAATTAATATAATATGCATACCCTCTTGAAAATATAAACAGATATTTTTAAAGTTTTTCATATTTAAAAACTTTTAAATTTAATATTTAAATACTATCTAAATCATCAATTTGTCTAACATAAATGTAATTAGAGATGCTACTGGAAGATGATAAAACTTCGTTACTGATAAAATATTTGTAATGATAAAAACATTAACACTAGTTTGTTTATGGATTGGAGAATACATATTCATATGGGTAAAATCTTGACAACGCATTTACTTTCTGTAGTCCACATTAAATTTTGTCAAATTGAAATTATTCTGGTAATTTTACATATTTATGGAGAAAGAAAAGAAAAGATAGATAATTAGTAGAAGAAGATTTTATATATCCATATATTAAAAGTGGCTTTCTTTTGATACAATAGACAAACATATCTATAGATGTCACTACAACGTTTTTTTCTATTATCTTAATTTTGAAATAAAATGTAAAAATTTAGCAACAAGCAAAATGTTATCTACAAAACCTACTATATATATACATATATATATATATATATATATATATATATATACTTATCTGAAACTATGTTGCAATTTTCATTCATGAGCTAGGAATTTATTCATAATTCTTTGCAAATGAATCCAAGGAAATTACAAAAATCTCTCAGCGAGCTCTTGTGCTTCAGAGTAGCTGGTGCTAAAACCCGCACTTTAACTGGCCCATACCTCCCTATGGGTATTTTATGAGGCCAGCCTCCTTTAGCAACACCACCCACTCTGGAAAATGGGGTGGGCACTTTCAGGAGAAGCCAGAAAGGTTTGGACTACTATACCCCTTCACAATTTTCCTGGGAAGCCAAACTAGCCAACTTCCCTCATCAGAAAAGAGACTGCTGTGATCAAGACAATCAAGACAAACATTTTATTTTTCTAAAAGTAGTCTTACTCACCTCACGTAAAGCTGTTGAGGAAAGAAGAAAATAGGAAATAGTTATTGGTATCATTTCATTGATCATTAACAGTAATTAACAAATGATACAATGGGTTTATAAAGTTGTTATTTGATTAAAACATTCCTTTTGTTTCTTTTTCAGGACTCCCTAATGACTTCCAAATTATTCAGATAAAAAAAAACAACCCAAAAATATAAAACAAAAACCAGGGACCATCAGGGTGATTTGTTTAGAGTTTTAATATGTAAATATATTTTGAATTAAATGGTTAATCATTTACTGTTTTGAAAATACTGTGAAGTATTAATGTGTCTGCAGGACATCTCTAATGCTCAGCAATTAAGGCGGAAGTGGTAAAGGTGAATCACCAACTCTCACAGCAACTGATTGATGAGGAAATAATTCATGGTTTAGATCACCTTTAATACATAAGAATATCAGAAAACTTCGGAGCAAATGCACCCTAAAGCAGAGCTTGTTTTTCATAAAACATTGAAGTGACTTAGCCCTTTTCCCCAAAAGGTCTAATTTACATACATGAAAGCAAATTGATTCAGGAATCTGATTTTTGTTATAAATAGTTCACTCAAGTTAGGTAAGGTCATTTGAGTAACGTGCATCACATTTGTTTGCTAAGAAGGATTGTTTCATGTAAAGAGAAAAAAGTGTGGATTAAAATCTTGAAAAATGGTGAGAAAAATAAATACTAACTTTCTTGCCATGACTACTGTAAGACTTTAAAGACTGAGTTCCCTTCCTACAGTATAATGATTATAGGTGTATGTGTGTGTGTGTATGTATGTATGTATGTATGTATCTAATTGTGGTCAGCCTTGCTCCAGGCTGATTCACCTCTAAAAACTGCTTGAATTTGGTGGTCAGGAAGTGTGTCTGTCATCCTGGAATGAGAACATCTGTTGCAATGCTCACCAGTCCAGACAGTGGACTACATCTAGCTATGACATGTAAGGGCCATTGATGAGAATTAGATAAATGGTATGCTTAGTTTAAAGGTGTCCATCAGAGGAAGGACAATTTGTCTGCTAATAGAAGACTCTAAGTCTTAGAAGGCTTGACTTTTAATTACTCAATTGTGAGCCGTTTTGAGCAATGTGTGTTGGATAAAACACATTCTACATTCTGTGTTCATTCTACACAGTGGCTGGATGTTGATCAGAAGGTATGTTGACATTCAAATCTCTACCTCCCCTAGGTCTACTCTTTTTCTGCAGCAGTCCCCTTTTCTACTCTCTGATTTCATATAGAGCTAACTTGTAATATTAACTTGTTCAACGCAATTTCTTCTTAGTATCCACAGTGAGCATATGAAAGTGGACAAAGGACTTTTACGCATCAGAAATTGTGCAGTTGCCGACACGTGGCATGTGGGTGGGGAGAGCTTTTGAAGTTTTTGGGTGTGGCCAGGCACTCCTGAAGCCTCATCAAGCCAACATCTTTGTCTAGTTAAATTAGGCAGCCATTTTCAAGATGAAACCTGATTGATTTTCTTCATTCTTTCAACATGGAAGTCTAGTTGTACAGCCTAGAAATGAAAAGTGGCCTTGAGGTTGGCATGCTTACTTTACATCCTACATTTTAGAAAAAGCCCCACGAGATTCATATTCGGTAGATTCCATTCATATTACAGGTGGGGACATGTTGAAATGTAACTAAACAGAGGTGATTTTAATTAAAAGCTACCATTTCCATGACCAGATAGTGAGTTGGGAAGCTACTTTAATTATTCAGAAGATAAAAGTAGAGGTCTAAACAGCCTGCGTCTCAGGATGCGTAGACTGAGTTCTCCACAGATGGCCTACAAATGTAAATCACTCTATGGACCAAGGAAGTCCTTAACTGGATTTCCGTGAGCTCAAGGCCTGGTCCCTGTGCTTTCATTTTACCCCCTCCAGGGGGCGCCTTTTCATCATTCTCTTCATCAACGTCATCTGTAGCAATTCTGACGCCCACAAGAAAATGGAGTCGGGGTGAGTTTTGTATTGTTCTGTTAAAGGTCTTTCTAAAGTAGGCCTCAACTTTCACAGGGTGACCACGAGCACAGTTCTGGGGATTGAAGAGCGGAGTCTTTCACTCTGTCAGTAGTGAGGCAAAAATTCTTGCCTCCCTGTGAGGTTCAGCAACCTGGGGATCCAGGCTAACAGTCTAATTTTAACAGGAAAACGTCCCCAACTCTTGGCAACAGTCAAGCCTTCCATGTTCCCATTCTTTTAAAGTACTTTCCTCGTATCTCTCGCACCAGGGGTGTTTTCGCACAGGCCAGAGAGAACGCCCTCACAGGTTTGTCTGTGGGATGGAGGGCCAAGTTTCCCTCTTTTCAGATCAGGGTACCTACCCATCCAACCCCTCTCCTTCATCTCCCCCAAACAAGCAGAAGACACTTACATTGGCATGTTGCTAGGCACAAGGTTACTGCGAGCAGCAACAGAGTCCGCATATCCACAAAGCTGAGCATGTCTAGGGCTTAGACATGCAGACTCCTTGTGTCGCGGAGGCCCTGGGTCACCAGCGGAGGTTAACACCTGGCGGGCGCAGGCATGCAATCGTGACGGGTCCCTCCAACTTAGCTGAAACCTCCCGCTGCCGTGGTGCTAAAATAATAAAGCCCAGACCTGCCCTATTTATATGGCAAAAGTTTCCTTAGCCGGAGGGTGCCTCCAAAAACGTCTCCACCAATGGGAGGGCTGGGGCCAGGGGCCCGGGCCTCAGTGCTGGGAGGAGACTGCGGGGGCGCCGGGGAGGGAGCCGAGGGGGGAGGGACGTGGCTACGGGGCTTCTTAAATTGGTTCCATTCTTTTTGAGGACGTGGACACTTTTGAGGCTTTCGAGGGGAAACTCTGACTCCCTGTCTGCATACCTCCGCCCCTCCCCAGCCACCCGCCCTCTCCCGCCCTTGCCAAGTTTGGAACCACTTTTAGGACACCTACGTGGACAGTTCACCGATCTCGGACAGCGGGGCAGGTGTTGAGGGTCCCGGAGGCCAAAGGTGAAAAAGCAGGAGCTGTCCAGTCCTGCCTCACCTTGTGCCCTGAGGGCCATCCGCAGCCTGGAGGGGGCTGGGGCATGAGAGGTGCAGGGTGACAGCGTGGCGAGGTCTACAGCTGCCCTCCCGGGTGAACCCCACCCTGTCCCCCCTCCCCGTTTCTCTCCAGTTTTGGGGCTTGCGTGCTCATATTCTCTCTGTCTCTCTCTCTCTGTCTCTGTCTCTCTGTCTGTCTTTCTTCTTTCTCTGCTCACCACCATTACATTTGTTTTGTTTTGCTCAAGCCACTAGGAAGGTCCACAGACCCCTGGCGGGATTGCCAGACACACCCTGAGCCTGGACCAGATAATAAATCAGTGAACACCAAGCCCCGCTCTGCCTTGCTGCGCACTCATGAGCCCTCCCTCTCTCCCTTCATCCTCACACCTCCCCTCATCCTGCTTAGGAGAAAATGTGGGAAGGATTGCTAAAACTTATTTGGCACCTAGGGTATACTCAGCCTCTTCCTTAACATCCCAAACTGGCCCCTCCAGAACAGACGTTAACTCTCCACACTCCCCTCCCCCATCCCTTGCCTTCCTACAAGGCTCTACTCCCCTAAGCCTTGGAGATAAAACTTTGATTCTGAAGTTGAACTGGGAGACTTTGGTTCTCCAGGATTGTGGTAGTAAGGGCTTCTTCCCAAAGCCTCTTGGAATGTCTTCCAAGTCCCCAGGAGCCCCAGGCTCCTTTTGGCCAGCCAAGCATCCCTCACAGGGCTGCAGAGACCTATTCAGAGTCACGTTCTGTCGCTGAAGTCACAACAAAACCAGCACCTTTAGGCCAATTGTGGGCTCCCTGGTAATACTGAGCCCTACTCTGCCGGTTCAGTTTTGTGGTCAGGAAGAATCTCTGCCTAGGTACAGGAGCTCCATCAGCAGCTGTTATAAGCTAAGGTTTCTCTTTCTAAATTTAAAAGGAAAAAAAAATCTTAGAATTAGAGGAGAATAACTAAACATTTCAATTAAGTTATTTTAATCCAGTTGAAAACACTGACTTGAGAGACAAGAACATCTTTGAAAGAGTGATAATTTACTCAAAAAAAGGAAAGAAAGTAAAAGCCCCTTGGTTGATTTTTGAGAATTAGAGAAACCAAGTTTCAAACACAAGTTCATAAATCCCTCCACCCTGGGCGGAGAGTGAACTGATAACTTGTAAAGCATTCCTGTTAACTGATGCAAATACCAAATGCTGCAGGGTTTCCTCCCTGCTGATGTGGCAGGCTTTGCAGCAGGCAGAGTCAGCACTTGGTGCAAAGCCCTAGGCAGAGCAAGGGAGAGCAAGAGAAGAGGAGTCTCTCTCTCTCTCTCTCTCTCTCTCTCTCTCTCTCTCTCTTCTCACCCCTCCCTCTGTCTGACTCTGTCTGTGTCTGTTTCTGCCTCTTTCTGTGTCTCTTCTCTCTCAGACCCTCTCTTTCTCCTGTTCTCTTCCCCTCTCTTCCCACCCCTCTGTCTGTCTGTCTGTCTGTTTATCTCTTCCTGTCTCTCTGTCTCCTCTCTCTCTTCTTACCAGCTCCCTCTGTCTATCTCTGACTGTGTCTGTCTCTGTTTCTTTCTTTGTCTCTGTCTCCTCTCTCTCTGTGTCTCTGCCTCTCTCTCCTTCTCTTCTCATTCCCTCTTTGTCTCTGTCTGTCTCTGTCTCTCTATGTGAGACTGGGATTCCGGTAATTTTATAGATAATTTTGACAGTATTCCTGTCAGTGATCACCTACTAGGACAGACGATAGTTCATGAAGTCTTTGTCTAAAAGGAGGCATTCTCTAACATTCCTTAACACTCGTCTTTAAATATCGGTTAAATGTTTTGTGCATTAAAGTAACAAATGTTTTCAGTTAGTTCTCGGTTGTTGCCTTTGGAGGCTGGGGGTGGGGCTGAGGGAATTGTGAGAGTCCAAACAAAACCTGAACCTACTGTCCTAGTCCAGATGGTATGTAGGAAGCAGGAGGGAAGGAACAAAAAAATGAAGAGGGAAAAGAAGCAGGGAATAATCAAAGCCTCCTGTGGCTCGGCTGCCAGACAACTGACACCTGTGTTCATATCCCTGCATCATTTTTAGAGGCGTGAAAGGAAGCTCGTCCAAGCTCTCAGCAACTGGTGGCAGCCAAGCAGGTTTGATGTCTGCCTTCCTTCTGCTATTGTATTCATTCAGAAGGCCTTGAGATTCCTGGTGTATATCACATCAGCTGGGATATTCAGTGTTCACTGAGTATCTAGGTAGAACTGGGGCTACTCAAGCAGTGTCTAAGATTGCGTTAGGCACTCTACAAGTGGAAGAAGTAGCTATGGAATGACTAGGCACTGCCCTCTGTGTACTACAGTGCACTGGAAGATAGACAAAAGTGCAAGATTCATTCTGAGTTTATGGGAGGTCTAGATTTAGGGGGTAAAATCAAGTCAGGCTGCTCTGAAGCTGTAATATCCTATTCAAACCTCCATATAAAGGCTTTTTTTAAATAAAGAGGATGGGGAACCAATATGGTAGTTAATTCCTATAATCTTAGCACCTGGGGAGGACCCCAAGTTCAAGGCCAGCCTGGGATATGTAGCAAGTCCCTGACTAAAAACCAACAAAAAAGACCACAGCCATTCTAGAAATATTGGCAGTCTAAGACATTTTATTTGGAATGAAACTGTGAAGGCAAAGGGCAAGAGATGCGATGAAGAAGAAGTAAGAGCTAAAAATGGTAGATTTAACAGGGACCATATTAAAATGGAACTTTAAGCTGTATTTTGGTGGTCATGCTTTCTTAAGTCTTGTGAAAGTGTATGGATGGATGATTTTGAGTGAAGAAAGTATGCCATCAAAGACTGATTTTTTTTAAAAAAAACAAGGGCTTTGGCCACATGCTGGATGGATGATTAGGAGAGCTCAGCAGAGATGGAAAAGCAGTCAGGAGTAATTCAAAGTGAATTGGAAGAACCTGGACTAGGGTAGTGCGGTTAGAATTGAGAGCAGATATTGAACTGCAGGAAGACTTTAGAGGAGAGAAAAAAACTGCTCTGATGTTTGATTGTGGAAACTGGGGGAGCAGGAGGATGCCAGGAGCATCACCAGGCTTCTGGCTTCAGCAACTGGCGAAAGCTAGAGTCCCTTTAGTTGGGAACATTTGAGAAGAGGATGACTATGGTGAGAAAAAGGAGGGCAAACTCAGCCAGCTGTGGAAGATGCAGATGGCTAGGTCTCACATAGGCAACATCTATGTCTGAAGTACACACTTCATGTTGGTCTTGATTTATAGATAAAAGAGCCCACTGGATTCCTGATTTCATGGTATGAATTCCGTGCATTGGATATGTGTACAGAAGTAGGAGAATAATGGGAAAAATATCCAGACGGGCTCCAACATCTAAGGAAAGGAGAGAAGAGGGCACAGACTTTGGGAGAGGTTAAGAGCAAAATTTTGTGCTTGCTGCTGAAAGGTTTCATATTTGTCTTAGAGGCCAAATGGACTTTAAGAAAATATATAAATCATCATCTTGTAGAATATTGGTGAAGGAGCTTCCCTTGAATGGAATTCAGGGTAGAGTAAGTGAATGAGAGATAAGTTAGGCAATAAACCATGTGCTATAGAATTCTAGTTACATCAATGGCTGGAGGAAGACAGGTGTAGTTCAAGGGTAATGTTGAATTAATATCCAAGGGGATTATCCTCACACAGAATAAGATCATCAAGAGTCACTGTGTCATCCTGATCCTAACTCCCACTTTGAAGTCTTTCAGAGAAACCTTCAGTTTCCTCACACAATCTCATTTGCTTTCTGGTGTTGAAGCAAAGGACATTTAAGTACATATGGATTTTTTTCCAAGTTGGTACTGAATGAATAATAAAGTGTTTCTCATGAAATCTCTTTCAAATGAATAGACAGAAAATTTATCTCACCTCTTACAAATTCCAGTTTCATCTGCAGTGCCTCATTTTTCAAGCTTAGAAATATGGGGTAGACACTACTCCTTTATTCACGCCTACGTCGTGTGCTTGTATACAGATAGTATGGAAATAGTTGTCTTGCAGTCTCTTGTTATTGACTATACTCAGCCTTATAACTCAGAGGGATACACTGGGGCTCACAAATTTTAACTTTCAATTAAGCCCAGCTCTTCTTTTGAGAAGATACTGATTGCCCTTCTTCAGCCAGTTTCTGAGCCATTCTTCAAATGAAGGGTCTCGGAATGCTGATGCATTCTGGATGCCCTCTCTGACTTATAAGAACTTTGGTTGGCTTGATTTCTAGACTCTTAATTTTAAAATTCTTTTCGAGTGGCTGGGGGCAAAAATGAGACTTTTGTTAAAGTTGCAAGAAAGAGTACAGATGTTAATAACTGATTGATTAAAGTTGAGTAAAGACATATATTCTTTGGTTAATACCTTACATATAGAGAAAGAATTATAAAGATTTAATTTTATGTGCTATCACTCATTTGGTATTAACACAATCATACTTCACTGAAAAGTACTAGCAAATTAAATTAACAATAGTAGCAATGAGCTTGTTAAAATCTAAAAATTCCATTTTATTAATAAACAGCACAGCTACCTATTATAGAGTATGCTAAGTACTGTACTGTCCTAGAAATGTTAAATTATCTCAAATCATCAACAATAGTTATCCAAATCTTGGTGTAGCATATTTTGTTATTTTCTTCCAATTTTAGAAGAAAAAAAAATACTCTGACCCAGAGGGTTGAAGAGTTTTACCTAAGATTTTCCTGATGAGGAGTTTTCTTGTGGGCCAACTTCCCATAACACTGCACATTTCCAAGATTCCTTAATCTTCTAATATTGAATATCTACTATCTACCTCAAGTCTAGTTGATTGATTAATTGAAAGGATAAATTGTTCATTGGTTTGCTTCATTTGTTGCACAGAAATGGCCCATGTAACTTATTCATCTTGTCTTAGATCTATCAAAGTACCTACTAAGTTAAAGATACTCAACTAAATTTGTCCAACAATGAAGAATGATTTGACATGACACAACTGGAGAATATGGAGTGAAATTTAAATACTAGCTGTTTTCTGTCAGTTATCATTATTTTTTTTTTACTATTTAACTCACACAGTAAACAAACAAACAAAAGCCACTGGCAGAGGGCCAGTCAAGCTAGTTCACTGAAAACTGGCATCTAATTATTTCTTAATATTTTATAGACCTTCTATTTTGTTAAGTCAAATGTATGCAGAACAGTTGCTTGAAGGGTTGGAGCATAGCTCAAACATCTTCCGTATCATTGAAGGTACAGTATATGGAGTCAAGATTTGCTTCTGCCCTATTTCTAACAAGGGACTGTAATGCAACAGCCATTAAATAATTACACAAATTGATACATTTTATAATGAGAAATCAGGAGAAGGCTGGGACTAGTCAGTTCATGGTAGATCTGTTAAGAGATGGCTGACCTCTTATTGCAGTCTCTGACTCTTTCCTTTAAACTAATGCAACACTGAACATTTGCATAGGGTGGTTTGAAATATTTAATCTTTGCAATAACCTTAAGAATACCTATTCTCTTTTGAGGTGAAGAATGAATCCGGTGAAGATAAAGCCTTTCTCTGTCGCTGTAATTCTTCAAGTGTGGTCCCTTGGCATCGGCTGACACTTTGTTAAAATCACAAATTTCCATGTCTTGTGTCAGACCCAACAAATTAGGAATTCTGGGTCATCAGTAATCTGTGCTGTAACCAATCCAGCAGGTGATTGCGTTCAGGCTACATGTTGAGAGCTGCTGGTATTGAAGAACGGCTTTACACTTAAACCTGGATCATGACAAATCACTCTGATAGCATCGTGGAGAGAAGACCTGAGCAGTACAAGAGAGATGTGGGAGAGGCTAGCTAAGAGGGCAATTCTTTTTCTCTGTTCCTATTCACTTCCCAAGTCCCCTTTCACATTTAGTTGTATTCACTTTTAATTTACCTATTGACTTGCTGCTTATTAAAAAACTTCTATTTTGTTTCTAAAATTAAAAACATTGAAAATCTAATAATATGGATGTGGCATATAGATGGCAGTGACAGGTATGTGCTTAATATGTCTGAGGTCACAGCATACCCCACATCATGTAATAACAACATGTTTAAAATGTATTTCAATACGTGTGTCTGCTATGAAATGATTAAACCAGACTAGTTAGCATAACCATCAACTCAATACACATCATTTCTTCATGCTAAAAGAATCTAAGAGGGCTGAAGAGACAGTGTTGGCCTTGCAAAAAATCAGGATAGAGTTTGATTTCCAGAACTCGTATCCAAAATTTGGAGAATGGTGGCACATGTAGGTTATCCCTGTGCCTGTATGGCAGAGGCAGGCATATGCCTGAGGCTTACTGGCCAACCATCCTGGTCTACTTGAACAGTTCCCACTCAATGAGAGATCCTGTCTCAAAAAAAAAGTTGTTTGGTACCTAAAGCATGACACTACTCTGGTCTCTATATGCTTTTGCACACACACTCAACTCCACACACGTTAATACATATGCACTCACATGTAAACCATTTCAAACTTTCTCTTTTAGTCATGCTGAAATATATAATATACTATGAAATAGAAACATATAATTATAGCCATCATGATTATCCCTCTTAGCCAACACTTTCTGCTCTGAGATAATGTCTTCCTTTCCTCCACTACTTCACCTCTTGATTCCATTCTTGACTCTCTTTGGTTATATAGGTTGAAAGCTGAATATCTGGAAAAACCATAAATTCTTCCTTATCAGCAGTGCTTGTAATGTGAAAAGAAGGCAATTTTAATGATTTCTTGTTGACTCCAAGCCTGTGTGGGATTATTTGGATAACACGGTTTACATGGGAAAATGGGTCCCTAATGACATACTTTCTATCTTCAAACAGGTTGAGGGATTGGAGTAACAATGGAAGCTGGTGCTGTTGAGTCTGGTGACAGCCTCAGCAGTTTCATTTACCTTTTGAGTTATTCTTAGTACATCACATTACAGCACAGTACGGACCTGGGGCGTCACCCCTCCTTATTAAGTAGATCAGTTAGGGTAAGGAAGAGCCTGGTTAACCCCAAACCCATTACTTGCTCTACAAGATGCCCTCAGGGGCCCAGGTGATACATCACAGACCAGACACGTGATGTTATTGTTTTGTTTCTATGTCGTGTTTCAATGCTTGAATGCAGCCAGCTCTTCAGAGCCTTAAGAAAGGTGGTGGTGGTGTTTCCTTCTAAAGCACCCAAAAGACCTGAAAGTTGTGGAAGGTGCAAAACTAAAATAGTCATCAAACTTGTTGCTTGTGCTTCTGAGTCCCTGATGGGGCCTCAGTTCACAGTTGTGGTTATTTATGCATATCTAGAGACAGTCTTGACCAGATGCTAAGCAGGACCAGTTCGTGTATGGATGATCCTCAAAAATGCAAAGGTCTAGCATTTTATAAATGCTGGTTGCATTTGACCTTGTCCTTTTGTCTGAGCTGAACAGAGCACCCCGTCTTTACAAACTCACCTTCCAATTTGTTTTGTTATAGTTGTTTCTTATCTTACTTTTTATTTTTATTTTTGTGATGTGCCTAGTTCCCTTATAAGTGATACAACCAATTACTCAATTAATTTGTTTGCCCAATCTCTAACTCAGGTTACTATAGTCTATGCAAGACACTGTGAGATACTGGGCTCGAGACATACTCTTAGCAGCTGGCCCAACCTCATCCCTTCCTTCTCCCCTGGAAGTTGGGATCCCCTAAGCTTTAATGCCATGGCTGTATGTTCTTGCCCCTGGTTGTTGCAGAGTTGCCTGCTTGGGTCACCAACAGCACTTCCCAGTGCGCTCTGCTCTAGCATGTGCTCTGACACCTGCAGACTGACTCTCTGTGTTCACTGCTTCTCACTTCAGCTGCTAGCTGCAGCTGTTGATTTCTGTTGTGCCTGATCCCAATCTCCACTTTTCTTTCAGAATCTCCATCTGAGAGAAGGGGATGAGTTTTGGCAGTTTCCCCTACTCCATATCTTGTTTGAACTGTATGTTCAACAAACAACTGTGGAGGTCTTATTGTGTGGCAGGTGCGGATGTGGAGACAGGGAGATAAGATAGAATTTCTAATCTCAGGAGAATGGCACTTGCACAGTAGATTTTCTTCAATTGTTAGCTGAAGGAGAAATTTTTGCAGCTTGAGGTACTTTAGATTTTAGGAGGCAAATAAAGTTAGGAAGGGATTAAATGCAAACCCTTATAATTCTTTCTTATTCTTTCTTGTATTATCTCTGAAACAGAATGTTCAAGGCAGCACGCTAGACGAAGCAGTGTCACGACATCCTTCATGTCTTCCGATTCTGACAGGGGTTGTGGGGCATGTGCATTCCGTTTACCATTTCTCACTCAATATGGATTTCTCTGGGTCTTTCTTCTCTGGCATTTAAACAAAATGCCCACAAATTCACTTGGTTTGCTGAAGACAATATTCATTCATGTGAAAATGTCTTGCCAGTGTCTAGTCCCCCCAACCCCCGAGTGTGCAATGCCTTTCTGATTTCATGATTTGGAATTGTCAACTCCTGCACACTCAGCCCCACAGATAACTCCCTGAAGCTCATGCCATCAGGCCCTTCTTACACAAATATCACTTTCCTCCTTCCCTGCAGCTGTGGGAGTGCCATTTTAAGGACCTGGTTTACATCTCCTCTGATTCCCTTATTTCCTAAAGCCTAGAGGCAAAACCCTCTGTTACTGCCATGCCATCTGCTGTACTCTATGTTTTTATTCCCAACACCCAATTTCCTTTTTTTCCTAATTATCCCCAACAGGAGTGACTCATAATTCCTATATACTGGGGTGAAATTTCTTGTGGCTGGGAGAAAGCACACAAAACTAAATTTGCATTTACTGAAATCCCTTGTTCCCTAAAATTTAAAGTGAAGGAAATTCACTAATGGGGACAGATTCATTTGCCTAACTGAGAAAAACAATGCATTCCTCTTTTAAAGCACAGAGATTTTTGTATTTATGCAGTGAGCAATATATTCAAATGGCTTAAGGAAATTCATAAGGAGGAAAAAAACTAACCGGCTCTGTTTGGGAAAGTTGAGGAAGCTTCTAGGAGGAGGAAATAGTGGAAGTGAGTGTTGGAAGATATCAAGAGGTAGAAGGGAAAACTTTCTAGGGAGACATTTGTCACAAGGCACACTTTAAAACAACAACAACAACAACAACAACAACATTGCTCTAATCTCTCACTGAAACAACAGCTCTCAGTTTAAGGTGATTTTGTTCCGTGGGAAGCTTTTTGGGCGATATCTGGAGACACTTTTGGTAGTCATGACTTGGGAGTAGGAGGAGTATGTGCAACTAACATCTAGGGTAAAATCTACAGTACTGCTCAACATCCTTCAGTACGAAGGATGGACCCCACACAAATAGTTTTCTATGCCCGTGTCAGCGTTGACACCATTGAGTAAGGCAAACCTCCTTAGGGCTGAGACCTTACCTGTTTCCTTCCCCTCCATGGCTGTAGGAGCTAGCATGTTTGGAATCATTACTGACACTCATGGGACATTTGTTGAGAGAGCAGAGACAAAAAGGTTTTTAGAATTAGCAGTTGAAGCCTAATTAAAGGGTATTTGGAAAATCAAATGGTTAGAGAGGGAGAGGGAAATCAGGAAGGACATCTTGTGGATATTCAGGACTCTTCCTTTAATGTAGAGTCTCTAGAAGACACTAGAGGATTTTTATGCCAGAGACGGTTACTACCAGACTCATGTTTTAGTAAGCCACAAGGTCGCAGCAGGCAGTGCCCTCTGCTCTTTACAGTGGTCTCCTACTAGAGTAGTATCTGCTTAAGGTGATTTGTTCTATGGGAAGTATTTACTTAGTAGGAGACTGAGCATTTGCTTAGTAAGGGACTATAATCCTTCAGGCTTGATAGTCTAGTTACTTCTCTTTTACGCTGTTAAAACAAAACATCTGACCAAAAGTAACTTTGGGAGGAAAGGGTTTATTTGGCTTACACTCCATGTCACTTTGTCAATGAGGATAGTTCAAAACAAGAGGAAAAAAAACCATAGAGGAAGGTTACTTGCTGAGTCACTTTCTGGTTCTTTCAATCTCCCTCTCTCACTTATAGAGCCCAAAATCGCCTAGAGATGGTATTGCCTACAGTAAACTGGGTTCCCTTACCCCAGTTAACAATCAAAACAGTCCCTCACAGACCTAACCATGTCCCAGTTTGATTAAGTACAGTTACTCAGCTGAGTATCCTTTTTCAGATAATGTAGGCAGCAGTAAGTTGACAGTTTATGCTAACTAGGACACCAGAGATGAAGACCTAGACTGAAGCTCAGCAGTGGAGATAGAGCAAAGAGGACAAATGGGGCACCTCCCAAGGAGCTAGAACTGATAGGACTCAGTGATCAGTTGAATATGAAATATAGGATGAGGTTTTTACTTGGGTGTTGGTATAATTACATAGGATGAAAAGGACAGGAGAAGAATCAGGGTTTGTATGCTCAAATGTGTGAGTTTGTCTCTGAACATTTGTCAAAGCATTAATTCAAATCCTCACCCTTCATAGATAGTTGATTAATCCATTACCTGAGCTTTGAGGACATCAATCCTAAGTCTTAAAATGTTGCCATGTTCATAGTCTTGTCACAAGAACAAAGGTGGAAACAACTCTGTTGGGAGATAACAGGATAAACTAAATGTAGTATATTCAAAAAAGAGAGTTTTTATAAAGTAATTGGGAAGAATGAAGTAAATTCATACTATACAATGGACCAAACTTTGGAAAATATGCCAACTGATGAAAATTAGACACAAAAGGAAAGATATTTCATGGCATACTTGCATGAAATATGCAGAAAAGGTAAAGCCATAAGGAAAGAAACCATTAATGGTGGGCAGAAGCCAAGGAAGGAAGACAATGGAAGATGATTTCTTAATGGACATGAGACCTCTTTTGAGAATGCTAAAAGTATTGTGGCTCCAGGTGCTGGTTACAGTTCTACAGCACGATGAATGTACTAGAGGACACAAAATTTTACACATTAAAATAGTTACCTATACTTTAAGATTGTGAATTCATGGACCAAAAACCACTTTGGAGTTTCAGCTAAAAATGTATCTTCTTTTATTATTACAGGAAGTACTCATTCTTATGAGAAAAACTGGTGAAAATATAGTGAATCAACGGGGACAATCTATAATTGTCTCTGGTACTACACAGTGTTCTTCAAACTGAGAAATGATCTGGATAAAGCCCCAGCAACAATAAGCCCATGGCAGGAGTACAGAAAGGGAAACAAGTTAAGAAACCATTTTCTCTTTTTTTTATGGTCCTGATTGCTGTACTTCATGTGAGGCACAATGGAGATATTCCTGAGACATAAGTGGCTCCATCAATGTCATGTGACCAGCCAAAAGAAAAGGTCTGCAATAGGCAGGTTCACCAGGTCTTGGATCTTGAATCCTTTTCTTTTATAGCCTTCATCCCTACGGTACTGGCAGAAAGTAAAAAGCAAATGATGACAGTAATAAGTAGAATTTCAGAACTCAAAAATTTGTCTTAAAATGAGTAGTACAAACTTAAGATGCCACTGAAATTTCCTGTAATGTTTCAGGTGCTGTCTAGAAGACTATTACAGATTCTCAAATATCTACCTTGTTTGCAAAAATGAAGGAACAGTGGGGAGACTGTGGAAATGGCCAGTGTGGTACCACCTGAGCTCAGATACCCAATATCCACATCAAAGTTTTAAAGATGGACAAGAAGCTTACGGAATAGTAAGGAAGGGGCAGAGTGGTTGCCACAATTCACTAAAATAAAATCCCCACTGCAAAATGATGATATTTATACCTTTATTTTCTGTTCTTCTAAAAACAAAAATGTTGATTTTAAGTTTAAAAACCTTTCAGACATGGTAACAGAAAATCTAGAAGCTCTGAATAGTTAGGATAGCTCTATCCCTTAGGGAAAAACGTAGATATGAACCTAATATTCTTAATGAGTGAATTATTTATTCTCTTCTCTAGCAAAACATGTATCCAATCATAGGCCCTAATAGAACAGGAGGGAGGATACATTGTTGAGAACTGCCTTCTAGTCGTTCACAATAAAGTGCGAATGTGTGGCTATAAAACAGCCTGTACACATTAGTATTAAAGGTCTTTGTGTGGGAAAACAGAAATGAGACGTTTAACTCGACCAGAGAATATTACGGTCATTCCCCAAGGGAAAAAGGATAAGCTTCGATAGGCCAGGATCTGCTGGGTTTGTATTCCAGGAAATAAGCAAGAAAATTAAAAAGTACAATAAAATGGTACAACCAACTTTCCCCCTCATTCCTTCATTAAATATGCATTCTATGCTTTCTATGTCTCATACACTGTGGCAAGCATTGACAATCTAGCCAGAAGGATTCTGCCATCATGATCTTACAGTCTATCAACAAACAAACAAACAAAACAGACAGTAAGCTGCCTGTGCAGTAAATGCTGATTAACCATTGCTCCACAAGCATGCAGGAGGGTGTGGGGACATGTGAAGATCTATAGGGAAATGACAAACGCAAGGGCACCTCAATCAGCTAGCTTGCTAGAACAATATACCACATACCTGGTAGCTTAAAGAACAAGCACTTTTTCTTTTCAGTTCTGGTTTCTAAGAGCCTAGAATCAAGGTGCCAGTGCATTTGGTCCCCAGTGAGGATCCTATTTCTGGCTTGCAGAGTGAGACTAGATGAAGAGCACTAGCTAGTTTTGGGATGTGAGAATCAAGACAAAGAATGAATAAGAATTGACTTCTGGGTTTCTGCCTTTTTGTAGTAACATTTTTGGAAAAAAGAATACTGGCGGAAAGAAGAATGGGGGCTTGAAAAAACAAACCAGGAAGTTATCTTGTCAGGAATATTTTGTTTGAAATGTTCTCATGTAATTTCCCATGGCTGAAAGGCGGCTCATCAATGTTGGCCTTCTATATAGAATTATCTCTGTATGTTGTTATTTGGGAGTTGTACCACTTTCTCAATTGGGCATATACACATCTTAACTTTTCAAAATTCTTCCATAATATTCAAAGTCCCTGTTATTTTTTTTCTGGGTCCTTTAATGCATTAATGATTTCCTAGATGCCCACAAGTGAAACCTCACTTCCAACTCTTCTAGGTAGTCTTAGTTTCTCATATGTCAACTATAAAGTCATTTTGTCTGCATTTCTGAGGTCTCTGTTTCACCATTGTTATGCTGTAACCTTTATTATTACTAAATAAGAAAGAAAGCAGGTATTAGGACACTATAATGTGCGAGGTAGTCAAAAGTGAACAGAGAATAGGACAAACAAGAAACCAGAATGACAGATTGTGATGTGCAGTGGCCATCCCCGTGAAAGAATAGCCGACTGGAGTCATGAAAGTCAAGCAAAAGCTTACAAGAAAAGCGAAGCTCCAGCTAAGTATTAATGAAGAATAGGGGTGGGGCGGCAGTGAAGAAAGAAGGCAGAAGGCCTGCATGGCCAGTGGAGCCTCCACAGTTACCATAGCTAGAGTAGAAACTGTGTAATGGAAAGCTGCTGAAGATAACGCTTCCATCAAGGGCAGATTAGCACCCCAGGATAGGAATGTATTGGACACTTCAACTTGCTAGCTAGCTACTATTGCTTTGATGTTTGACAAGAGTTTACTTTACATAGTGTTTAGAATGATCTTTCAAAGCATGTCCTATGCATTATCCATTTAGCCATGATAATGTTCCTTTGGGAAATGCTTGACAATTTTGTCAATAGCAACAAGCGGCCAAGTTGATGCCCTATGTCTTCTAAATCAAATTACCGAGGCCTCATCATTCATCTATTCACTTTCTGCATTTCTGCCAAACTAACTGTGTTACAGTTATAACTCTCTTGCCCAACAACTCTCATTGGCTCCCTATGTTCTACATCAGCAAGAAGAGCCTATTTCTTTGACATTGTAGAACCAGTAATGTATTTAACCTTACTTTTCACTACTTAACAAAATGCTTTGTTGTTATCTATTGCTGCTGAAGAAACTATCCTAAAATTAAGAGTCTTACAAAAGCAACATTATTACACCTTTTGGTTTATGGACCTGGAATTTAAATAAGTAGATAATTATTCTGTTTTACATTGTATTGGCTGTGGCCAGGGTTGAATCATCTGGCAATAGGCCTGGCATGACACATCCAAGATGGCTTGTTCACCTGTCTGACAATTAGCAAAGCTAAGTAGAAGGCTAGGCTCAGCTGAGCTATTGATTGAAATGCTTGTCTCTGGATCCCAAGACAAAAATGAGAATTCCTGCCCTTGGCTTCCAGGGAGAATACTTTAAGAAAAGACAGAAAGTACTGCAAGACATACTTCTTATCCTTGAAAATTTCATATTGTCACTTCCTTTTTATTCTATGATATGGATACATACAGTGATAACTGAGGCATAAAAAGACGCGTTGTAAGTGTGGGATTACCTGGAGGCATGTTTAAGAAGTACTCTTTGAATTAATGAGCACACTTGGTTATATTCAAACTAATTTTCTTTCTTTCTTTTCCGAGACCAAGTTTTTCTGTGTAACCCCAGCTGTCCTGGAATTTACTCTGTAGAAACCAGGCTGGCCTTGAACTCAGAGATCCACTTGTCTCTGCCTTGTATTAAATGTTTGCGCCACCACTGCCTCAGTAGAACAAATATTCATTGTGCTCACCTGTGCTATATCTGCTTCTATATCCATTTTTTTTCTTTCCACAAGGCTCTATCCTAACACTCAAGGATTAATCATGCTTCACGGTGACCATTTTAAATCCCTTAATGGATTCTATAGTCTTAAAAATGGTTTTCTTCATTTTTCAGACATAATAACCATTTTTGCTCTTGTAATGGGAATAGAAAGATGGAGAGTGAGTTGAGGTTATTTGTGTGGAATAATTCACAGCTTCGGATTTCTGTTTGGGGGGGTGATGGCCAGCAAAACAAACCAGAGATGATCACTTTGCCCTCAACAGCTGAGATGTTTGAGTTACCATTTATAGAATTATGAGACAGCAGATGAACAGTTGGGTTAGGAGAGAAGACTAGGTCCTCTTAGAACATGCTACTCTGGAGGTATGGTGGGAAAGAGAAATAAAAGAATCTTGCAAGCAGTAAGGAGAAAGGAATAAGTGGTGGGAGGGAGGTCGGGGGAGAAAGATACAGGTCTGAAATTTGCTGGAGAGGAAATTCTCATTAAAGCTGTGTGATCTACTAAACAGTCTAGAACAGAATTTGTGAGAGATGGATTTAAAGTTAGTTAAAGGTAGATTTGATGAAGATTTTTGTAGCAAAAGGTAGGTGAGGGTTTTGTGAAAAGAAAAAGAGGAAGATTCATAGGGATAGTAGGCTTCTACAATGCAGAGGAGAATGACATTTTAAGACAAGAGAGTCTAATGTTACATGTTCAAGGAGAAGTAACAAAAACCTTAAAATTACAAGCATAAGATGTCATTGAGTTATTGACTACTGAGGAAGGGGCCATTCAAAGGAAGTTAGATTACAGCCAGTGTGAATGAACTGTGCTGCTAGAAAGTAGGGTACTCCTTTTGTCATAAGTTTAGCAATGAAAGTCAAAGCAGAACATCTCTACAATAGACTTGCACACAACTTCTTGTTTGTTTAATATATTATTGTGCCAAGAATTGAAGTTAAGGAATCTTGCATGTTAAGAAAGTGTCCTTCCCTTGAGCTAGATCTCTAAGGCCTATAAGCAGAACTCTCAGTGTTAAATATTCTTCTCTGATGATGTCATTAAGAGGAAATATGTGTGCATGTGTAGGTGTGTGTGCCTTTGTATGTATACAAAGCAAAATCCGGCTGTGCATTAACCTCACTAGAGGGACTAATTTTACATCCCAAGACTCCAAAGTAGACTTTGTACAGAATGCAAATTTTTAAAATTAAAAAGTTTATTTTATTTTGTGTATGTAAATGCTGTGCCTGCATGTATGTATGTGTAACATATGTGTTTATGGTGCCCATGAGGCTCAAGAGGGTGTCAGAATTCCTGAAACTGGAGTTACAGATGGCTGTGTGCCTTTACATGGACTCTGGGAAATGAACCTCAGTCTTCTGTAAGAGCAATAAGTGCTCTTCACTGCTGAGCTATTTCTCCAGCTTCCAGAATGAGAATTTTTAAAGGGTGGGCCCTAAGCATGTGCAGGATGAAAAGGGCTTCCAGATTAACCTACTTGTTTAGGAACGCCTAAGGACCACAGACTTCATAAAAGAATTTTGTGGTGTAGGGATAAAATGAAATTAAGTTGTTGGAGTAGAAAAATCATAAAATGAAAGCTACAGCAAGAATTCAAGATGCAAAGTAACAAAACCAGAGACAAATATCTCTAACTGAAACATATATTTTGAGCCATAACTTCATGTAGATTTGTCTTCTCTCTGTCCTCTTTCTTTTCTCTCTCTCCCCCTTTCTCACTTTCTACCATTCCTCTTTTTCTCTCCCTAACCTCCCTCCCTCCAGCAAGCAACGTGGACAATTTCGTGAAATTCTATCTTTAGAATTTCAAGCTAGCCTCCCCCCCTCACCCCGCCCCATGCTAGAATGTGGTCTGTGAGTCTGAACCTCAGGAACCATTTCAAACCAAACAGTTTCTAAATACTTGATGTCTGGAAGATGGGGGCAGGGGAGTGGGCAGAACTTTGGCCAAGGGGCCATTTGTCATTTCCTGGGAGGTTCGCTGCATTAACCCTTCAGTGAAGGGTTTTTAAATAGATTCTAGGCGTTGGCCAAAGCAGGTTCAACCCTAGGCTAATTATTTTTGTTTTTCAGAATTTGTCTTTTTTTTTTTTCTCACATTTCTTGAGAAGATGATTGCTTTCTTTCAAAGGGAAACAGGTAGCAGTGCCAAGTGGATGACAAAGTCTCACACTTAATTGTGATAATTTAAAACACACAGGCACAAACAATGCCAACCTGTACTAATCACTTTTTCATATGAATTATTACATATAATTATGCTGTGTGTATGTTTTCAAAGGAAAATCTTTACAAAGCCAAGTGAGTGCCTGGCTTTCATTTGGAATGTGCAGAACAAGAAAGGGTTACACAAGCCTGTCTCTCCTTGATGTATAACAGCTGGTAAGAAAGTACAGCATCTGCCTCACACTCAGCGCAGAGTTGTACAAAGTAACTCACCCCCCAACACCATCCCCCACTGTCTCCCGCAGCTCAGGAAGATTCCCAGCACAGTTGAAAGCTGCTGTAAACAAAGGCAGCAGCTTTGGATCAGTTGAGTACAAGATGGAGTTAAGAAAAGCAGGCAAGAGTTCCTATACAATCTTCGAGAAACAACATTCGAGTGTTGTTTTCTGAAAGGAAGCGTTCAAGGTGAGTAGTGGTGGCCTTACAAAGAGACTGAGGTAGAACCGAAGACCCCAAACAAAAATCACTGGCAAGCTGGGAAGTCCCACATACTCAATTATGGGAGCGACAGCAGGCAGCTTTTTGCTGTACACTACTCAGATAACAACTCCCATTGCCCCTCTAATCAGTGTCTTACAGAACTGAACTTGCTTGCTACAAATAAACCCGGACACAAAGACGAAGTGTCCACCAAACGGCACACCCTCGGGTCAGCATAATAAGCGCTTAGGTTGTGGCAACATCCACAAGATTCATGAGGTCCTTGACTAAATACACGGAGGAACTACAGATTACATTCTCTCCAGGTTGGAAACAGTGCTTTAAATAGCACTCAGGAAGAGAGGCTAGAAGGGTGAATCGCTCTCCTCCCCTCTTCTGCCCCCTTCTTCTCCTCCCCTTCTCCCCCTTTCCTGCTCTCTCCATCTCCTCTTCTCATCTCCCCCTCTGTCTTGAAGAGAAAGTGTAAGAGTAACCCTCACATTTTCAGTAAAGTAATTAAATTCTCATTGATAATGTGAGTGGCACTAACTTGCTCCTATGCTGACATTTGAGAGAAGGGGGAGGGGGAGATTCAGGAAGAGGAAGAAGAGAAGTGAGGAGTAGGAGAGAGGGAAGGAAGGGAGATCATGAAAGTTTTGCAAATGCATGCAAGGAATGGTCCTAGGATGGAGGCTGAACTCCAGGCTTCCCCTGGGAGGCGCTTCTTGAGCCACGCTGGCTTCTTTTTGGAAGGGGAAGGATGTAGAGCTTTGGCCAGGCTGGGTTCCAACTGGTCAGCTATGTGGCACTGCTGCTATTGTGGAACAGAATTCTTTCCCCATGACACATCTGTCTTCTCAATTTAATAGAAGCTACAGTTCTTAGGATGTTTCTTGCCATGAACTTGAAGGAAATCAGAAAAAAAGAAGCTTCTTCTCTCCTCATTTTCTGAAGGAACTCTCTGTTGAATCTATAGAATGAGGCTACTTTGTGTAAGAAGAATTAAGAACACAGAAAAAGAGACAGGCTTGATCACTCCCATCAGATAGATGTTCAGAAAGAAGCCATCATTTATCATGGGGAGAAGTCCATTAGTGTTGATCGCTGTGTTTAACTGACTCTGTGTGGCGCTTTGCTTTAAATTGCTTGTGTGAATGTAATGATCAGCGTCCTGTTGCTCTGATTCTGTGAGTTAAGTGGTAACTTCTGCAGCTAGGTTATTAATCTCGTGGCAAATTACTAAAATCCTGGCAAGGACAGAGACGAGAGAGTGGTAGGACCCCATGCAGCATCGCTTGCTTTATCTGTGAGTTAGGAGTAGGTTTTCTCCACCTACGTGCATAGACTGAGGAGCAAAGACATTATTTGTGAATTTATCGATTGCTTTTTAAAATCAGGTGGGAAATGCTTTGCAAATTATAAATCAATCAAGTGGTTCTCAACTGGACGAATAGCAAAGGTGTCACTTAGACTTTGAACTAAAAAGATGAGAGCCACACTTGAGGACTCTGGTTCATGGTCTTTTCCTTGGGTTTTGGTCCTGAGGCCTCCAATCTCCAGTTAATAAAAAGCCCCAGTAAGACAGAATGTTTCATGACTGTTTATAATCAGTGTGGTATTCTGATGCATTCTGGACCTAACCCAAGACAAGTCAAAATATTTCAGGGGTAGGTTCAGTGACCTGTGTTTTAATGCCTTCCAGTGTATTCTGATCCTAACTGATGTTTATAAAGCATAGGTAGACCTTATCCACACCACCAGCTCCCTCATCTTTCTTGGAATGAACTCACTGGGTATATTACCTTGCTAGGGCTGCCCTAACCAAGTATCATAGATCTGGTATCTTAAGGAAGACAAATACATGGTCTCACTCTTGTAGAGGTTGGGAGTTTCAGGTATTGGTACATACCTGGTCTTCCTGAGTAGTCTACCAGGGACCTGAGTGGGGGTTGGGCTATTCATAGGCTAGCTAGTTGACTAAGGACCTCCATCTTCTGTGTCTCCACATTGTCTATCCCCTATGTCAGTCTGTACACAATCTTCCTTGTGTTACAAAGACATTAAAATTGCCTTCCAGCCCACCCAAACAACCACACATAAAATTTATTAGGTCTTTGAAAACCCTATCTTCAAATAAGACTAAACTTTGAAGTACTGAGGATGAGGTCTCAGCATGTGCTCACATTCACCTCTATGATTCTCCCCAAAGAATAGTGTGCATGAGAGTGGGTAGCATGTGAGAGAGTGGGATGGATAATGTTCAGGGCACTTTTTAAAACATTTTTTCTACATGAGATTTAATTCTGGGCTTTATTGTAATTCTAGAAATGAAGAAGATAGGATCCTTAGGCTCATATAATTATTTTAGCACAAGGGCCCACCTATGCCAGGAGCTTCATCACCGCAGCTACCAACCTAAAACATCAGTTTCAACCCCAGTGCTGACAAGTAAGCCACTTCTTCTAGAGGTGATAGACTGACTTTGGGGCCCGCCAGACAAAATCCTTCTTCTGGGACTTGGAGCCATTTATGATTCTTATTTTATACAGAAGAGTTATGCGTGCTTTTGGGAACCATCAGTGGTCTTTTTTGCCTAAGCTGCCAGCCATCTTGTCACTCAAGACAACTATGCCACTATGCATTGCTAGTGATTTCAAATTCCGTCCTTCCAAGTTTTGTTCTGCCATGTATATATATATATAATCTATATAAATGCCATATATATCTAATAGAATAGAAAATTTAATTTAGATATATATGTTACAATGCTGTGTTTTATTTACAGTATCACTCTTAATTTCTTAACAGAAATGAAGATGGATCTGATGTGTTAGTCCTGGTCAAGTGGCATCCATTTCACTCAGTTTGTCAAAGAGAAAGACCACAGGTTTAGACAGCTTCTTATCTATAGTGTATACTTGCAGAAAAAGAGAAAAGTTGTTGATCAGTTTCTGCCCTGGGAAAGAAGTAAATAAAGACTCATTAATTCAGACTTACTTGTGAGCTTGTGATTATGTGAACACGTGGAGTACTAGAAATGGGATCATAAGGGGGAAGATTTATAAGAGGAAAAAGTTTTCTGAGTACACAGGAAGCAAGTAGGCGAAGAAGTAATTCTGTATTGTTAAAAATAATGTCCTGCCATAGAATATCTTGGAGGGTAAATAATATGTGTTCAACAAGTTTATGTTGAAGGAAGGAATGAATGGAACAGATGAATAAAAAATATATTTACCACATTTTGCAGATGTTGACAGCATCTGTGCTGGTGCTCAGCTATGATATTCTAATTGCAAATCTTCCTTCGTTATTTATTAAATCTGAATCTCAATGAAGCAGTTCTCAGTTGAGTTTTAATTACCATTGGTTCTTTAAAGCAATAAACCCAAATTTCATTAAAAGAATTGCATTACCCAAATTTCATTAATTGTCTTTCTTTCCCCCTGCCCTTCATTTAGTATGGCATGGTAAGGTCTAATTTCATTGAAATGACCCAGAGGGAAGAAAGGGATACCAAATCGGAGGCGTGAAAACTGATTAAAGAAAAGATTCCCGTGTTTGTCAGAGCTGTCTTTCTTTATGAAAGTCAGATTTGCCTGAGAGGGTGGGAGGGGCCAAATCACAGTTGTAGGAGGGATAAACCAGTGACTATGGCTGTTGTTGGGGTACCTGAGTAATCAGCAGGAAGTACTGGAAGTAACTGCAGCTTTGGAGATAAAAAAAAATCACAAATCCCTCTTGAGAGGAAGTGGACGCTGCCACCCACATGATAGGCAGACTTTCCTGTAGCTAGCCTGGATGCCATTAAAATAGCACCATATGTTACTCAACTTCCCTTGATTCCCACAAATGAATTGAACACCAACTGGCCGTTTTCTTTTTAACCATGTTCTCGTTCTTTCTTTTATTTAAATGTCCAGACCTTCACAATTAGGAGTGAACTAGAGGCAGATAGGTCTGCTGTTGCTTGCTTTTGGTGCACGCAAAGCCACACCAGAATCAATGCTCTGAGCAAGGCCACTCATTACCACAAATGGTTAACTAAGGCCAATGCTGGGTTTACTTAGCTGCAACCTCCATTTCCCCCTCCTATGTGAAACCAGAGATGATTATAATCAGAACTGAGGAGAGAGATGGATATTGGCTTCCTTTGGCCAGTCTCAATATCCATTTTATTTGGAGCTATGACCTAATCTTCTGTACTTAACCAGTGTCCCCTGATTTTTGGTACTAAGATTTATTTTTCATGTTTACCAGGAATGCATTTCCTGTGCTATGTTGCATGTGCCATAGCTTTTACTGGAATTTGTTTAGTTTTCCTCTGAATGTAATTGTGTTGTCCTTAGACTCATTCTCTCCTATTAAGCGCATCAAGCTTTGCACCATTTATAATTTGCAGGGACATTCTATTAGGTGGAACCAGTGTTACAATAGTCATTAGATTTCATACAGATGATAACCAGCAAGTTGTTTTTTGTTTGTTTTGTTTTTGTAAATTGTGGAGTGTGATCAGAATGGTCCATTTTGGGGTAACAAAATTTAATAAGAGCATCCCTTTAGATAACATTCCTTTTCCTGGCATGTGGTCCATGACATGCATTTCTGGCTCATCTGCACTATGGTCTAAGAATGTTGGATCCCTTTCATTATTAGCTAAGAAGGCTTGAGAACATCTAGCTATCCAGATAGCCAACCCAGTGGCAGGCCCAGAAGGAATTGACTCTCCTAACTTGGCATCCCCTGGCCTCTCTGCTGGGAGCTGTCCTTCACTGGTCAGCAGTTCAGCAGTAAAAGCCAGTTTTCTCAGTGTTTACACCACTGGAAGTTGCTCCTTCAAAATGTCATTTTCAAGCCTGGAGTGGTTGTGCACCAGGCAGGCAGAGGCAGGCAGATCTCTGTAAACTCGAGACCAGCCTGGTCTAGGACAGCCACGGCTACAGTCCAGGACAGCCAAGCTACACGGAGAAACCTTGTCTCAAAACAAAACAAAACAAAACAAAACAAAACAAAACAAAACAAAACAAAACAAAACAAAACGAAGCCATTTTCAAGAATCTAAACAAAAGCTTCTACTACATTGTGATGACTTTTTATTTGCCTGGAGAATGAGTATGGAATAGAAGTAGAAACGTGGATTGGTTGGAGTCCCTTCCATCACACAGCTCCGTGGCACCTACAAGCCTGCAGTTCCCTTTCTGCTTGTCCAGAGGGGGGTGGCGGTGACCAGCATGAAAGCAGAAACAGATGTGCAACACGCCTTGGTGACCTGCCAAGAGGCTGATGATGTTTTACTCAGATGCCCACACAAATACAACAGACAAAGTGTCCATAAGCCCAGAGCTGCCTCCCTTCACCAGGCACCAAACAATGCCGAATGTGCGCCGCTTTAAAGGGGACTCTGGAAGTCTGAGCCCCAAGGCTTGGCACACAGAATTCCATTTCCCTTCTAAACCGTCTTCGGCTTCTTTTGCTAAGAATGCTGGGACTCACTTCTTAACTGATTGCAAATGTTTCTGAGGTAAAGTTTTCCATGGGAGTCACCAACTGGGTTCGGCAGTGCTTATTCTTCTGCGGTAAAATTTGCAAAGAAGGGACGGGGAACAATGAGATCCCCACTCCCCTGCCCCTATAAGAAGTTCTGAACCGCGGTTTGTTTTCTGTTTGTAGAAGCACAGGATGCAGACTGAGAGCAGGTAAAGTCATTTAAAAAAAAGAAAAGAAAGAAAGAAAGAAAGAAAAAAAGACTTGGACTCTAACTCCTGCTAAGCCAGATGACTTCCAGTGGTTTAGGAGTACAACCCAAAAAATGAGGAGCGGTTTCCAGAAAAAACAGCGTAAGCTGCCAAGCCAAGCAATCTTCCTGAAGTGGGTAAAAGCAGGGCTGGAAGCCTGCAGCTTGGAAGCAAGAAACCTTCCTTATTTTCCTGCCTGCTTTCGTGGACCTGAGCACTGGATTTTAATAAGGCAGCAAAATTGAATTGCCAGGAAGAACGGGGCTGTCACCCTGCTGTGCATCTTCATTAAGAATTGAAATTCTTCAAAATAAGCTTTCCCACTAGTATTAAAAGACAGAAAATCTATTGTCACAATTTCTGGATGTTTGTTCTTATATTTCCCAAGGGTCAGAAGTCGTCATTAAAACACATAGTTCTCTTCAAATTGGACTTCCTTGAAAAGAGCATTATTATTTTTTTTCCAAAGGAATCTTAAGTAGAGAGAACACAGGGTTTGTCTTCCCAAAGCAAAACTGTAAAATAGTAGGTAGTCAATTAGTACATTTGTCTAAGATATTCATGTCTTTGTTTACTTTTAAGCGAAGGTGGAGAGTGAAATTATTAGTCATTCTCAAGAGAGGTGTCTTTTCTTTGCTATCCGGATAATGTCAGTGAAGGTTACTTTCCCGTAGCTCAGCCTTCGGCAGAGCATAGATATGGAAGGTTTCTTTTCTAAATAAGTATCTCTCTGAGTTATTCAGGCTGGCCTTGAACTTACTTCATGACTTACTCCTGCTTTGAACTTGTGATCCTCCTGCTTCAGCTGCCTGGTTCAGCCTCTTGTATGCCTAGAGTAGTGAGCACCATTCCTAAGTGAAGGCTTGTTGTTATTTTTAAACCACATTATTTAGGCAGGAAACCGACAGGTCTTCTGGTACCAGTGTCTTCTAAACTGGAATGGGGGAGCTCTTTCAGGGCTTGCCACGTTCTGCATAGGACAAAGCAGGTGGGGGGTGGGGTGGAGGAGGCTGGTTCAGACTCATCGCCTTTGGCTCTTACTGTATCATGTTGCTTGTCTGCGGTGGATAGAATCTATGACCGCTGACCTTTATACATGGGCTTAGTTCAGAAACGAATTGCTTCATCTTTTGGCATGACATCGACACCAATGTACTTTTAAGAACACAGAAAACTGAGGTACTATTTTCCCACAGGTTTTAAAATATCACTATGTAAGTTTCCTCTGTTTTGCTCAGTTATGCGTGCAGATTCTGTTGTACATGTAAATCCCTAGGAGAATCAGCCTTGTGAGGGGTTTTCTTGGGATTTCTCGACTTACAACCCTGTCCCGACCAATGAGTAGCCATGCATATGACAGATTTGTTTTCCTGGTCATTTCTGCTTTTGTGCCTTATTTGTGGGTTTTAGGTTAAAAGGCTACACATTTGAAGAGATGCAAAGGTAAGCCAGGAGCAGTTTTCAAAAGACAGCAAATTTTTCGCACTGAAGCTTCATAGAGTTAGCACATTTTCCACAAGGCCCACTTTGGTTCTCGACCCCATTTGAATTAATGGTGCATTGCTCTCACGAGACACAGCCAGGAAGCCAAATCTACACTTGTCCCATCAAATGCTCAGTTTTCCTTTTATGCTAGATAAAATTCAAGCTCTCATCTTTTACTCTACAAGCCTAGGCCGTGTAACAAGGCAAATCAGGTCAGCTCAGTATCCTTCCTGCCCAACATCTTCCCTTTGGCATGCTTCCTCAATATGTTTACCACATAGATCTAAAACTGTTCGCTGGTGAAGAACTTTGCAGTGAAGCAACTAAGCCAGGGCCTGCGCTCCAGGAAAACTCACTTTCTGCCTCACTCTAGCCTTGGCTTGAAGGACTATATCAAAAGTAGGCATTTGAGGGATCTAGGGAAATGGCTCAGCTGGCCAAGGGCTTGTCACACGAACATGAAGATGTAAGTTTGGTCCCTTAGAGCCCAGGGAGCGGAGCCAGCACTGAAGCATCTGCGCATAATCTCAGGGGCGGAGAGATGGAGACAGAGGATCCAGGTCTCACCAGGCACTGTAGCCAAGTCAGTGACGTCCAGGTTCAGTGAGATACCCTGTCTCAAAAGTAAGGGCAGTTGAGGAAGACACCCAAGATCAACCCTTCCCCTCAACAGACACATGCATGAAGGCACATCCTGTAAGTGCTTATATACATAATCATTTAGAGGTAAAAGTTTGTATTCTTATCCACATGTTCCTACTTGACTGTTGTTAAGTGCTCTGACGTTTTCAAGATTTAACTTTTCATGTAAACTAAGAAGTTTGTTGCAGTTTTATGCACCCTCACAGAAGAAACAAGATTCTTATAGATAAGACTAAGGATTGTTTGCTCTTATAGGGATAATGATGGAAAATTGTGCATAGTCATACTGATTCTCTCAGCCTCTTTATCATGTAATGGCTTTTGTGTTTGACTTCAGGCATGGTTTGTCTTTGTTTTGGTGAATGGTAAGGATTTTGTTACTGTAGTATAGAGCTAGTAGTGATTAGTTTTCAATAAAGGACTAGTAAGCCCTTGCCAGTCAGGTTTCGGGTTCCATTCTCAGTAAGCCATCTTTCTGTTTTCTTATTGTTGCTGCTGCCGCTGTTTGCTCCTCAATGGAGCTATATTCCCAGCTTGAAACTGTATTACCTTTCTTTAAGATTGTCATCCTAATGTGGAGATTAAAGACAAGAGGAAGAGATACCATACTGGCTACATGTTTTGCTGTTACAGTAAGACAGTAAGAAATGTCAACAGGAGAGTTCATTTTGGCTCACAGTTCAAGGACAGACGATCATGATGGGGTAGTAATTGTGGCAGTGCCTTGAGGTGACTTCACACATTTCAACTGCAGTAGGGAAGTACTACAGCTTCCTTTCTCCTTTAAAAGAAATGTTTTATTTATATTTAATGTGCATGGCATTTAACTGACATATGTATGTATGCCATGTGCAGGCTTGGTGCCTGTGGAGGTCAGCAGAGGACATTGACTCCCTTGTAACTGGAAGTATAAACAGCTATTGGCCACAATGTAAGTGCTGGGTACTAACCCTGGGTCCTCTGAAAAAGCGTCAAGTGTTTTTAACATCTGAGCTGTCTTTCCAGCTTGAGTAGCACTATGACCGTATCACCAATTCATCCTTCCTCGGCCTTTTATTCTGCCCATCTGGCATAAAGTCAGTGCTGGTGAATACAAACATTTTCCCTTCTTGTGCCAGCCTTCAACACCCACCCACCATCCACTTTCTTTTTTTAATGCAGCGTGTGATCTCAGCTAATAGAAAGGAGGAACTGCTGCATGTTTAAAGTAAGTCTTTCCAATTAATCTAATCTAGAAAAATCCTCACACAAAATCCCAGACATTTATTCCCATAGCAATTCTAAGGCTCATCAAGTCAGCAATCAAGATCAACAATTACGGGTCCAAAGATTTGTCCTTGTGATATGAATATACTAATGGAAACAGCTTCTCAGTGTCCAGTAAATGCTAAGTAGTGGGAGTGAATGATTCCTCAGCAAATAACGAGCTTTCTTCTTGGATTAGTCTTCCCGAGTTCATGTCATAATAAACTGCCAATGGGTGACATTGGCAGTGACATTGACTTTGGGTGACATTTTTTCAGTATTCAGACATTAATAAATGTTTGAATTACCACAAAATTATTAAATCTATGGTATCTTATTACCTTCCAATCTACAACATTAGCCTTACTAATGGCAGGTGAGTTCAAGATCTGGAAATTGTTATGATTGTCCCTGACTATCCCTCTACAGACAAAACTGATTGCTACCAATTGCTATTTTGATAGTTTAGTAGTTTATAAATTTAGGCTTTTCACTAATTAGAAATGATGAGTTGTAAACTAACAGCCTGAAAACACAAAGGCTTTCTAAACGGGACCCTTGGAGGTAGCTTACTTGAGGAATGAAGAAAGAAGCATAATTCAAACCATATCATCCATTTAAAGGCTCTTCTCTGAATAAAACAATTTTCCTCAGGGGAATATTGGCTTTGTGAGCAATGACTTTTTTATTTTATGCAGTGTTCTCTTTTATTAATATTTATTTTTGTTGTTTGAAAATTTTATAATGCATACAATGTATTTTGATCAAGTTCAGTGCCCGTTTTCTCTATTCCAACTCCTCTTCTAGATTCCCATTAGTATTCCCTTCCAATTTCATTCATTCCTGCTTTTCCCCTCAAAGCACAGCCATTGTGTGTAGGGGAACCACCTACTAGAGCTCAGTTAGTCTCTCAGGGGCTGTGTTCTTGATGTAAACTCCCTCTCTCTTGCCCAGTGTTCATCAGTTACTAACAGGTCTTCAGCTCTGGGTGGATCTTCTTGACCTTCTTCCCCCCAGTGCTGGAATTCTGCCTGGCTTGATCTTGCACAGGTTTTGTACAAGCTGTTGTGGGGCTAGGAGGAATTGAGGGAGGGAGCTACAATTGGGATGTAAAATAAATAAATAATAATAATAATAATCAAGATTGTAAGAACCAAAGATGTTAGATGACTACAAGAAAACAGTGTGTTCTGAATGTATCAGTGTAGTTACATGTGTGAATTCATAGTAGTGAGTAATGACTTTTAAACCAAAGTTGTTTACGCTTTGGGAAGTTTAACTTTCAGTGCAGGAATTGTCTGTCTCTCTTTTTATCTTTTCTTTGGTCCAGAGTACATTAAATGGCAGAATGAGAGTTCATGCTAGATTTTTCTCTGCTAACCAAGAAGACTTGCCTAATGCACACCGGTAGAAAACACAGATTTTGCAGAGAAAAGGTAGGTGTGGGGTAGGGTGGGGTGACTTCACTGAAGTCAGATGCAGATGATCTTCCCCAGAGGAAAAGGACAGAGCCGATCTTCTCTTTCATGTGCTTTCAGCCTTCCATTACTCTTCTTCTGTGTTTATACTGTGAAGTACATAATAATTCCAGGTTGCTTTCATTTTGGAAGAAAGAAAACACTCTGATACACTTTACAGATGATATTGATGTTCATCAGAGATAGCCAACATTACAAAGGAAATCAGCCAAGATATTATTTTTTAAAAATTCTTTTAATGTTTTTACCAACAAAATTCAAACTCATTTTATTTATTTTACATTGAATTTTTTCATAACAAATATTAATGGTCTTATTTACCTACTGCATCTCTCTAAGAAGATAGGAGAACTGCTTCGTATATGATAAAATAAATGCATTTGATTTCTTTTTGTCAAATATAAGATATGTAACGTGCTTTTCCATGAACATTGAACTGACTGGCTTCTCAAGAGTCACTTAAAATAAAAGATGAAAGAGGTTCAGGTTCTGGGGATCTGTCCATAATGCCTTGGTTGTGTTAGTCTGCCATCTTTCCTCTCTGTACATCCCTCCTAGAGATGCGTCAGCACTGAGCTCTGACTTCAGTAGCACTATGGCCGTATCACCAATTCGTTGTTCCTTGGCTTTTTATTCTGCTCATCTGGCATAAAGTCAGTGCTTGGTGAAGGCAAACATTTACCCTTCCTGTGCCAGCCTCCGACACCTAGAATGTTACACAGCATTGCTCTATGGGCCTATTCCAAATGTGTAACCAACAAGAGGCAATGTGCCTTTTAACTTGTGTGTTTTGATCATTTCCTCGTTATTTTTTTAAACTATGTTTCCAGCTTTGTTGTCCATAATTCTTTCGTTCCTTATCATTCATTGCTGGTAGAGGCAATTCTTCTAAAATCAGAACTGAAAACTTTGATGAAATTTGGTCTTCCCATCTTCTCATTTCCAAACACATATATATCTCTGCCTACATCTTCAGGTAATCATTCTTCTTTCCACCTGTGTTCTGGTCACTTGGGCCTAGATTTGTGTCTATCTCTGTCTCTAACAGGTGCTGTCATGTGCCCAGCAATGAATGAAAACCATCCACGTTAAGGTTGTAACTTCCATGTTTCCCACATCAGCAGATATTCCATGTCATTTTGTGCTCAACTTTCCAGCTGTGTCTGTGACAGCTGCAAGTCCCAACTTCCCCTAACTGTCCGCACACAGTCTCTCCCTGCTTTTGGCGAACTTACCTGTCCAGTTGAATTCTTTTGTCTCCTGCTTTGAAATATCAGAACTCTTCAGCACCTGAGGACCTTTTCTTTTCATTTGATGGTCTGTCCCCATGTTCTCTCATTATGCCTCTGGCTTCAACTGCAGCCTATATCCGGATGACTCACAAACGCAGCCTTAGCATACCTCAGACCCATACTTCCTTTTGACATCTCACAATTGATGTCTGAAAACACCTCAAGCTCATTATATCAAAGCTGGATTCATTATTTCTCTGTCTCTTCAAACTTGGCTCATTTCAAACATGCTGTTTTGATGAGCCCTGCCCTTTCACCTTCACAAAGTTCACACTTGCTTTGCATCTGACATCTCTCCCAGCTTCCTCTGACGCGTTCCCCAATAAATCTATTTCACATTTAATTTCATCTTGCTTTCTTTTTTTTTATGAGCACACAAGCCAAACAAAAATCTTAATTAGAGGATAAGGTAACAAAGAACAAAAGCATTACAATAAGATCTTGAGCTTTTTGTTTTCATAGGAAAAAAATGTGGAGCCTTAGAAATGTTTAATTGGGATGGAAATGAACAAGACTCATCATATTCAAAGCCTGTAGGTATAACCTCTGCCATTCTGTCCAACTTGTCTCAGTGCTGGTGAATATAAACAGTTTTCTCAGAGTCACACAGTGGGCTTATTCTAAACACATTTTAGATATTTTAAAGGTTAATTTTAAACAAAACTATAATGCTATGTAACATATAGACAGAAACTACACCATGTTCACGGTCAACAAACTTCTGCAAAACAAATGTATCTGTATAACATCTTTGTGCTATACGATGTGAATACAGACTGCACTAAGAAACACTGTGTAACATCTTTCTACATTAAGATGTGAATACTGCCAGCACTAAGAAAGGCTAAGAAACTAGACATCCTTCTAGGTTACAGCAACTCCTCCCTCTCTATAGGAAGCCCCATCCCAAAGGTCCAACACTGCAAACTCATTTTACTCTCATGAAGTAACTGAAGCCCATTAAAAAAAAACAGTCAAACACAGCACCCTAACAAAGCAGATGTACACGCTATACCAGCCCACCATTAACCTCTGAATTATTTCAGTACTGGAGCTAGCCTTATCCTGACCTGGCAATATTTTGTAAGTAAGACATTGACTTCTTTGCCAGAAACTGAAAATAGTCATTCTGCTATGCCTAATTTGGAGATACATCGCTAAGATTCTTTGTCATCTATAAAATAAGATTACCAATGTTAACATAATTGTGTAATTATATACATACAGTATTATTGTATTCTCATTAACATATAATTAATATGTAGTAACACAATATATATACATTAACATACATTAATATATTACTATAGACTCTCCTGTATTAACACATTAATGTAAATATGTGTAATATTAGTGTATAGTGTAAATATGCATACTGTTAATGTATAGTATAGTACATGATATAATAAGATACAAATACGTACAATTTTAACAATATAATTATATATAAATACAGAGAACAATGCCAACATACATAAAGTTATATTATGATGTGTAAAACATACCATAATTTTAGTGAGTGTGAGTCTTGTGGAAATTATTATTCACAACCCTCTATAGAAAACATACTGAATCCTTTCAGGGGCACTGTGTTAGCAACCCACGCAACCTTGACCAATTGGCAGCTTTTGAGCATTCGCATTGTCCTCTCTTCTAAAGATGTGGAGGGAAGGATTAATGAGCTGTTTCTGAAAGCATTGACTGCTCCAGAGGAAAGGACTAAATATGCCCTTAGATATAAAAATAGTTGTTTTTGTTTGTTTCAAAAATAGCAATGAAAAGACACTGTCCTTATTCTTTTAAGAACTGGTCCTCTTGAAAGAATAAATGTTATACTGACTTTTGAAATCCCTCAAGAGTGTTTGGATTAAATTCTGATATGAAAACTGCCGTCTCCACTCTATAAAGAGATGTTTAGATAAAATATATTGAAAAAATAATAAAAGGAAGATTCTTGTAAGAGAATCCATCAAGATCTGCTTGCCTCTCTCTGTCTATCATTCCTCTCTCTCTGCCTGTTCCTCTCTCCCTTTTGCTCTCTCCCTGTAGCATATTGCTAGCTATAAATGGGAAATGCCTGCTTTAGAAGAGCCTTGATTTCCTGCTAGTTCTTCCCCTTCTGTTGTCTAGCTAGCTGTGTGACCTTGGGCAAGTCTTGTTATATTGTATTAACTCAACTTTTATTTATTTTTATTTTATATGCGTTGGTGTTTTGTTTTATATTTATCTCTGTGAAGTTGTCAGATCCTCTGGAACCAGAGTTAAAGACGGTTGTGGGCTGCCATGTGAGTGCTGGGAATCAAACCCGGGACCTCAGGAAAAGCAGCCAGTGCTTTTAACCACTGAGCCATCTCTACAGCCCCTGAGCACATCATGTTTAACAAGACCTTCCAATGAAACAATTAAAAAGTACAGACATATGTGTTACTGTTGATAAAATAGACTTTTAGAGGGTGTGACTAATAGTAAGAAAAAAAGTACCGAAGATAAAATCTTACTTTGCCTGCCACCCTCCCTCTCTCTCTGGTGGTAGATTTTTTAAAATACAGTAGAGAAAGAGACTTAGAAAAAGGAACCATGGATACTAAAAGAAACAACAAAACAGTTGTTTATAATTCTGAATTATTCTTTTATTTCTAAATACAGTTTAGATCCAAAAGTCCTCAATTAGGAGTCAAGATGGGCAGCATAAAAACAGCCAGGAATGTGATTTAATTGCTGTTCTGTATAATTAGAAATGTGATATTTGATGTGCATTTTACCCCCTGGACACCTAAGAGATAAGAAGAACTTGGGCATAGCCATTAATCTTTCTTCAAGTTTTTCAACTCTAGAAATTTTTAAGAGAGGCTGAATCAACATTACAGTTGGAGTGTAGAATTTGGTTAGAGCAGCTTCATGATACTTTGAAAACAATCTGACACCTGTAATTAATTAAGGAAAGTCCAGACAGAGCATGGTACCTTATTTAGAAAGAAGAATTGAAAGTTTTCTAAATCAAATTATGTCACAGTCAACTTTATTCACAATAAGGCTACACAATGTAACTATTGAATCAATAGCTTCTAATGAAAGTGTTATTGGCTTCTCAGTACAATTGTACATTGGCTCAAGCAGGCTAATGTATCCAGACATCGCTCCAGGCTGCAGTTAGCTGTGGTTTGTAGGGGGACCCTTGAACAATCCTGGGTGCATGGACTAACTCAAGGAGATGTATACACGCAGAGGTGTCAAGTCCAATTGCTCAGGCGAGTGCCAGGTTCTCTCCACTAATGTCAAATTGGCCAAAGCTAGTCTTGTGACTGAGTCCACAATTAATGTTCTCAGAAGCATACTCCATTCATCTTAAGACCATGATAATTGTGGATATACAGTATTGCAGTAGTAGAGTAAAGAAGATGGGTTAATAGTTTTCTTTTAGAGAACTTGACCTATATGTGTGACAGTATAGAGCAGGACAAGGACAAGATGGCTTTCTGAGTTGGTTGGGTAAGAAAGGCAGAGCTTTGAGGGTGCCTATACCATTATTTGGCCAGATTTTATAAACATTTTTTCTGTTGTCACTACTGAAGTAATTGCTTGTAGTCTACATTATCAAGCCAATAATACTTGTAATGAATTTTCACAGGAAAATTCTTAAGCACTATCAACAATGACTTTGATGTTACTACATCCCATAATACAGTCTTACCTTATTTAATCTAACATTGGCATCGGAGGCAGTTGAACACTGTCATCAGAGATTTGCCACATGGTTTCATCAAACTCCAAGCAAAACTGGGAGAGCAGGGTACCCAGGGCTCTACAGGAACAATCTATGGCCCCTTCCAAAGGTTCTCAAGGATGATCTGGGGCTGCTTTAGTCTCTCAGTTCCATAACTCTACCCAGGGTGTACAATCCCGTGTCTCTTCCACATACTGATGCTGTCCTTTATGGGTGAAAATTCTTTAAAATATTGGCTGGTGCTGAAATGAGCACAGGGAGAAGGGGAAGCAAGCTGTGGCTGTGCAGCCGAAGGCCTGTAATTAGGAGGCTCTGTGCTGTGGGCTCCGTGCACTAATGACCTGAGCAAATGATTCAAACATTTGTGCTTCGGTGAATCCACATACAAAGACAGGAGTGATAAGAATAGCACCCACATCACAGGATTGTTTTGAAGACAAAATTAATATGCATGAGGCATGGAGAACAGAGCTTGGCACGTGGAAAACTCAGTGAGTGTCAGTCATTATTATTTCATGAATGGAACACTTAAATTCCAAATAATATAGAACTGAAAATAAAAGTGATAGCGAATTTATGAAACTTTAAAGCATCTCTCATATAAACCCCCCACACAATGAGGAAGATCCTCCTGTTAATGTGTTTTATTACAGATATTACAGAAACAAATAAGCATCAAGCAAACAAAAAGTAAAAACATGTGCATCTCTCGCACATGTGGCCCTTTGGCTGGAGGTGAAAGTTTGTTTTGAAAAGCAGAGCAGGAGCAAGGGAGTACAGTGGGGATACTCAGGGCTCATGCGGAGCTGCACAGGGCATTGCTTTCCTGAATCTGTTTGGTGTCAAGGTGCCAAGGTCCTGAAGCCCACGAGCTATAATCTTTCCCCCAACACAGGCCCACCCCTGGCATGTGCCTCTGTGATGGTGGTTGTTCATCTTGTCTGTGAGTGGTACGTTGTCTCTGTTGTCTCCTTTGTCTCTCTATTTCTAACAAGGAAGAGCTGCCAATACAACCAATTGAACCGGATCGTTTTTCCAAGTCTGTATTTCCTTTCAGCCACCACCCATGACAAACATGATATTGTGTGTGTGTGATTCAGGGATACCTTGGGAAGCTTGTGGTGGGGTAGAGGTACACTGATACAAGTTCAGAGGATTATTTGGCTGAAATGGCACAGGAGGTTAATTGTCTCATTTATTTAAAGGCTTTTAGTTGCTATAGAGGAGAAATTACTACCCTAAGCACAGCCCCAAATTACTCTCTAAACTCTAAGTGATAAAAATCAGAATTGTGTCACATAGGCCTGGCTTTTGGGGGTACAGTCACTCCCAGGGGGAGAGGGTGGAATTTTTAGAGCAGAGGTGAGGGAGGTATGACACTTGGTTACTGACTTTGACTTCGAGTGAAGATATTACAAGGATTGACCCCTATAAATGTTCCCGAGGAAGACACAAACTTGAAACTTTCCGCCCGTTGAACTAAGTAAACCATCAGCCAACTCCTCTTTGGTGAAACACAACTTCTGAACAGGCATCTAACAGGCAGTCTGTTCTGTTCTTCTCCCCTCCCCCCCAAGCTTTATCAGATGGTTTCTTCTCCTTTCTTTGGCTTGGGTGATTTTCTTTGTCTTTATCTTTCCCTTTGATTTGCCGTTTCATCTCCTCCTTTGATAGCTACAGCAGAGCAGTTAGTACATCAGGGAAGGACGGGAGATGGGGAGGACCTACATTGGGAAGATAGCCAGGCATCCTAGTCAATCCCCAAGGAAACACACACTACCGTCAGGAGTATGGAACTGTCATGTCCACTCCTGCTCCTTGTCACTCAGTGACTTAGGATAAATTACTGAAATTCTGCTAGCCTTACGTTTTCAACCTGCAAACGGGGTATAACGCTTGGCTGGGTTGAAGATTAGAGAGAAGGACATAGACGCTATGTGAATGAGTAGCATGTTGTAATAGCAGCATCAAGATTGTGCAGGTATAAGGAGTGTCTGCAATAAGGAAGGATGAACAGTACAAATGAAGAGGACTAAGAATCACCAAGCTGGTCAAGCTGAGGTTGGGAAGTGGATACCAGTTGAATGGGATGGGGCCACAGAGACCTAGGGGTTCCTGATTTTGGTCTCTGATGCAGCTGTTAGTTCAGAATGGAAATTCAGAGAAAATATCATCTATGTCTGATCTGGTATTGAAATTCCCTATGGACTATTCAGGCAGAGATGGCTCAGAATGTAATCTGGAACCTTATTAGAGAAGCCAGCAAATTTTAACAAGTAATTGCTGAACACAGGGACTGTGCTAGGTAACGTGTGAGGTGATAGAGAGCAATAATTACCTTGTTGTTTTCTAATGAGAGAAATATGTTAAAATAAACTAACACATCATACAACTGCAAAAGCTCTAGTAAAGACAGCCAAAGGATACGGTGAGGGTACTGAGCAGGATGCCTTAATGTAAGCTCAGGTGTTTGGGGGAGGGGTACCAGTGTTAAACTGTGACCGCTGCTGAATTGGAGGTGTGTGTATTTTACTCCCAGAGTATCGCAGCCACTGCAACTGAACCTTTCCTGCTGGCCTGTCAATGCCCAATCCTCAGACCAGGGTCAGCATGTGGTATTTTGTCATCTGCATCTGGGGAAGAACTGAATGAAGGAACAAAGGCAACAACAGCAAGAAAAATAGCTGCATTATGACTATTATTATTATGGACTGCATTGTGTCCATAGAGAATACAATGGAGACCACCGAAATCTGGTTTTTAAAGAATAGGGAGAAAAATTAGAAAATTTCTGCAGAAAATAAATATTAAGAGGACAAGAAAGATAACCCATGTTAATTAGGAATGTGGCTTCAAGTAATAGGAAAAATTGATTACGGTAGCTTAAACAAAGAGAAGGTGGTTTTTGTTTTTGTTTGTTTGTTTTGGACTCATTTCCAGAGATATGCTCTTTCTATGTAATCCAGGTTGTTCTCAAACTTCTGAATCTCTCTCTTTTTGAGTGTCAGGGTGATGAACTTGTGCCACCAAATTGAGAAGTTTTGTTGCTGTTGTTTTTCCCACTACACAAGAAGCTTTGACATGGATAGTTAACATAGACCTAAGCAGAGTAAGTACATTGACACCCAGTTTTCCCTTGCTGTTAACCTTTGTCATTGGCCTCCCAGGGGAAGCTCTGGCCATTGTTTCGAATTCAGCAAAAGCAATGAAGAAGAGAAAGCAATGCTATCTACACCTTACAGAAACAGACTTACTCTCTACTGAATTGCTAAGAACGGTGTTGTCTGACTACTAACTGCAGGACGGGAATTTAGGAGAAGGGACTGGGGTTCTCTACTGATAGCTTCACCTGTCTGCTACATTAAAGGACAATCATGCCTTCCTGGGGATAGCTACTGCAAAAAGGAAAGAGCATTGGTATCTTGGCCATGTGTGAGGGGTGACCACACACATGTACATATGGGCAGCACTACCTGGACACAGTCAGCTGTAGAAACAAACAAACAAACAAAGAAGACAAAAGAAGACAAAAGAAGAATGCCTTCAGACTTGAAAGAGAGGAACGTTTTGAGGAGGCAAATTGGCAACCAAATCAAACATCACAGAGGTTGAGAAAGATGAGCTGAGAGGAGACTATGGATTTGACATTTCGAAGGGCAAGAGACTTTGCCCATTACGTTCTCAGTCGCATTCCAGGCACCTGCTGTAGCACCAGGGACAGGGTGGGCAATTAATCAATGACTAGGGACATTAATCTGGCTGTGGCGTAGTAGATGTATTGCATGCATAAAGGTCTTTATTGATCATCCAGTATAAATTAAATTCTAATTTTCTCTAAGTAAATACTTTCTGGAAAGAGTGAGTACCTAGAGAGTTATCCTTCATCGGCACATTAGAATCTGCTTAACAGGAATAGACTGCAACTTATAAAATATTTTCCCAAAGCTCAATGAAGCAAAACACAGGAACGTTCTGGAAGACTTTGTTTGTCATTGTAGCTAAAGTAATTGCTCTTAGTAGGTACAGGCCGTGTTTAGTAATAAGAAAGCTCTTTGTGTATCGGGTATAGCTATTAATTTTTATGCTCTATTATAAGAAATATTTTAAAGTATTTTTCTTTAATAGGAGAGAAAATTCCTATTAAAAGTATTTATCCTGGCAAATGTTCAATAAACAGGCTTGTGTGGTCCTTTAGGGTTTAGAAACTTTATTTAAAATTTCCCCTATTTTATTAGATTCACTCAACAACATGGGAGGGGAGGTGACCATAGCAAGGATCATTAGCTGTCTGTCCCCCAGCACTTCATTAGATCATTGAAAAAAAATGTAATAGATCTTAAGTAATTTATTCAGTATCACACATGTAGTAACAGACCGAGCTAAGATTAGACACAAATTTTAATTCCAAGTTCTGGGTTCGTTACCAAATAAAGTTTGTGTCTAAATACAAGGAAGTAAGTACTGTGTAGTTGAAAAACATTGTGACAAAACCCCTCAAAACTAGTGGCTACTTTACCCCCTGTCAAGTGGGAGCTAAACAAAGTGGGTAAATAGGTGTATTTACATTTTGTTTACATCTGTTTGTTGGTTTATTTTTTGAGGGAGGTGTGAGTGCCATGGTGGTACACACCACAGTATATGTGGTGAGATCATAGGACAAGCCTGAAGGAGCCAGGAATTGGTTCTTTCTCTCCACAGTGTGAGTTCCAGGGATTGAATTCAGGACCTCAAGCTTTCTAGCAATCTCCTTTACCAGGTGAGCCATCTCTCTGACTCTTGGTTAATTGATTTTTGCCATTCTCTTTTCTCTTTGCAGAGACTGGGAAGAAAGAATGAGAAGAGAAACTCAACCTGTGTTGTTGAGGCTATTTAATTGCCAGTTTGGTTTGTCCAGAAACACTGTGTGCAAAGGTATATTAAGGAAGAATAATTACATCAACCTTGTTTTTCCATTGGGAAATCACAAAGTTTAACTTCCTTTTCAATTTATGGCATCCTCTGAGTTTGGGTGAGCATTGTCTATGAATTATTTTACTTGAAAATAAAAACAAATTTTATAAAGAGGTAAGCCATTAAATATAAGGTGGCTTGATCTGATTAAAACCTAATGAATTTGAGAGCCCAGGGCTTGTTGGGGAACATGTCTTCCTTTATGTATTGTGTGTGTGTGTGACTGTGTTTGTGAGTGTGTGTGTATGTGTGAGACAGTGTGTGTGAGAAAGTGTGTGAGTGTGTGTTTGTGTGAGCATATGTGTGAGAGTATGTTTATGGGTGTGAGAGAGAAGAAAGAAAAAAAGAGAGGGAGAGAGAGAGGAGAGTTTTCTAGACAGCATCTTGTTATGCAGCCTAGGCTTGCCTTGAACTCATGATCCTCTTTCCATAGCCTAGTATGTGCTGGAACTATATAAGCCATGCCACTCTGGGCCTGTATCTCTATTTCCAGTTTGAACTTTGCCTAACCTCCCTCCTTTATTTCCAATCTTCTGCTTATTGTCAAGGGCAACTAAATTGTGTCCTGAGGTTTTTGTTTTGTATTGTTTGTTTTGGGGGGGTATTGAGCTGTTTTTTTGGATCTTTCAAGTCTACCTCATCTTCAAATGACCTGTAATATGGTAATACAGATGTCTTCTTTTATTGGAGCCAGAGTGTCTCTGCACAGCCTTGGCTGTTCTGGATTCACTTTGTAGACCAGGATGGCCTCAATTTCACAGTGGTTCACCTGACTCTGCCTCTCTGAGTGCCTGGATTAAAGACGTGCACCACCATGCCTAGGTACATACTTATCTTCTTAAGAAACACAACTTAGAATAAATTTATATAAATTTGTTATTATAGACTTAGAATAAGTCCATTATTCCAGATAAGTCTATAATTTCAGAGTTTTATTTTGTGAGGGGGAAAAAAGACAGAAAAGCAAAGTCACTCACTGCCTGATAGCAAATACTCACATTGTATATTATCACTTTTTTGATTCGACAGAGTCTACATTTTCAGGCCTTGAGGCTCAGAACTGAGATGCCGAGTAGATAAATGAGGACTGCTGATACAGGTGAACAATGGAGCCCAGGGACTCACTTGTCACTAGATGACTTTGGAGGTCATGACTCTGTGTGCTTTGAGAAGCTTTGCAGGTGGACATGTGCAATAAATCAAAACCAATCACATCCTAGGGAGACCTCCATCTGTGTTTACCTATGGGCCGAGGTTGACCCTACTTAGTGGACAGTCCAGCAGCACTAGACTTGAGAACTTGCAATAGTTTAGCTCAAACTACTTTTGAGAATATTTATTAATACTTTCAAGATTTATTTTATACCTTTCTTCCAGGGTGCGGGGTTCAGTGCTTTTACTCATGACCAAGCTGTTCTGAATGTTGTCTATGTGCTGGCTGCTGGCTCCAGGATTCGAAGGCGGACCAGACACTGCCTTTGTAATTAAGGAATTTATAATCTTGAAAGCAGGTATGACTCAAAAACCATGGAAGATAAAGAAATATGGTACAGAAATATTCCTAGTAATGCTTTGTATATGAGTATGTTTAATGAAAAATAAGATAAAGAAGTAGGAGGATTAATAATACATATAAAAAGGTGATCAAGCAGAAGAAACATCAAGGAGAGCACAGCACACTAACATTCTTTCCATTTGCAGAATTCTTACTTTATTAAACAATAAACAATTGCATAGCTGACATTCTACTGAAATGACCTAATCATAAGAAATGGAGAATTTATATTAAAAAAATGTAAAAAGCAAGCATAATTTCTGGGATTTACTAGGTGGCCAAATCCAGGCATTATAAACTGATAGATTTGCTTGTTTCTAGCTCATGGTGCCTCATGTTTGAGAACTCCTGCACAACTTTTTGGCAGTAAACTTGCAAATCATACAAATAAAGTAGAAATATTAAATATGTATACAGTAAAACATGAAAAAGAAATATCATAACAGGGAGAACTTCAAGTGTCTCAGGGAGGTTTAATTTGCCTTAAACTCTCCAGAGGAAAAATGCATGCTTAATTGAAGCCTGCGCTTTACATTTGAAGGAAGGAAGCTCAAGGACAAGACCTGGCGCTCTCTCCAGCCAGCAGCATGCTTTTCTAAAAGAGGCATTAAATCATGGAGCCGAAATTCCCAATGTCCCGAAATTCTGCAAAGTGAGATATGGGAGGAAAATATATTGGAATCTCAATGTCTTTTGCACAATAGTAATATATATATATATATATATATATATATATATATATATATATATATATATATGATCAGATGTGTCTCCAAGACTGATTTAGCTATTATTTCATGTACTTCTGAGAATTTAAATACAAATTTATTATTATCATTTTTCAAAACTTCCCACTTACAAGGATTCAGTTTTAAACATGCAGTATTTAATAAAGGATCTGAGGGAGATTATAAACAGCATATTATTACTGACCTAATGTGTAAAAGTAGTAACAGGTTAATTCTTAATAATTTTTTAGAAGATGAATAGCTTTTTCAGATGTCTGGGGTAATTTTTAGTAGAGAAATATGAAGACCCACCAAAGTTCTTTTCTGTTTTTCCTACAAATAAAAATGTGCAATTTATTTCTACAGATACTTGGAATCACAGGTGGAAATGGTCTACTAATTTGTCAAAATACAATGGCTTTCTTCTTTTCCTTCTTGCTAGATTCATCCCCAACAGCTTTTCTTTCTCCAACATGTCTTCACAGAAGACCAACCAAATGTGTACTCGAAGTTGGGGGGAAAAGCAGAGAACCCTCAAAAGGGATGCCTTTTGTTTGTAAAGAGTACGCTATTCTATTTAGGAGAAAATTAAAATTTGAAAAGGATTTGAAACCTCAGCTCATGATTTATAATAGACTACCTTATTCAGGGTGTAGGGATGGAATTTATGAAGCCCAGCAGCATTAAAAAATAATAATAATAACGGAACAAGTGAGGTCTGCCTTAACAAAAATGTTAATGCCTCATCTTTTATAATATTATTCTCCATATTTTTTATTATTCTCTGCTCTTTCCCCTATGCAAAGAGAGAGATGACTTTGCTTCAGGCTATTCAGTTAGTACAATTTTGGCTGTAAATAGTTACACATTGTGCTGGAGATGGAGAGGAAGAGAAAAGTGGGAAGCTATTTAAAATTTTAACACTACCTGAAATCATTCAGTTGTAGCTTAACTCTGAGCAATCTCTTCATTTCAGAAATTAGGATTACACTGCAGTAAAAGGGATCTTTGGCTTCTACAAGAGAAGGGCTTGGGCTTCCAGGGTTTGCACTCTTTCTTCTTTGCCTCTTGTGGGATGGTTTGTGGAGACTGCAAAAGGCAGAGGCTCCGCCCTCCCCTTCCCCCACCCCTTCCAACTCATCACATTCTTATATAACCCAAGAAAAATCTGCTTTTGGTTAGAATGCAGTGGAGGGCAAAGTAAGCCCTCCCTTTCCCCCCCACCCCTCCTTTTTTCCCCTCGTTAAATGTTCCAAGTCTGTACGAAAGTTCTGTCAAAGCAACTAGCTAAATGGAGGCAGCTGGAAGTCATTAGGGAAACTCGCTGTGGACTGTGATTAAAAGCTGGGTGGAATTTGCACTCTCTCCCTTTCTCTTTTATAGTGCCCTAAGCAAGCTAGCGGTCCTTTAAAAATACGAATTAGTCCTGTGACTATGAGGGTTGGGAAAGTAGTTTACTCCTTTACATGCTGGAGACCACTCCACTGATTTCTGCGGCCGTTACTGCAAATGAATAAATGAACACATTTGGAAGTAACTGGTGCTGCGCGGCGGCGGGCCTCGTATTTCATGATTATCCTTGCACCTTCCTGGTCTTGGTCTGATTTGAAAAGATAACCACTGAGTAACATTAAGAACACTTTGCTGTTACTTTCCTAGTTCGACAAAATAATGGGAGCTTAGTTTTTAAGAGCCCAATTTTCCTCTCCGCTTTCCTTCTTTAAAGGTTGCACCACTCTTCATGAAGAGAAAGAGTTGCAAATGAGGTCCTCTAAGTTCCAAATTTTTGCTGTCCCAACTTTCTAAGGGTTCAGGTTCCAGGCATCCTGAGACTTCGGCGCTAAACCTGATGAGAAGGGGCTGAAGTCACTACCCCTTGGAGAGCTAGGACCACCCCTGCGGGGTGTGGCGAGCCCAGGCCAGCCCCCTGAAGAGGCTGAGTCTCTGGAAAACTAAGCAAAGATGGCTGATGAGAGCTTGTAAGGGGTATCCTTCAGGGAGGAGCCCTGGGAGGGGAGAGTGGCAATCAGGGAGGCCAGTTTCTCCAGCGATCCATTGGAAAAGAAGCCTGTCAGTTATCGTGGGGCAATAGGAGAAGCTGTGGTGGGCAGGGGCATGCAGAGCCAGATATCAAGTTCTGAACTCCCAGAAAAATTAATTTGTATTATTTTTTGACTGCCTGACTCAGAGTTGATGAGAAACTGGGCTTCTGGAGATCAGTAGGGGCTGGAGGCACTGGCTGGATCTTTCTTAACCTTTCTTAGCCTTTCTGTAAGGAACAACGTAGAAAGCAAAGAATGAAATGCAACCTTTCCCCTCACGCCTTGGAATACCTATTTAACTGGGATACAGAAGGTTCTGGATTCTAGCTGTTGGAATACAAGTGAAGTCCCTACAGGGAGTCAAAAGGTCATTTTCATACTCCCTACTGCCCTCTCACACACTGTGTGAGACAAACTCCTTTTTGTCTCGGGATGGATTCCTGAAACAACACAGTAGCTCTTTTGGTTATCCTCAGATAATGAGGCGTCTTTGCGTCCTCCTACCCTGGATGGGTGGGGTATTTGGGTCCATAGAGGCTGTACATTGGTGTGATAGTCCCAAAGCTAGTTGAAGTTGAGGATCTTCACTGTCTCCTACCCTGGTCTGTAGAAGGGGTTGGCCTAAAGGACCCAAATGCAACTGCAACAGGGTTATCTGCAGTTCCCGCCCTCCTGCCTCTTCCTATCACACACTCCCTCCTAGGCCAGATAACTACAGCTTCAGAAAGAGACAGGCAAGCGGGGGGAGGGGGTTGTGTGTGTGTGTGTGTGTGCTGGAGGATTCAAAGGAAAACTGGCTTTAATCCATCCCTCCTGGAATTATAGATAGCAGTTCTCCCAGGGTTTGGTAGATCTTTAAAACTGACACTTTCTTTTCTCCTGGCAAATTGTAATGCTTTGTTTGAAAGCTTCCCAACCTCTAACCCCCAAATCCTTAGGGAATCTAATCTTCAGGCCTTTGATTTCTAGAGAAATCCTTCTTGTAGGCTATAGTTGTAGTTGGTCACTTATACAAAGAGCTCCTTGCACATGCTAGGGGTTTGTATCCCTAACAGTTACTTTGAGTAGTATTTAGAAAGCTCCAAGTCTGGCTCATTATTATTACTATTATTAATTTTATAATTTTATACTCTTTCTAACTGTAGCCATTCTAACTCATCTAGCATCTTTCCATTCCAACTCAAAATAATGAGCTCTCCATTAATCATCACAATTACAAATGTTTATAGCTATGTTTATACGTGTTTATGAGTGAGCCTGCTGCGTCCATTTAGAGTTGCTGATTTTTTTGTGTGTGTAAGGATGACCCCTTGGGATCAGACTACCTTAATCACAACACCCATTTTTTCTATCACCAAGAAATGGTTGCAACCTCTACTGTGTCAACTTTTGGTGTCTTCCATTACACAGAAGTCAGAGAGACTGCCATGGCCCACTAGCTTCTGTCTGCACCCAGGGGCACAGAAACTCTCGCTGTGGTGCAGTAGGGAACATACTGCTAATCAACACCTAGATATTCCAAGTTTAAAAATCCCAGCTCACTGTGTTAGCCTCCAACTCATTTGTAGCCTGGAAGTGGGTGGTCTAGTCCGGACATGTTTTTGAAACCTCTGAAGAATTAGAGAAAGAAACAATTTTTAAAAATCCTGTTCCTGGCCACAGTGGTGCATGCCTGTAATCCCAGCATTCAGGGAGGCAGAGGCAGGTGGATCTCTGTGAGTTCTTGACCAGCCTGGTCTACAAAGTGAGTCTAGGACAGCCAAAGTTATGTAGAGAAACTGTCTCAAAAACCAAACCAAACCGAAACAAACAACCACAGCCAAAACCCTGTTAAAGCTAAACCTTGATTTATTGTTTTCTTTCAAGCAAACTCATAAAGGAATAAGAATTTCATTTTCTTTCTTAGTTTTATTAGCCTCAAAGAACTTTAAAAAATAACATGTATTTCATATTCCATATTTTCATAAAAGTCTAACATGCTGAACTAAACATATGTAAGTGTAAAATATGTTCATACATACATAGATTATTAATACAAAACCCTTGTTAAGGCTAACAAAACAAAACACCAATTTGGCAGCAGACTTAAAGTCTATAGTTGAGCAGACAAACTATTAGATTGATTAAAGAGATTTTCACACAAGGACAGTCTACTAATTTGCTGAGAATTGTATCTCAAGGTTAAAAAATTCTGGCTACATTTTAAAGCAGGGAAGATCAATTAGAACATTCATTAGATTCCTATTTACACTTTAATTGTCAACTCTGCTCATTTGTTGGAAGCCTTTTTTAGTCATTAGTGTCTGTCAGTAAGAAATATGTCTTAATTTCACTTACATTCATTTATTTATCCTTTCATTCAATCAACAAACATTAATAATGTGCCAAGCACTTTGCCAGCTTTAAAAGTCTACTGATGAGAAAAGACAAAGCTTTACCCTCAAGGACATACTCACCTTAGATTCTCATGTAATCAAAATTAGTATAAGGACATTCAGTTTTTCTAAAGTTGTAAAAATAATTGCCTGGAACCATAGAAACACGCAAAAAGACCCTAATAGAAGTACATGCTTATTGTTCTTTTCTGTATGTGGTAATTAAGCCCATTTGCATTTTAGATTTAACGTAGCTCAGTGTGCCTTGTTTTGATAGCCATCGGACCTGTTTCTTCTCCGGTTTGGATACTTCCTGATAGGGGCACCACCTATGTCCATTAGACTCTGTAGGACCTGTAGAGTCGGAATGTCTCCCACTTTTTGTCCAGGAAAAGGAGACCGTCTCAAGATAGTAAGGAAGAGAAAAGAGACAGTTGCATTTTTCACATTTTGGACAAAGTGGGTTCCCGAGTACAACTTGTGTGTGTGTGTGTGTGTGTGTGGTTTCTAACAAATACAAATGGTGGAGGAAGGCAGAGCGTTTTCTGTAAGCACTGTATATTCCAGGTGCACTTCGACTGCCTCTGGAAGAGTTTTTTGCCTCTAAATCCCTCTTCCATGCATTTCCATAAACTCTGGACTAGGAATTAGGCCATAGGGCTGTAATTCTACTTGTGGATCTCTGACCACTCAGCCATCAAGCTATGTCAAAGGTTTCTTCTTTTCAAGTACAGCTCCTTTGGAAAAATTAATTCATATTAAAATATTGATACTAATTATTCAGTTTGACAGCATACAAGGATGGATTGCTTTCTTTTACCCACCTAGTAGTCAAAACCCTTTGAAAGACCCATAGCTTGTTCCTGACTTTTCAAACACACCGTGACAGAAGCAGCATAAAGTGCTAGCCCTCATTCACTCTGCCAGGAAAGTTAGCTTTTTAATTTGAATTTCAGTTGATTTATTTAGTCTTAGCAAACACTTGTGTCAAGGGGGCCAAAATAGCTCAGCAGCCAAAGGTGCTTGCCATGCCTGTCCCAAGACTTAAGTTCAATTCCTGGAAATCATGTAAAGGTGAAAGGAGAGAGCTCACTCCGCTCTGACCTCTATACTCCTGCTGTGCAATGTCTCCCACCCATCCATGTTATACACACACACACACACACAAGCATGCACATGCACACCCACAGTAAATACAATAAAAATGTATTTCTTTTCTTTTATTTGAAGATCTGGGAACATTTCAAATACACAGCGAATGCAGAGACTGCTATGATACATGCTCGTATAGTCTTCACCTCAACTTAACAGTTATTGTTGCCTTTAAATTTAAGCAAACCATGTCATATTTTTGGCTATGTTTGAAACTTCCTGTTTGCTTAACATTCTCTTTACCATTAAACAAATGTTTCTTGAATTTCTTTTTTCCAGTGTTTGAGTATTTTGTTTGTTTCTGATTGTCTATTATTTCACACTATTCCATAGTAGACCCAGAATGAGTATCTGAAATTATCAACAGAGAAGATGGTGCCGAGTCTGGCTAATGTTCCTGATTTTATTAAAATATGTTCAGATATGAGTCTTCAGAAAATAAGTACCAAGATAGAACTGGATATCTAAGAGATTAACTTTGGAAACTACCTCAGAAAAATAGAAGTGGAAGGTGTCTTGTGAATGTGACATTTGTGAAAGAATAGAGGCCAGGATGGTTTGACTTGGAAGAGCCTCAGATCACAACATGGCTCTGAGAAGATGCCCACCAGGTTGATGGAGATTCCTCAGTTACAGGCTGTTGTTTGGAAAAGTAAAGTTTTAGAGTAAGATTGTGTCAACTGTCACCCAAACCACATTTTAACGTACACTGGAGAAAGGCAAGGAAGTAATTGGCTGGGTATAACATATAACATCACCTAAATGCTGAAACAGTTCTCTTGAAGGGGATCTGAGCAAGCCCTTCTATGATTATGTATGTGTGAGTGCATGTGTGTGTGTGTGTGTGTGTGTGTCTGTGTATGTATAGTGGCCAATTATCTTAGTCCTCACAGGCTGGTGAAGGGCAGCAGAACCAAACATCTGACATCTGCATGCCAGAAGCCCCTAGAACTGTGGCGGTTCCAGAGAGCTTATTATTCCTACTAGAATGATCTCATCTGCTTTCATTTGCTGTGGGGTTCCCATTCTATTTCTTCTGAGACATGCTGTGTGTGGAACAATTGCTTCAGTTTATTCTGTTTTATGATGTGTTTCTGCTTAACTTAAGAGAAATGTGTTTCTATTTCCTCCATCCTCGTCATTATCAGAATCTGAAAGATTTCATTTTCTTCATCAGGAAAATACATGGATAGAATCTGCCTACAATCTACCTGCTTTATCAGCCTAATTTAATTTTAAAAAAAAACCACCAAAAAACAGAACACAAAACAATGAGGCAGGACAGTCAAGTTTTGTGCAGTGATATGTTCAGAGATAACCTAAGAGACAAGCTAAAAGAGAGAAGAAAGACATGGAAAAGTGATGGCAACTATATGAATCAATATGCCAACTCTATCCCACAAAGTACAGTTGCTATGAATGGTCTACTCAATGGGAACATAGCTGAAGTTGAAGTTCATGGCTTAGTCATCTTGGTGATTCTGGCCCCCAAAACTACTTAGGTGCTAGATTAAAAGTTAATGTGTATTGAACTGAACCTTTTAGAAGAGTAAGAACCAATATTTTATCAGAGAAAGGGAGTTTAGTTTAATATTTAGAGATTCAAATTTTCAAATCCTAATGGCTTATGTGTAAAGAGTAGAATTTAGGTTGTATGCAATTTACCTTAATATATACCAACACTGAGTAGACAATTAAAGCTTAAAGGGGTGTCAAGATAAAGCTTGGCCCAGGAACTGGGGTTATTCAACTTTAACTTTATTTGAAATGGCTAGTACGTTATCATTCTTCTGGCAACTCAAGTTGATGATGCAGAGTCCCTCTACATGACTGTGTTCAAATTGTTTTCTGACACTAGCCATTACCATTGTGGAAAATTAGGCAATTGGAGCCATATTGACTAACTTGTGGGTTTCTAATTTGAAAAACCTACCAACACCTTGCAGAGAGGCCACAGAAGCCCATTTGGACTGTCTTCTCAATTATAGTTGCCATTCAGTAAAGAGGTTTGCTTGTAGAACGTGACTTCCTTTGTTCAGGAAGTCTTTGTTCAGGATTCATAAAGTCTTCTCCATCAGTAGACTGAACTGCATGTGTTAGCACTGTTGTTGATGGTGGAGTGAATCTAGCCACTAGGACCAGGGAAGAGACAGGCTCAGCAACAGTTGTTTTCACTGGCCGTTAAGTCTGTTAATTTAGGGTTCCGGGATTTCCTATTCCCCTCTAGCATTTATGAATTCAACTTCCAGTTCCAAATTTGCAAAGACCACTTGAGGGTTTAAGTAATGCCTTTAATTACAACTCAAAGTATAGGCAATTGCATTTCGTGAAACTAACAATTATCTCAAGTATATTATTAGAGTGAGTTATTGAAGTCTGCATAGTTTGCGAAACAGCCATCAAAACAACTGGGGGAGAAAAGAGATACACTATATTGGAACAATGAAGCTTGAAAACAACTTTTATTGTGTTTGGAGTTTACATGATAATGAGTCCTAATTCTTGGGCATTGGGGTTCCTTGTAAAACATTTTATAGTCTCTTTTTCTTGCCCTTATTTAGAAATAGAGATACAGATAGTGTTTTCACTAACTTTAAAAACATAAGCATGGCAACTTACTTCACTTTTGCAGACTTTCATTTATGTAATTTTCAAAATCTCCCTAGGACATAAGTGATAAAACTCCCTTGAGATGGAGTCTATGAGGAGACCAGCAATTTGCCTGAAATAGCATACTTCAGGAGTGGTAATGCTGAATTGTACCCCGGCTCTTCAGCTGGAGAGTCTAAACTAAAAAGCCCCTTATATGATCAAGTGACTACAAAGGTAGAACAGTTCTTCAGCATTTCTATGGTGATTTAAAAACAAAACAAAACAAAACAAAAAAAGAGTAAGTAAAATCTCATAAGAATGACACTAGAAAATAAACACACTTGTTCAGGAATACATACATACATTTCTTTTTGTCTTTTTTGTTTCCTTTCTTTATTCCTCTTTCCTTTCATCCTTCCCTTCCTTTCCTCTCCTTTTCTGTTCTTTCCTTTCTTCTTCCTCTCTCTCCCCACTCCAGCTTGGATGATTTTTCCCTATTCATATTTATGCATTCTTATATTATACCCCAAGGATGGTGAACAGTCTGGCATAAAGTTGAGAAAATGTATTTGTAGTCAGAAGATTGAATCTTTGTTTTTTTTTGTTTGTTTTTATTTTTTATTTTTTTGTAGCATTACCTCTGGAAAGCTCTTTGGCAGATTTATTTGTAAAGAGGGGGAGGGGAAGAAGAACATGACCCAAGAATTGTTTTAAGAATAAACAAAAGAGATGAAATTTGTCGAGTGCTTTCTATAGGCGCCAAATAAATGGTGACTGTTGTATTCATAGTGGCACCAAGTGGGGAATTATTTCAACTGGGACATTTCAAAGGTGGAGTTTAAAAAAAAAATATATATATATATATGGTAGGTTTGAAATAACCTAAATGACTTAAGTTGACTACATTTATCTAGATTTTCAGCACAAATATGGCTAATTTCTACGTACATTTTCATTTAAAGTTTTAGGATATGATCTGGAAAATGCAAAGTCTCTCTGACGTATGCTCTGTGCATCAATGGACCCTCCAACTCTGTTTTTGATCTAAACTTTTGAGCCCCCTTTGCTTGTCAACATTTCTCTGACTGGGTTAGCATGAGTTGAGTGTCAGAGGGTTTCACTTTGTCTCTTCCTCAGTTAGCAGCTTATTTTTCAAAATATTTACCTTTTAAAAAATTGTGTGTTTGTGTTCTCATGTGCAAGTGCCTGTGTGTGGGTATATGCATGTGAGTGCATTTGTCTACAGAGGCCTGAAGAGGGCACTGGTGCTCTTGGAGCTAGAGTTATGGGGTGTATGAGCTACCTGATCTGGGAGCTTGGAACAAAAATTGGCTCCCTTGCAATATCAATGCACCCTCTGAACCTAGCCCTTGTAAGTGGTTAATTCCAATGAATTTTTTTTCTAACTCAGCTGCAGACTTGTGAAAGTGTGGGAATAATTCATAACTTAGAAAACTTTTATTCATTTTTTATTATCATGTGTGTGTGATATGTATAAGGGTAGAGTAGGCATGTGCCATGGAATATGTTTGAAGGTTAGAAGACAGTTTTGTGGTGTTAGTTTTTTGGCTTCCATCTTACGTGGGATTCCAGGGACTAAACTTGGGTTTTCAGATTGCATAGCGAGCATCCCTGTTGAGCGATGTCGTCATCACCTACATTTTTATAGCACCCTCATTGTGTACTCACCTCTTACCCCTTCTCACCACGGCTAAATTCCTGGTTCCCGATGGGAGCCGATTTGAAGATGGGGCATTGATGCAGATGAGGAAGTCTAAACAAAGTCACATGAGGATATGAGGGTAGAGTTCTGGGCTAGCGTTGTTATAAGAAGACACGCAAAGGCAGCTCAGGAGCACAATGCTCACTTAGCATGAACGAGGTTGTAGGATTGACTTCCAGTGTGAGAATGGGGGGGGTGCAGAAAGCTCACTCTCTACTATGTGGAGTCTCCACAGAAAAGTGACCATGTGAATGCTGGGATAGTGATCATGCTGAACCTTAATGCTGCCTTCAAAGCTTCCAGATATGCAAGAAAACTTTTTGTTGTTTCCGCTGCCCAGCTGCTGGCGGTTTGTAACAGCAGCCCAGGGGGCTATAAGCCTTAACAGACCCCCTTTCCTACAACAGAAGAAACTGAAACTATGCCATAGTGAATTCAAAATCTGGTTTTAACCCTTCTATCTTTTTCAGATCAGGTGAGAAATTGGTGGAGGGAGGAATGAGATGTTTTCCCAATAAACATGGGTTCCCCCCCCCCATTTCCATTTATTTCCTTCTAGTGTTTTAAATAATCACTCTCTTCCAGTACTCTCTGCTTTCTCCCCATTGCTCTCCAGCTGCCCCTGTGCAAACAATTTCCTGGACTTAGCTCTCTTTAGTCTCTTCAAAATGCATTCAGAGGATGCTCTCCGTACTATTCCTCAAGACTTTCCTCCTCCAACCCAGGTGTCTTCCCCATCCCCACCTCAGTCTTGTTTCATCAGCCTGTTTACATGGAGGGATGAAATTTCCCTGAAAGACATCTTCTTTTTCACTTTGGTGAAGTTCTTTATAATCTAAAGGTGAGGAGGAAAAAGAAACACCTAGAGTGTGCCATCTTTCTGTGTCATGATTTACTGATTCAATTGCACATGCAATCTAGTCCTTAAAGGATTTAAGGATGATTGATTTTAGACTTTTTTTTTTTTGGTAACAACATTTAGCTTGTTTTCTGGTATTTTAATTACAAAGTGGTTCTTTCGAATTTTGAATTCTCTGACTGTGGGGGTGCAAATGTCCCCATAGCTTACCAGATTGCCAATATCAAGATGCAGGGAAATGAACAATAGACATATCTTCAATCTTGAATACCCAGAGCCTCCAGTGTTTACATTACTCATCTCTCTGATGCAAAAGAGAAAAATAAAGCTATTCCCCACAGAAGTACCGTTTTTACCAATTTTCTGAGTCATCTTGCTCTTCAACTCCCTTGCCTCTACCTATAATAAATCATCAGGTCTCAGAGACACAACTTTTTAAAAACAGCATCATCTCTTGTAATCAGTCTTCTAGTCCCTGGTCCCCTGCTATGACTCCAGCCCCTCTTATTGCTTTGTGTGACTTCTGGAACAGAGGACAACAAAGGTATGCGGCCGAGCACTTATGGTACTGCAGGTGTTAGGTTTTATGCATAAATTTGATTGATTGTAATCTTTTACTTTCCAGTCTCTAGCCCTTTGGAAATCATGGACAGTTGAGGTACCATGTATGTCTTGCTAGCTGTGAGGCAGATCCTCTGCCAGGCATTAGGGTTGCAGTGGAGATCAAAATAAGGTCTAGCCTCCTGACACACACAGTCTGTAGAAAATATAGGTAAGGCCTCTAAAGGATCTTTAAGCCCTAAGAAAGGGTGACAGAATGTGGTATTAGAAAACAAGAACCATCACCTGACAGAATTGAGAAGATGCGTTTTATCCAATCTCAGACCTCAAGTTTGAGAAGGTGTGTTTCAGGTCCAGCCAGTGCCTCAAAGCTGAAGGTGAGGAATAACGGCTTCAGGTGGGAAAGATGTAACTTGCAATGGGGAGGTGTGCATGATCCCAAATCAGCCAGCAGTGCATTGTTCACAGTGGCTGAGGCAGCCATGTTGAAAAGGGAAGCTGAAATGACCCCGCCTGGGCCTGAGCCCTGCATACACGAACTGGTCACACCTTCAGCTTCACGAGCTCTTCATGCAGATGGCTCTAGGGCAGATGCCCAGGAGTCAAAAGCAAGGCAGCTTCTACTCAAGGATTTTACACACAGCAGAGAGCCAGAGATTGAGACCAAGAGCGGTTTCCCTCTCACCTGGTGAATAAGTAACTTCAGCCTGTTGTTCTTTGGGTATGCTTTGTATTCCCAAAGGAGTTCATCCTTGGACTTCTTGGCTCAAAAATATTCCACATATCAACCAAAAAGTATCTGAGGTGAGTGAGGAATACGACAGAGATAACATCAAGGAAACCTCAAAGCCATGCAAGCAAAGAGACAACGAAATCTCCCAAGCAGGTAGTACACAGAAAACAGCAGCATGGCTACTGAGCCTGCATGAAAACTCCGTATATTTCCCCATTATCTCTTTCTCTTCTTTCTTTCCCTACCCCTTTCCCTCCCCACCATACCCCAACTTCTTTTATTTATCTCCTTTTCCCAGAAATAACATATTTAAAGATTTGCTCTTTAAACGTATTTTCAGAATATATTTAACAGCTTTTCTAGGGCTGACTGCCACCAACCTTAATGCTTTCTTCTGTTTGAATGTATTGGCTTGACTCAAGGAAGTATAAGAGTAGGTATCATTTCGGTAAGTTTAGGCTGGATTATAGAACAGATTGGGCTTTCGATAACACTTAATTCCAGCACACAGTGCAGAGAAGAGTTCTAGCCACAAGCACTGTGGAGCTGGCTATTTGGTTGTCAGGACAGGTTAGGCATCAGCTGCAAAGCCTTGTTTTCTTCAGTGGGCAGTGCCTGTAGATGAGAATTCCATTGGTTTAGATAACACACAAACCTTTTCATTCTCTGCTGCCTACCTCAAAGACTGATCCTTCTAAAGGCATAGGGATATAGTTACAGGCCAACATAAAGTTATGTTCAGTGGAGAAAGAGTTTGGGGGTCAATTTTAATTGAAGATTTGTATGTGTTTGGAGTAATGGGAGGGAGACTAGCAGAGGGATTTCTTTTTCCTCAATATGCCTTCAAAGCAAATCAATAAACCTTATATATCCCTGAATGTTGCATTCATAAATGGCCTCTTTTTCTTTGAGATTGGCAATGCTAACTGCATTGGTTGCATATTATTCAGTAAACTTGCCCTTGTGTCCAGAAGTTTTAAAATATTTATCATTTCAATTACCATGAGACACCAGTCTGGACATGGTTCAGCTGGGCTTTCTGTTCAGATTCTGATCATACACAAAATATTGGCTTGTGTTTCCATCCTTTCAAGGCTGAATCCTCCTCCAAGCTTGCTCACGCGTTTGTCAGTTTTCTTACAGAAGTTTCTGGCCTGAGGCACCTGTTCCTTGTCTTGTGTATATCCCAATAGTCCTGTTTGCAGCATGGCTGCATGCTTCCTCTAGATTAAGAGCTCTGAGAGACTCAGATGCCAAACATCATGGAAGCCAGGTTCTTCTATTAGCTAAGCCAAGGAAGGAGGGCTTGTCATTTTCCCCCATGTTAATTTAATTAAAATACAGTCACTGGGCTCAGCTTATAGTCCAATGGTGAGGGCTAACACAAGATCATGAATGGTAATTTCAGGAGGTGAGGATCATGAGAAGTGTTAAAGAATCTCCCAACCATATACATTTATCAATTCCTGAGTAAATATTTGTTAAAGTAAGGAAGGAAAAACCTCTCTTGACAAACTGAAGTATCAGAAGCTTCCCTCATGCAAAGAAGATGCTTTGTTCTCAAATGTGATTTGAAGTTTAAGAACAACTCATTGTTTTAAAGCATACCCTGTGTGATTAATATCTTCCAAGTGCCCAGAAACTTCCTGAGGTGAGAGAACCTACCAGTGGGGAGGATTTGGGAACAGCATCCCACACCAAAAGAGACTCATCAGATTACACAGTTGCTCTCTGCACAAGACATGGTAAAGAAGGGTGAGTGCAGACCCTCTAGGATCTGAATTGTGCACTGCAGACCCACCAGAAGCCTAACTGTGCACTGCAGACCCACTAGGAGTCCAGCTGTGCAGCTTCTTTTTGAAGATATTTCAGGATCCTCTCAGGGCCTGTTCTCACAATTTTCTTCCCTCTACTTCCCTACGCCATGAATAGCTAGAAACCACAGCGAGAAAAGCTAAGAAAACCAAGGCTTGCAGTTCTTATGACATGACTCTTTCTTGCCCTCTCTCCCTCCCTCTCTATCTCCCTCCTTCCTTCCCTTTCTCTCTGATTTTTGTTTCTGGAACTTTCTGTGGCAAATTGCTGTAGAGCTTCTTTTTCCTGTTTATGACTTGAAAGTAAACAGTAAGTGTACTCACAGTTTTGTTTAGATTTTGAGAGTTCTGCTTGGGTAGCCTCTCATTTAGTTAACAAGGAAAACAGGTCCCAGAAATTTAAGGACTTGCTCATGTTCATGCTGTTTGATAAGAGCAGGGGTTTTCCATTTTCCAAACTGCTGCCTTTTCTACAATGTCTCGCACCTTAGCTCATGTGCCAACATGAGACTCTGTCTGGCCTTGACTACCACACTAGGCTTCATGTCATCTATGTGAGTCCTGTGTCAAGAATTGTCGTAGAGGAGTGTGCTCACACAGGTTGGACAATAACTATTTTATTTGCTCATACCAAATGTTTCTAGTTCAATTTTCTGGTAGCATGATATACACAAAGTAGCATTTATTTCACTGAGATTTAGATTTCCTTTTAGATTGGGGCAAAGGGATGTTGAACACATTTTTGTAATGTCTGATTGCTATTAGGGAAATAGCATGAAAAGAATCTGAAACTGAACCCCTTTTGAATGAGAGCTGAAGACAACTCTGTGACCATAGATGCTTCTAGCTATGTCACTCTGATAGGGGCCTTGCTCACAGAGCCTGGGTGTTTCTGGAAAAGCTAGTATAATAGAATGCTTCTGTAGAGGGAAAACATTCCAACTTCTAAGTTGAGTACTTAAGGACTGGAGCCTTTATTAAATCCAGAAGCTTGTGTTGACTTAGGAGCTAAGCACAAGTTGCTTATCTCGGTTTCTGGACTTCTCCACTTTTCACGAGAACTCTTCCAGATATGGAGAGGAAATGAAATGGAAGAACATTACCGCTTAACCATTTCTTTATCCTGCCTAACTTCCTCTTCCTCCTCCTTAGTTTTAAGAATTTATGGCCGCCATCCTGAACTTTCATAAACTGTAATATTTCTGCAGGAAGCAATAACAGTCATGTTAGATGCTGTGCCTTTTTTTCTTTTTAATAAAAGTGATATACCATCTTTCCTTAACAGAAATCTCAAACCCAAAATTAAAATACAGTTAAATATTGCAGATGATATTGATATGTTTGTCGGTACTTTGTTAAAATAGAATCTTTTCAAAAGTGGTGTGGTGCATTCAGTTTCACCTCGACAAAGTGATCTGTGGTGAAACTGTCAAGTAACACTGCTAACTTGAAATTAAATAGAGACTTTTGGCTGCAGTTGTACTGTCTTAGCATTTTCCTGGGTACCTAGGTCCCATGAAAGTTCCCTTAAGGAGAGCCATAGTGTTTGTGGGGTGAAGCATTGTGAGAGGCATTATAATACTATGTCCACAGGCTCTTGTAAGACAGGATTATCTTCATTTTATAAGAGAAAGAAGGAATCTGATATCAGAAGGACAGTGTGACATATTCATGCTCACACAGTCTGGTTGGGTCCTAACTTTTCTGAGTACTAAGGTAGTGTTCTGTCAAGGTGTGTGTGTGTGTGTGTGTGTGTGTGTGCATGCGCGCGTGCAGATATATGTGCATGTGTAAGCCAGAGGACAACGTTTATGTCAGGTGTAGTTTCTCAGGTGCATTTTTTGTTTGTTTGTTTGAGACAGTCTTCTAACTGCCATGGAGCTCACCCCATTGGGTAAGCAGGCTGACTTGGGAGCTTGGGAGTCCTAGAAATCCATCTGTCTTCCCCTCCCTAATGCTGGAATTATAAGCATTGTTATAAACATTGACCACTATACCTACCTTTTTGGGTTTTTTTTTTTTGTTGTTGTTGTTTGTTTTTGCTTTTATTTTTAAAGAAGACAAGGCAAGCACTTTACAGACTGAACTATCTCCCCAGCCACTAGTATTTCATCCTTGAAATACTATGGGAAATTGATAGAGGTGAGAATATTCAGATAATACATTTTCAAAAGCACTCACAGACAGACAGACTGGGTAAAATGTTCCTTGCACACCCCAGCTCTCCTGGGGTCCTTGCCACTCCTGCACTCTCCTCTGTTTTCTATCTGTGAGTTTGCGTCTCTTTCTCTCTAGATTGGATTGCCCTTTATTGTCTTCTTTGCTTGTTGAAATTCTGAGCACCGCAATAATCTATCTCAGATTTGATTCATTTATGTTGTAGTCCTTTGGTTCGTATTGAATATTTCCTCCCTTAACCTTGGGTTGTTCAAACAATGTCATTTAGACATCACTTTGGGGATGTGCTATTTTGTGGTGATATATTTGAGAATTATTCATGTTCATATCTGAGCCTACTCAGGAGGTCAGCTTCATAATAACAGACAACATGGTTTATTCTTTCCAGTAGCTTGAACATAGGAGCAGTTATAGACGTGGCGTGAATTTTTCTGCATGAGCAGTTTCTGAAGGCGCACACCAAAAAAAAAAAAAAATGAGGGAGTTACCATCATCTGCCCAGGCAGTAGGATTCTGAGCACCAGGGAATGGTCAAGTACCAAGCACTTCTCAAAGGGGCAATGGCAGACCTTAGCAAACGATCCGGGTGTGATTGGGTGGCGGCAGTGAGATGAACTAAGAAGTCCTAGATCCCCTTGGAGGAGCTCTTAGCCTTCACCAGTGTCCAGTACACTGGGCCGAGCCACTGAATTGGTCCTCTACAGGATCTGCATTTCCTAGTACAGACAGGCCCAATGAAGAGCCTAGGGGGTGGGGGTGGGGGCTTTTTTAATTGAGTGACTAAGGCACTGCAGTTCAGTCTGCCACGGAGAGTAGGAAAGGGGAACAAATGTTGTCTACAGACTGCTTAGTCACTGACGAAGGTCTCTGCTGAAAGTGTTTTGATTTCTAGTGTCCATATTTGGATGGCTTATGTTTTTGTAGATCTTGTTTGTTTTCTTCTCCCTCCTCCTGCATGCCTCTCTGTTTTTAGTTACCTTTTCTGCCAAACAAAATAAATCCAACAGCTGCCTCCATTTGGGTTGCCATGAATATTGTTTTACGACCTCCCCTCTTGCTCTTTGTCTTTTAAGTTGTCTCCAGATTTTTTGACAATGTTACAGAACAGCAGGGAAGATTCAAATGGCTCCATGTGGCATTTTGACATTCATCCTAACTTCAGGCGGATTGACTTGCAGATTACAGAGCCTACTTAAGTTGGGGGTGTCAGCATTGCCATAGGTCAGGGTCTACTTCTGTGCTGTCCTGATCCAGGTCTGAGACCTCGGGAATAGAACTACGTCTCTTCACTCCCATTTTCTCTGCAACATGATGGAGACAACTCTCAAAGGAACTCTGTCAATCAGCTCTCCAGGTGTGTGACATATCCTGCTATTTGTTCAGAGATTCTTGCTGGAAATCTCAAACAAACATGTGCTAGTGTGGAGGTCATTACCTAGGTGTTTATAATAATTCTCGATGATGACCCAGGCTGCCTTCTTTGATTTTGGTGAGAGCGTGGTTCATGTTGACAGGCTAGTAGAAGCCTTCTATTTCCTTTAAATATAAATAGGTTTTAGTGGAAGTGAGAAGCAGAATCTGCAGAGAAAGCAAAAGTCAATCAGCCCTGCAAGGGATTAACAGTCAAGTATTTATGTGGAACCAATGGATTTTAGTTCTTTCAAAATGGTTTTTTTCCTTCAATGTCATTTTAATTGCTCATATATATTTTTTTCAGTTTAGAATAGAAGCATCATAAGGACTTCCCCTTCATGACTAGATACTAAGTATAATCTTTAAAAAAAAAGACGTATGGTCCCTAAATGGAGATTGTCATTGAAAATATTGTGTAACTAAGAGATCTAAATATATTTATAGGGAGTTCATTAAGTATTTAGTATGTACTCTCTTGAAGAAGAGGAAACCATAGCATGTGTGACTTTCATCAGTGACTACCATGGTGATATAAGCCAAAATAATCAGTGGGAAAGTTTCATGATTAATTAATTTATACTTAAACTATTTTGTTAGCAGATATTATATATTCATGAAATACAACTGAGATGCTTCCTGAAATGCTCTTCTAGGAAGAATGCATGATGCTCTGTATGTACAGTTAGTAAAGTCTTGTCAACTGTTGGCAAAGTGCTAAGGGTCTTATTTCTTCTTGTGTATTTCCATCCACATCTCTTGATTTTCTCAGATCATGAAATGTGAAAAAATTTTAATTAAATGTCAAACTAAAACATCATTCTAGAAAGGAATGGGCTCATATTTGACACAATGACTATAGTCGTGTATGTAACAATCTAATGAATGTACAAGAAAACGAGTTGAAGCACCATTACTTGTATTTTCAATCAGAATAATCAGTGTCTCCTGATATTTGGGATAATAAGGCCCCACACTGGACCTAAACTTTGATTCCTTCTGTCATTATATCTTTGTTAGTTAAAAAGTTTTTATAAACATAGCCAAATACAATTTGGGTATCACGTTTTTATCTATTTATCTTAACTTACATTTCAATAATCTCTGTATCAAATACAGACTGGAAATTACTAGATTTCTACATCTGGTCTTACTTTCTCCCTATTCTAGACACGTGAGTCCACTTGTATACCCACATTGTGTATCACAGGAACCTCAAGAGTCACATATCTAAAATGGATCTGTTCTTGGCATACACCTTCAAGTCTTTCTCACTTCTATTAGTCACGTCATTCTGTCATCCTTCTGGTTGCTCAGGCCGGACATCTGGGGGCTGGCTGCCTTTAGTCCCTCTATTTCTTTCCTCCTTTCTTGTAAGATGTGTAGTTCAAACAGAGTTTAACTTCTCTCCACCCTGTTCTATTATTTCAGCTGAGCCCCTCTGGTTTTGACTTGGATTCACTACAAGAGCCCCAGAGGGCCTCTGTGCATCAGACTTTATCCGCTGTAGTCCACTGTAGAAGAAGCCATCAGACTGACCCTAGACGTTCTCTCTCTCTCTCTGTTAAGAACCTAAAGAGGCTGTGAAATTCAGTAATTGGAATGTGGAGGTCCTTCTGATGGTATCAAAGTTCTACGCAACCTGGCTCTGCATCAGCTGCCAGGTAGACACTCTTCTCAACTGCTGCATCTGCTCCCTAGCCCCGGGTACACTGGTCTTGTTAAGCGAAGAAAATGCATGTGCCTACACCATTTTCCTTTGATACCTACATGGCTCACTGACATCTGTCAAATTGTTCCTCAGATTTCATCTTCTGCACTACATCTGTCCATCTTGAGTAGATACAGCACATCTTGTGTTCATTTCTACAGAGGTTATGAAATGGTGAATTTGTTTATTCCATATTGAAATGAAAGACTGAGGACTCTTTCATTTTCCTTTACCAAAGTTACTGGTGAATAATAGCCAGCTTGAATTATGAGTCACTTTTAGCTTGGCTATTTTTCATGAAGTCACCTCAGTTAATGAATCATTTTTTCTTTGTGAACTCTGCTTGAGCATAATTATCAATCTATAACCTTAATAGGCACTTAAAGACAATCTCTGTATAAAATTGGAACAAATGGTGTTTTGCTAGCGGTACCTTTCAGACAATTGACTACTTAAGACTTCTGGGGTATGATTATATGACTAACCAAAAAGACTGTAGAAAATTTTCTGTTTTTATTCTTTATGGAACTAATGTGGAACCTGCTATAAGCTTGGTATTCTTAAGCTAGTATCTTTAAATTCACATTTCTTGTATTTAAAATGGTGTAAGAGATTCTAAGCAATAAAGTTTTCACAAAGCTCTTTAAGAATAAAAAGGAGCAAGAGAGAGATGTCTGTTATCTACAGGGCAAAACCTCAACACCTAGAAAGTGTAAACCAAGGTTTCCAGAACACAGCCATTCACTGTCTGATTTTCTGTGGCGCCTTAAGACCAGTGTTAGGCCTTCACTCATTTAAACATCCATTTGTCAGCCTGATACCACCTTGAAAAGGTCAGATATGAGTTTTATTGAGGTGTAGGCGATGTATGTTGTTATTGGGGACCCATCAGAAAAAAATGTATTAAAATGCCCTAGGATAAATTGAAGCCTCCTTAGTAAGCTGTTCTAACTCTCTCCCCATCTTCCAGAGAGAATATTTTCTGGAACAGTGGGCCTAATTGAAATCATATGTCATTACACTTGGCATCTCCAGACACACAGGCCAGCATCAGCTGCACTGTAGGAATTGTTCTTGATGCTGTTCCTCTTTATTACCAGGAAGGGTCTAAGTGGTAGTCTGAGAAACACTTTTGGTTGTGAATTTCTGGGATTTTGTGTGCTTTCTGGCTCTGTTTTTGTTTGTTTGTTGTTGTTTCTGTTTGTTTTATTTTATTTTTGCAGAATTCAGTTGTATTCCATTTAAAATTATTTTCTCTGGTGAAACTTATTTCCCTCCAATACATATTAACATAATTGTAAAATTGTGGAGTCTCTTTTTTGTTTTAACCTATTGTTTTAGGCTAAATGTCTTTTTTCTTCAGTCCTACATGAGGCCACACTAAAAGAGTCGGAGCGGTTGGTGTTGTTTGGCTAGAGTGCACTGCTGTGTTCTCCACAGTTCAGTTCCCCGGGGGGTGGGCGCTGTCTCTCCACTTCATGTGTCCTGGTTCTAACTACAAAGCACAGATTTCTACATCAGTAGCAGCAGGAGCCTAGCCCTTCCCTCTCTGCTCTCCTTGCTTCCCTTGGCATTTGAAATGTAACTCAGGCTGGCTCCAGACTTGTGATCCATTCGCTTCAGGCTCAGTGCTGGGATTACAGGCATTTCCCATCAGGTCAAACTCTGCTACCTGCATTTTAATCACGTTAAGGCAAGTTGTCAGGGAAAAGTCTCCAGGCTTAAATTTGTCCAGTGAGGTCTGCTTCTTACCAAAAAAAAAAAAAAAAAAAAAAAAGCTCTCTAAGCACAGGCTACGAAAAATGTAAATTCCAGAAGGTGAAATTCAATCTTCTGGAAGAAAGGAAAAGGAGAGAAATGTGCATGGAAAGAGGAGGAAGAAGGTGACGTGGCTCTTGGAAGCACTTGGCTCTTAAGCCAGCAGAAGTATAGTGTGCCTCTCAGTTTCTGCAAGCAGAATAAAGTTTTTCCAAATGACAGAGGTTTGGTACCAAGAGGGAGGAGGCCACGTTTGCACTCACTCCTTCACGACCTCAGTATTGCAGACTGAGCTATCCTACTGCTGTTTTTCTTGTCTGCCCAAAGAGGAAGAAGGTGGAGTCTTATTTAATTATTAACCCTCAAAATAGCCTCTTCTTTGTTGGTGGTCAGGAAAAGAGGAAAAGCTATATTCTTAGGTGACCTGGCTCTTAGGTTAGTCCACCCCGAGCTAACAGTCCTACCTGTACAGACTTACTAACAGTTGAACCGAAGAGAGAGGCCACAGAGGCCACAAACTATATGAGCCCCACTGCCCCTGGTGAACCCAGAGAGAAAGTTTAGGAATAATTGCCTTGTACCTGGCTCTGGGATACCTCTAATCAGTTGCAGCAGAGGAAGCAAAAGCCTCAAACGACCGAATTTTAGTTCAGTAATTCCAAGGAGGCAGAAGGGAGTTTATTTCTGTTTTATAGTCTTCTATCATTGCTGAGCACTTTCCATAACTTAACTGGGGAATCTTTAATCAAATCTAAAATGCCTTGTTAAGGAGTTAGGGAGCAGTAACTCTTAAAAATGCAAACAAACTGAGCTGAACTTTTATTTGGATTTCCTCATACCTAATTTCTTCATGAATTTTTTTTTTCACTCTGTGGGTCTCTGGATTTTTTTTTCTGTGACTTAACTGGGTGACTTTGAGTTGAGACAAGGATGACATACATTGTGCTCTACGGATGAGCCATACTAAATGTAAACAAATGGGGCTGCCGTGCCAGACCGCAGGGGAAGAAAATCCTTTCCAACATTTCTTTAAATAAATATTACATTTATTTAACTTTTCAGTGGCGCTGGACATGTAGCGGTCAGAGGGCAATCTGAAGGAATCGTAGCCCTCTTCTGGCAATGTGCATTTGGGGGGACTGAATTCAGGTCCTCAGGCTTCTTGGCAGGCACCTTAACCTACAGAGCATCTCAGAAGCCCAACATTTTTTGTTAGTGGTGGAATAGAGTATTGACTTTTGGAATTCAAGGTCCATTATTTGTGTATGAAAAGCAGTGTTCATTCTTGGCCTCATACACACGAGCACTGTGTGGGTTTAATGGATGGATGCCAAGCAGCGTGATAGAGAACAGAAAAGCAAAGAAATGTGTGAGACATCATTTGCCAGCTAGTTCACAGATGTCCATCTTGATAAACAGGAAGAAAAAATGGTGCGGCTTATGCCTTTCCTTGGAGATTCAAATTCACACACGATTGAAATGATTATTGTTTTGACATCTGAGAGAAAGCAGTCTCCTGGTCCAAGTGATTAAGTTAGTGGCGACTTCCTATTTTATTTACTCATTTATTCTTCTGTAACAGGTGGGCAAGGAGAAATAATCTCATCAAGATTCAGATTTTGAAAGTGCTGCTTTTTGTTGTTGTTGTTTTGTAGTTTCAATTTTTTAGGAAGCTACAACTAAGGATGGTTTACAATATATCTCAACATATCTTGATATAACCATATTCTGGATACATTAGGCTTAAGATAATTAGATCTACAACTGAAAGCTAGTAATAGTTTTAGGATACTGAAGAAATGGATGGTTGGAGAAACAGCATGTATTGTTCACGCAATGTCACACCCTTTTCTTTCCTGATGGCAATACCTGTACCATGACCTCTGGCTCCAAGGCATCCCTTTTCATGTGAATAAAGCATCTTAGTGCTTGTTCTGGTAAAGAGAGTTGTGTTTTTCTCCGCACAGAGTGGTTCTTTCTCTTGGCAACAGTGACTGGTTCAAGCCCAGAGCACTGGTCAATATCCAGTGTTCAACTGTCAGCCTTTACACATGGATGCCAGGAAGGAGGCATTTCTCCCTCTGTGGTCACCGAAGTGAGATGACGTCATTTGTAGCTGTGTATAGTCTAACCACGAGTCTTCTTTCTTCACACTAGATTATCTGAATGTATTAGGGCTTCATCACTGCCCCTGTTTGCACATCTGAAAATAGTGGAAGTGGCTCCTTTTGGGAACATTGGGGTTTAGAAGTAGGGCGTTATATCAGTAGCTGATGCTTTTCCATTCTCATTTTTAGTCTTTGCTGAATATTCCAGTTCACATACTCAACAAGTCCTGTAGTTAGCCGTACAGAAAAATAATAAAAACATCCATTCTCAATAGACCCTAATCTATCTGGAAACACACATAATATCCTTTCCATTATCTTAAAAGATATTCAACAAATTGGTCTGTCCAGTTATCTGACCCTGAGGAACTTGCACATTAATCAGTAGTATTGATTGAGGTGATTAACAGCGATGTCCTGAATTAGCGACTTTTGTAAGGTGAACATACAAAAAGAATTATTTGTGCATAAATTCACATAGTTAGCATGGATTTTATTTTATTATTATTTTTTCTAAATCTATATACTCTGGAGCAAAGGATGTGAGGCTGGTAAATTAATCAGTGGTGAAGAGTAAAATTACACAGCCTAAAGAATTCTGCTTAACAACCCCCACCTCTTATTGCCTCTTTGGTCTAATGGCAATGATGCTAAGAAGTGGAATGGTTGCCGTCACACCTCCTGACAAGTGCTGCTTGGGCCTTGATTAGATGACGGCTGGTCCTGCTATTCATTGTCTCAGACACTCATCTACTGAAGTGGTGAAATAATGACCGAGGTGCTATCATTAATCTAAAAATTGTGTTGGCTTAAGAAGAGAAGAGATAGAATTATGGAACTAGACAGGGCTGAGACAGGACAGTTGATTCATCTTAGAAACCACAGACGCTGTTTGTAGAGTTTGCAGAGGGCAGACATCTCTTTTTCCTATAACGAGTATCTTGGAATTCAGTGCTTGGCGTTGTCAAGAGTGGCAAAGCTTCTTCATTCCGTCTCACACTCTCACTTTCAACAGTTGTTTGTGCAGGGACTAGTATGAAATAGGAAATAAAGCAGATGGGATGACTAGAAATTTAAAAGCCAGGAAAGAAGAATGAGGAAAGAAGAATGTGTGATCAAAGACAATCTATATAGTCATAAGCCAACTGCAGGAGCTAGAGGAGCCTGAAATGGGGACTTTGCTGTGGGCCTAAAGGATCAGGTTAAGATTAGTAGTGGAAAAGTGTTAAACATTGGGTATGAATCAGAAACAGGAGTTTTCAAGTGAAGTCAGCATTAAGATGAGGGAGGGTGATGGGCAAATGGGTATCTGTCATGAAGAGGCTCTGGTGAGAGTGCTGATGAGCACAGGTATTGAGGTAAGAAATCCCCATCTCAGCTCTACTTCCGAGGCCTCTAAGTTTGGGCAAGTTAATAAAACTTTGTAATTCCTATTCCACAGATCTCCAATGGAATACAGTAACAAAAAATACTTCTTTATAGATTTGTTCCAATGATTGAAAGAATTAGTGAAACAACACCACACTCAAAAATGTCGCTATATATTTTTTTTCTTTTATTATTTTCCTCCCTACTGCACCATCTGATCCTACAGGGCTGGAGAAATCGATGACAAAATCTCATCCCCAGGCTTTGGTTTTGCCATTAGAGTTGTAGATAGTCTCTGAGTTGCCAGATATACAGCTCTAGCTTAACACTCTTGGATATGTGTTGGCCACTAATTTGAGGGAATATTGGAAACGCCAAATCTAATTAGTACCTGGTCAGGTACTTGTTTCTGAAATCCTAAGGCTGGAATAAAACTTCTCTGCGAGTTGTGAGAGAAAGTGAGGAGAGCGCCATCAAAGTCCTTTGTGGGAGACACAAAGGCTTCTCATTTCAGACCGGAGCCTGTTTTCTCAAGACTCTAGTTAATGCATTATATTTTTCTCTTCCTGAACGAGGACAGCAAGCACAGACCTAAGCATACCATAATCACAAAGTACCAATTGTTTAAGAGGCAGAAAGGTCGGGAAGATTCAGGAAGGGAGAACCACAGGCTAGGATGACTAATTCTGAGTCCTGCAGGAAGATGAATAGGCTCTTATTTACTGGCCTCAACTCAGAGACAGAGGTGTAAAGGTCCCCATTTCAAATGACCAGGCAGCTATGGCTAATGACTGTATTCAGTTAGAGAGCACGGGGCAGGTATATGTTCCCTTCTCAGGCTGCTTCTGCTATTATCCACATAGCTACTCTTGCTTTCTTCGCTCCCACCCACCCCCTCCCCGCTAAAATCACAGAGCCTCAGAAAGTAGTAGCAGGCCATCGGGATCTGCTAATCAAATCTGAGAGACCTGAATGCCAATCTAAGCTCATCAGATGACTTAAGAGCCCTCATTTAGGCAGGATCTGAAAAGTCTCCTTCTAAAGCTTTTGCAAAGTGAGAATAATCGTCATTAAGTGCTACGGATTTCACAGGGAAACATGGATTAGGGGCTTGTCACAGGAAAGATAATTAATGTGCTAGAGAGCAGTATGGGCAATAGAAAGAAAAATTTCTTTATAATAAGAAAAGAAAAAAATTACAACAGCCAGGGAGGATAGTGATTAAATGTGAAGAAGCAATCCCTGCTGGCTTGATTTTTACAGTATAATTAAGTGACACAGAGAGAGGGGTGGAGTGGCAAAGGGACACATGCATACACACAAAAGGAAAGAACTAACACATACAGAATATAAGCTCAGGAGTAAACAGGACAGCTCTTTGTTGTGGTATGAATATTTGTGTTCCTCTCTGTGATATGAGACATCTTTTCCTGCATTAAATGTTCTTTAAAGCGTCTTGCCAAGGCACCTCTCCATAGAGTCTCACTCAAAAAATGTTGTCAGGGGTTGGAGTTATTTTCTAAGTTTTGTGTGTGTGTGTGTGTGTGTGTGTGTGTGTGTGTGTGTGGATAAAGAACTCACAAGCAGTCGGTGTTCTCTTCTGTTGAGCGGCATTGACAGGCCCAGAGCTGCTGCTGAGGTCAGTGTGATTTTAGGCCCCGAAGCAAATGGTCCTTTGCACTTTTTCTAATTTCCTCCTTTGCAGACAGTGGATTTGGCTTTTTATCAAGGAATCAAATTGCCCACCCTTTGCGTCTGCTAGGACCTTTTCCAACCAAAACACATTTCATTCCTGTGAGAATGTGTAATGACTTTTCAAGTGAACACACAGCTAAAAACCTGGTTGAAAGGAAATGCTGAAAGAGACAATTCCTTTTCTGTCGTGCTAGATGCATCATGGACAAAATGATCAATAATTAGACTTCTTATTTATTTACTTATAATTGCAACAGAAACTTGGAACTAGGAGGGAAGGAGAGCTTGCCCTTCCTTAAGTGGGCATGGTGATGGTAATGTCTGTCCTTTGGTAGGAGTGCACTGGGTTCAGAACGGAGCCCTAAGATTTCAGTCCAACGGCATTTTGTCTAATTAAAACTAGAGTGCTTGGCTATAAAGCACATGGTTCTGTATTAATCTCTCTCTCTCTTTCAAACTATGTTAGACAGTATTGCTTTATTGTTTAGTTGGCGAGATAAAGACAATGGAATCCAGGGTGTGTCAAATGAACTAGATATGTGTGTGTGTGTGCGCACGCATGCCCGGGAGATGTTGCCTGGAGCTGTCTATACGTTGGCATTGCTGCTGTTGGAAAGGACTGCGGAGATACCTTAGTTGGCAAAGTACTTGTTATGCAAACATGAGGACCTGTGTTTAATCACGAGAACCCACAAACAAAACCAAAACCCAACCCAACCCAACCAAAAGAGTGCCGGTAGCATGTACTTGTAATCTGCAGACATGGTGACAGTGCAGTGCAGTTCCCTGGGGATTCAGCAGCCCTTATACCCTACTGGTGAGCTTCAGGGCAGTAGAGCCTTACCTTAAACAACATGGTGTGTGCTATCTGAGGAACAACATCTGAAGTTGACCACTGGCTTTTATATGTGCACCCTCAGGTAAACACAGACACGTGTGAGTGAGCACGCACACATACACACACACACACATGAAAATAATTACATAGAAATTCACCTAGTTGCAATGTTTGGAAGAGTCTTTAGAGTCTTCTGTGCCCGTCAAAATCTCCCTAGAAACCCAAATGTTCTTATTGAACTCTCTGACCCTGAACCCTGGATTTTTAAATGACTATTCAATTTATTGCAGGTATGTCTTAGTTCTTTCTCTTCATCTTTTACATCCAATCTAGAAATCTTCTTACTGTATTAAAATATAGCAATTCAGCAGTCACTTTCAAGCAATTCTTTGAAACATAATTAAATTGTTTAAATATTTTAAGCTGAATATATAAATTTAAAATAGCTAAGTTTTTGAAAACCCCAAGCCATCTAATTAGAAAATAATGTCTTTAAAATTACTTAAGTTATTATTAACTATATTAAATTAAACTTTCAAATATGTTGAAGCTCAAGTTCCTTTGTAAATGCCATGATACTGTTTATAAACTTCCTGAAAGTCTCTTTGTCCTTTGCATTAAAATAAGTTATTTAATTACATAATTTAAATATTGCAAAAATAATTGTTTATTTTTATATATCAAATTTTACTATGTATCAAAATATAAATCTGCTGTCTATGCTTCTGTATATCATTTCCAAATTAATAATGTGGCTTAAGTTTACTTACTCATCGATGCATTTGTTCCTAATTCTCTAGGGTAAATGACATTTCAATGGCTGCCAGATGCCATACAGCTTTTTAGTGACAGATTCTTGTTCACATTTAGTGGAGCAGCAGCTGGATGAGTGACATTTCCTAAAATTTGGGAGAATTAGAACTGGCCATGAGACCAACATCCATCCAGGAAAATGGAAGCAATGTGTGTAAAATTCAAGAGAACTATTTAACACAGATGACTTCTGTGGAAACTGGATTTGTTCTCAGTCTTTCTATCTTTCTGCCTTTCCTCTTTCTGTTAGGTGCCAAGTTGGACCATGAGCTGATCTGGAAGATAAAACCTAAGTTCCAGGATGGACCCCTTGATCACCATAGATCTATATAGTCTGAACTGCCTGTTTGCTGTCTTGACTCAGGAAAAAAAAAGTGACTTTTGTTTATTTATTGCACATAATCAATTCTACATATAATGATTCCGTTCTGAGCTGATCTCTCTACCAAAGGGGCTATCTTATCTTTCCAAACAATGCTGTTTGCGACTTCTGTGTGCTGGCCTGACTTACATACAAAGCACATGGGTGACTTAAATAACTGATCACTTAACTCTTCAACTAAATGCTGGATCTTGGCTGCTATGAAGAGGGCATGACGAATTCTACTGATCTTTCCATTTAAGCATATTTCCTATTTTCCAAAGACTCCTAGATTAAAGTTATCAAATGATTTAATTTTAAGATGTGGTTTAAAGCTACAATTTCTTAACCAGGTGCTTCTCTGGCGGGTGATATTCAAATCACATATTTACTGAGTCATCCTATTAAAGTTCTTCCTGTTCCCGTGTGTAATTCTTTATGGTAATTAGATGACATCTCATTGTATTCTAAAGATTTTTTAAAAAAGGTTCTTTGATTTATGTCAATTGCAGACCTAGTTTTCTGGATGACTGCTTAATTCCCCTTTTGATGCACCATACTTTGGTTATGGGTTTCCCAAACCATATAAACTACAACAGTGGGACTCTATATATACTCTGTAAAGGAAACTGAGTCTAGGACTAATTTTTATTGAGGAAAAGCGCATCTTTTTTTTGCAAATTCCCATAAGCATTTTTTATGTTAAGGCCTCTGGAAAGTCTGGTGGTAAAGGACTTTATTTAGTTTTAAGTTGTTATTATCAAAATTTGATCTTAAATTTAGTTTTTAGAAATTTTACAGAATTTGTAGAAACTTCTGGAGAATGGAATTCTAATGTCAGAAAACTCTTTAGAGAGTTAGGTGAAATGAGATTCATCTATAATCACAGAACTTGGAAGACTGAGATAGAAAGATCATGAGTTCAAGGCTAGCCTAGAAGAAAAACTTTTCAGAACAAAGACACAAAGGAAGCAAAACAAAATAAAAATAAACCAAGCCAATCAAACAACAACAACAACAGCAAAATATCCTAGCAACATTCAGGCCAAGAGCTCCTTGGTGTATCCCCAAATCAGTATTGAACTCCTTCAGTCTGCACTGCCTGGATTTCTATGTGTTTTCTTTAGCTGCTTTCTTCTGTGTTGTCTGCATTCTAATTTCTTGGAGGATTCCAGTCAGATTGGATTGGGGCTCATTATAGCATTCTATTTTCACCTGATTTCTTCTTTGAAATCTCCAACCTTAGTCACCTTCTTAGGGAGTAGGAGGCCAAGGACTGCTTCACAAGAGAAGTGATGAATAAATAGAGAGGTGAAGGATAGAAAAAGAGAAATGAAAACAGGAGGTAGATAGAGGTGTGATCTAGGAGGATAAAGCAGTGAGCTCAAAGGCCTGTAGCAGATGGAGAGCATGTATCCCAGTTATGGAATTCCTTGTGTCAAGGATAACTAAGGGAGAGCAATGGGAAGCCAGACAGGGTTAGGCAGGTTGGCACCTTTGAGTTCCCCCAAAGCAATTGGTTCTTTGAAATGGCAGTGGGGTGGTCAGATTTGCATTTTGAAAAGGTCATACTGGCTGCAGTTGGAAGAAGAAATGGGAGGAGCAGCAGAATCAATGATAGGAGAGGAAGGGCATAGAACCAGGTCTGGAGGTGATCCATATTTGATGTCTGTGGAAAGGATGGACCAACAGACAATGTTTCCTAAAAAGTTGTTGAAAAACAATAGGAGATAAGCTGGAGGGCAGCATGAGATTCAGACTTTCTTGGTGATTCTTTTAAAGAGTTAAACACAAAATTGCTTTATGATTCACCAATTCTACTCATCAGAACATGCTCCAAAAAGTGGAAAACGGGTACTAAAGAACATTGGTACTCTTCACCACAATTGAAAAGGAACGACACTGGTGTCTATCAACTGACGAATCGATGAACACACTGGCATGTTCATCATGGGATGAAGTCATTAATTTATCATGAGATGAAGAGTATTCAATCACAGACAGAATAAAATATTATTACATGCTGCAGTATGAAGGGACCTTGAACATACATGAAGTAATACAAGCCAAACACAAAGGTCACAGAATATATGATTCTCCTCCAGTGACAGATTTAGAAAAAGAAAATCCATAGAGACAGAAAGCAGGAAGGAATGTCTACTAGAAGCTCTGAGCAGTTTAAGACAACTGCTTGATGAGAATTAGGCTTCATTTGAGAAGGATGGAATTGTTTTGAAACTAGAGATGAGTATTGTTCAATGATACTATAGGTAATTAAAATCAAGTGAATTAGTAATTTTATTTTTTATTTATTGTTGTATGTGTATGTATGCATAAATTTATATGCATCATACGTGTGCATAACCTGCTGAGGCTAGAAGATGGCATCAGATTCCCTGGAGTAACTGGAAGTTGTGAGTGTGAATTGTACTGACTTTTCCAAATGGTAAAATCATTGGAAAGAGTAAGTATTAAAATTGAGTGGCAAACCACTGATAGATGAGCGAGTAAAGCAAATGTTGAGAGATTTGCTTAAAATTTCAGATTTGCTTCTGAAATAGCCTTTCCCTACAAAAAGGAGGAAGGAGGAAAGATGGCAGGTATCAATACGTTTGTGCATTTGGTGTCAAGAAGTTGAGGAAAGCCTGTGTAGAAGCATCTTTTTTCTCTAATTTACACGTGACATCGCCATGTACTGAGTAAGGGTCTCTCAAGGATGCAATAAAGATTTAGGGAGCATTTTTTAAATATAAAATATCTAGCCAAATTAACTGGAGAAAGTGAGCATACACATCAGAAATAAATATTACGATGGCTAGAGCCAGGTAGGTTTAGTTGCTAGTGTGCGTTGTATGGCTACTCAGCTATGTGCGGTTTCTCGGTTGCAGGGAAGGAGAAGGATCTGGATCATCCAGAAGTTAGGCTTTGCAGGATTTAGACAATAAAGTGTAAGAAAGTTAAGGTATTGACAAGTGTGCAATTGAAACAATAAATAACGAAATGAAGCTGTCTCGGGAGAGAAATAAGGAAAGACCTAGTTGATTAAATGGGAGAAAACACAGGGATCAATGCACCGGAGGTGCAGGTGAAGATGAATAAAGACCAAAGGATGCTCAATCCACTTTACAATGTGTAGGGGCAATTGAGGGAGGGTGACGGTAGAATTTGAGGGTTTCCTGTGATGCTGGTAAAGGAAGTAATGACATAAACAAAGGGCCGACCTGAAAGGGAGCATGGTGAAGAGGTCAAAAGAGATTGAGTGGTCAGTATGTTGTATGGGCAAGTGAGGGCTCTCTGTGGCTGCCGAGAGCTGCCAGGCTTTCAACAGGATGGGAGTGAAAACCACTCAGGTCAAGACACCGAAGCTTTTGATTAGGTAGAAGAGATGACAGCGTGATGGCATGAGTAAAACCGAGATGGTGAAAGAACAGTAAGGTCAGATAGAGCGGCTTTGAAGAACAGGAGCTGAGAACAGAGGTTGGCAGGATATTGGTCCGAAGGTGTCAGCAGGGGCCATGGAGACTCTCAACTGTGTGTTTAGACTACTCAGAACACGAAATAGACAGTGATGTATGGTGTTGTAGAACACGTAACACAAAGGAAGAGGTACAACTTAATTAAGGCAGGAAGGAGGCAGAAATCCTTGTCACTGAGGTCAAGTGTACTGAGAGCGTATCAGACAGAAACAAGTGATCAGCAACAAAAACAACAAAACACTTTCCCTAGTCTTTCAGATCTTGGGAATTGAACTCAGGGCATCGGTTCCAGAGATCTTGGAAAGAAAGAGATGAAATGGTGGGAGGATTATAAAGAGAGAGGTGGGTTCTCAGAAATCAGAAATTTCTGGTCCCCATAAACCAGTCTTGGCTTGTTGTTTGTTGAAAAAAATCCAGCACACCAGGTCGGTGGTCTAGGAATACAGCTCAGTAGTTCATCGTTTACTAGTCATATATAAGGCCCCTCAGTTTGAATCCCAGTTCAGGCCACTTCTCTGAGGTCATCCAAAAGTTTCTCATGTCATGCCAGGTCCAAAGTCCATCCATTCTTAGGTAGATTCCATGTCTGTGTCTGCACGAATGTATCCTGAGGACCGAATTGAAGGCTTTGCCCATGCTATGCAAGTGCTTTGCAGTTAAGTTACATACCTGATCTTATGAGCTTTCTTAATGCATAAGACAGTTCCCCTCACTCAGCATGGCAGTAGCCTGCTGTTCCTAAAGCATCCTGGCCATAGTCTAAGGCCTCCACTTCTACTGCTCCCTCTGCCTGTGACTGTCTTCTCTTTTCAGGTTTTTGCTCTGGCTGGTCTTTCAGTAACTTAACCTAGAAAAGCATGGCCTTCCCAAGTAGACCTTGCCACACTATTTGTTTGTTTCTCTTTTGTCTGCCTTCCCCATAAGCAGAAAAGCAGGAGGGCAGGGATTTTCTTCATTTTTTCTCAGTTTTGGTGGGGCATTTCTTAAGCCCAGTGGAAGACTCTGGAGAAGAATCACTTCCAGTAGATGCACTGATGAAAATAGATTAAAGCCTAAGATTTTCAGAGGACTAGATCTTTGTAGGAAACCTATTTTATATTGATTAGGCAAACCAAATCAGACAAACGAATACACTTGTTCAATTTAATTTTCCAGGGCACATCACCACAGTTACAAGGTGGTGGTTGGGTGACAAAGGGCAATGAGACTTTCTGGAAATCGGGCTTGATCTAATTATCCAAGTTGTTTTTTTGCAGTTGACAGATCTGTCTAGCCCAGACCTAACATTTTGCTTTGTTTGTACAATGATGTTATCTGTGTACACTAAGAGAACTTGTGCTAAATGGTGGGAACAGATGTGTGAGGAAAACAGCAATGAGATGACTCGTATTTTCTGTTTTGTTTATTGGGGGGGGAGCATTAGGAATTACATACTTTTTAAGAACTGAAGAGTTTGGTAAGTTGGAGGATATGATAATGAAAAGGATGTAGACCATATCTTTGGCTGACAGGCATAAGATAGACACACGGCCACACTAGAGTCTAACTTGTTCATCTGTATAAGAAAACCTGGGGAAGAACCCAGGGAAGAAGTTAGCTTTGCAGGCCTTTGAAGAAAGAGTACCACTGACATGAGCAGAGGAGAAAAGATACCACTTTAGAAAAGAGAACAGCAAGTAGATAAGTTTACAGAACATTAAAAAATAGGAGGAAAATAAACAAAACCAAGGTAGGATTTAAGCAGATCATTGAAGATCCAAATTCCAGGTTAAACATTGGGATGGAGAACGGATGGACATATCTCTGGAAGGGTAGCAAGATCGAGAGTCCATCATAATAACCCCTAAATTTTCCCATAGTGTTACAGACTAGATTACAGCAGTGCATAAGTTTGTCCTAGGCTGATAAGACAGCAACTACAGGAGATGACACTGTTCCCCATACACAAATTACACTTCTACACCTTAGATTGCTTCTTTTAATTAAAAATCAATTATTAGCAGACTTTTACTTGCCATCTTAATGGTTCAACCTCAAGTCAAAATAAAAACAGCTAATTATCAGCACATGTTTACATGATAGTGTTGCACAGAACTTTTTGTGATACTAAAATTAATTAAACTTGAACTTTTCCCTTTCAGAAAACTTTTCATTCCTGCAACCAACCTGTCTTACATACTCAGTTTGGAGGCATGAAATAAGGTCATAGTTTACATGCAATGTTTGTGTTAACACAAATTATTTCCTTGTATTTGAGAGATTTGTTTTGTTTCTTTTCTGATAGGTTTTCTGAATAAACAGGGCAGAGCAAATGTGATAATTTCTGTTGTTGCTGCTGTTGTTTTGTTTGGTATTGTTTTTTTTTTAATTCCTGATACAGGGTTTCTCTGTATAGCCTTGGCTGTCCTGGACTAGTTTTCTAGAACAGGCTGGCCTCAACCTCACAGAGACCCATTGTAGGATGGAGTCATCGGGGAGAAGAGTTAGAGCATCGGGCTACAGAGTTACCCAGAAGTATAGCATTTGTGGTTTCTCCTTCGGCTCCTCTCTTTGAGCCCCTCCTCTTCTCTTTCATCTCCCCCCTTGCTTCTTCCTCCTCTCCCTCCCTCCTCTCTTTCCTCTCCCTTTTCTCCTCCACCTCCTCCTCTTCTTTTCCTCCAGCTGTTCTCCTTCCCTCTGTCCTGTCCTCTTTTTCCTCTTTGTCTTCCTCCTCTTCTTGCTTGGTCCAGTTCTAGAACTCTATTCTTGAAGAGATTGGTAACTGTTATCTTAGAATCTTAAAGTGTGCTCACTTTTTTCCCCCTCAGACAGGGTTTCTCTGTGTAGCCCTGGCTGTCCTGGACTAGCTTTATAGAACAGGCAGGCCTTGGACTCACCTGCCTACCTCCGCCTCCCCAAGTGCTGACATTACAGACCTGTGCCACTGCGCCAGAATGTGCATGCATTAATTTTACTGGCCTTTTCAATATTTCTTCAGAACTTGAACATGGCAATGTCAGAATCTGCCAAAGGGGGAAAAATGTAGATGTGTAGGAGGGAGGGAGAAGATGCCGTTTGATTCTTCTTTCACTTTATTATGTGGTTCTCTCCTTCTCTCTCTTTCTTCATCCTTCATTTCCTCTCCCCTCCGTTTCTCTTCTTGTCATGTTGAGGGAATTGGTGTATGTATGTAGTTCCTTACATATTTTCATCCTGGCACTTGTGCTGAGATTTTGTTCTCCTCAAGGTTTATAGCGTTGGGGCTATAGTGTCAAAGTAGAAAGAGCGCTTAGAAGGGCTGATAAGAGAATTGACAGCTGCCACCTCCCTCCCCCCCCCCGCTGTCCCATGTCCCCCAGATGGCCCTAAATGATGGGAGAAGGGCGAGTTTTGCTTCTGCTCTGAATTATGCCTTTAATTTTAGAACATGGTGGCCTTCACTGTAAAATCTACTATGGCCTGTGTGCTTAGGAAATGGCTGTGGATATACCCCTGCCCCCAGGCCCTGGACTCCTCAGTGAGAGATTCCATTTGTCTGAGCTTCCCAGTCTGACTCACTGCCCTGAGAAGGCAGAGTTCAACCTCAAGGAGCTAGGGAGCCCCGCTGCCTTAAACACACAATGTCCACATTCAACCAAAAGGCTGGGAAGGCCGCACTGGACTGGTCCTTTGTCAACCTCCAGCAGCATTGTTCATGATAAACAGCAATTTTAGTGAACATGCAATCCTTCCCTCAGAGATCCCCGAGAACAGAGAGAAAAACACAAACTGGATTTTATAAGCTTTTGTGAAATGAAGGTCACCTGGATCTTCCACGTGAAGAATAAGGATATTTATTGTGTGATTAAAGTTCTGATCCATAGGGGGAGGAAAAAGTCATTTGCATGTCACGATTTTTTCCTCCTCCTTAATTCTCAGCCCACTCACATCAAAAATTAACAACAGATAGCATCAATCTCTTCTCAAAATACGTCACTCACAGGTAAGCTGAGGGGGGTCCTCAGGCTTCAACAGCTGGTGAAAACAGGTGTTGTCATTAGCTTGAACACCCACATCTTAAAGATCCAGCTTGCTGGTTACAGAAGCGCAATGCTCCAGAGCGTCCCGCTGCAGCCATCTTGCCAGTGACTGTGTCCTTTCCTGACCAGGCGGCTCCCCCGCAGCCGCAGCCGAATGCCTTGAGAGAGCTGGAAGCGCCTTTTGCACCTTCCTTCCTGATTGTGTCTTAAGCACTGTCACTTGCATCTGGGCATGCTTTCCTCATGCCACAATTGGTACTGGATGGGCTAGAACTCACGACACTCCCACACAGCTGGAACTATAGCCATCGCTGTCCCTAGGACCACTCCTGAGCTATGGAAAAAATACCTTTACTTTTGTGATTTGTTCAGTTAATGGGTGGGGGTCGGACCGATTATTTTCCCCTGTGCTTGACAGGTTTTAGATATGTATAAAGAAGTAACTTATATTTAACATTTTTATTTGAGAAACTTTGATGTGTACTTCAATTTACTAGCTATCACCTTTAAAACTCTTTGACATGCAGAAATTATCTGGTTGATTTATCATTGTCTCCTCCAGGGTGACTCATCTCAAAATGACATGGCATTTGCCTTTGAAATCAGTACTGTATTTATTTCATTGTTCTGAGCCTTCCCAAATAAATCTGTATTTTTTGGAGAGAATAATTGTGAGAAAAATAATGTAGCAACTATTTAGTAGCATACAGGTTACCCACAGTTCACTGCTGATCCACTTCAGTCTTGCAAACTCTATTGAATAGCAAGATGACCATGTTCTACCAAAGGAAATTCATGCCCCAGCCCTGTGTCTGTGCCCAGAGAGAGATCTGTGACAATGACAATGGAGAGAATGGGCATGTCATTCTGTAGAGGGCTCCTCACTCCTGATTCCTTTGGTGAAGAAAACTAATCAAGCTAACCTTTCCTGTGAGGTAATAAAAACCTCCCATGTGTGGGTGCACATGAGGCCACAAAGGGCTGTGACTGGTTGAAACCCTTCAATTTGTAACTTTCGGTTTTAAGAAAATTCGATCAGTAATATTCTTAATAAATACTATGGATGACTCAAGTGATACATACTTTTCATTATGACTCGTTTTTTCTTCATACTTGGTACCTGGTTCCATAGCGGTAGGTATACTACCACTTTAAAAGAGAAATGGTTTAAAATAAAAATCGGAATGGTGCTTCAAAGTCCTAGTGGCAGCCGCTATTATTTACCTAAGCTCAAAATACAGGAAAAAAAGCCATAAACTTTTGTTGAGTGCCCACTACTTAGGTGCCCATCCCTGATCCCTGACATGAACTGAGTCACTTATCCATCCCAACTCTTCTTTTGAGTTGAACCATTATTATCATCTCATTATTATCATTTCATAGGTAAGGGAAGTCTAATTTGACAATATGTTAGGCTGTTAAGTCAATGCCAATATTAAAACACTAGAAGGTGGTGTGGACTTTGGGGAAGGGGAAAGGCTGAGTATCTGTTTTACAGAGAAAATCACTAGGGTTCCATGGCATGAAATAACATGTATAATTTGTAAGTGTTAGACCCAAGGAAGATCCAAATTCCAATTGTCCTTTGTGGTATGTGTGTGTGTGTATTCTACCTCAGGAGTAGCTCTCCCTAGTTGTTAGTAGAGCTGATTGGCTCCACATATTCTGTGTGTCAGCTTTGCCTAGAATCAGACTTCCATTTTCTTGTTCAGGACAAAACTCAGTCTCCAAAGCCTTACCTTTTCCTGCTCCTATCACATTGGAGGTGACATATGTGTGACCACCTGTGTGTGTGGAATGTGCTATGTGCAGTGGTCAGGGAACAACTTGGTTGTCCTTTTTAAGTGTCATCTACCTCAATTTTTTTTTCTTAAACACCTTATCTTACTGATTTACTGGCCTAGGACTCACCAAGGCTCACTGGCCAGGCCAGCAAGCCCGAGGTGTCCACCCTTCTCTGTCTCCCAACACTGGGGTTACAAGTGCATAGCACCAGGCCTGAACCCAGGGGGTTAAACTTAGGTCCTTGTGTTTGTGAACCAAGGTGTTTTACTGGGGAGCTGTCTCCTCCCGTCTTCTTCATAACCTGAAGCCCACTGATGAGCTGCTGATCTCAGTCTTTACCTCTGGCCTGAGGCTTAAGGAAAACCTGCTCTGCTGGTGTGTACAGACAGGGTCACTGGAGCTGGGGACAAGCACGCCCTTCTGAAAAAGAAAGGAAAAAAAAAGTGACCTCACTGAGATGTGTGAAGACTGGGTTTCCTCTGGAAGGCCAAGGCAGGTCTGAAATGCTTAGGCAACTTCTTGAAAAAGATTAGGAAAGGGAAACTCCAGGAGGAACAATGATTGATACAAGGAGCTTATCTCTGGAGGAACTTTGTAAAAATTCTTTCTCTGTAGGCCTCCCTTTGGTAGCTGGCAGCCCTGTTTCTGTAGAGCATCTGTGGGTGCTTGGATAGATGGGGAGGGCACAACCTGGCTCCTTTGCATCCTGCTTCCAGATAAGAGTGAAGGGGAGTGGGACTACAGGGTGTGCTGCTGGCTGTGGGAAGGGTTCTCGGCCAGGGAGACCCTATTCTGAAACCACATTACTTTAAGCTAACGTGGCAGAAGCGGCTGGGAGGCGGCTCCTGGCTCAGAGCCCTGAAGCACTGAGTAATTCCAAGGATGGCTGGGACTGCCGGCGTACTTCCAGATACGTCCACGTTGTCTTGCCATTAAAAAAAAAAAAGAGGAAGAAAAAAATATCCCTCCACTATGCAGGCCAAATAGTGGAAGCAAGACCCATCCCTTTTATGGGAGGGCATTTCTGGAAAGTTCCACCAGAGAGGAAAGCCAGGGCTGGCTCTGTATATTTTACAGAAGAGGGCAGGACCACTTTGGGAGGTGATTAATGGGGGAGGGAGAGTTTGAAGGGAGCCCCACTTATTTTCCTCAAATGTCTCTGTTTCATTCTTGACTTATAAAGAGAAAGACATGAGCTTATTGTCTGATCTCCAATGAAACAGTTGACCATTTTTTATGGCGCCCCCATAAACATGTGTTAGTAACTGTAGACTTACAAAGAAATGGAGAGAGAGGAAAAAAAAAAAGGCCCACGGAGTTTAGAAGAAACAAAACAAGATTTATTGCTCACCAAATCCTATATACAAAGAACCAGTACAGCCAACAAAACCAGACTGCTGTTAACCGTCCTCCGGATGGGTGTTTATTTATTAGAGAAGAGGAAAGTCACAATTAAAGTGTGTGTGGGGGTGGGGTGGGGGAGTGCTCGCGTCAAGATGTTATTGGAGTCAAGCAGATTGACTGTCTGGAGTGACAGGCTGTGAGGAGCCTGGAGGCCAGTGCTGGGGTCAGAGACTCGAGAACATCGGAAGCTCAGGCTCAGAGCCGAAGTATTGATTTTAAATTGGATTCCAGGTTTTAGCGCAATTAAAAGCTACTGCGAGGATTTGAGGAGAGAAATGGTATGATCAAATTATTAGAGCAGCATGGTTTTTATATTAATTAGGCTAGACCACAGGGACCAGAGGGATCAGAGAATCGGCAAGTGAGGTAATTCACTAACCAAATAAGCTCGGGACCCCAGAAGGTCTTTGTGAAATCGACAAATTAAAGCTACAGTGTTGTCTGACAATTACAGACAGGAGAGTTTTTTTTTTTTTTTCCTTTTTCCCCTTCATTAATTTTATCTGATTTGCTTACCTTGTTAGTTCTGACAGACTTGGCTCATCAGCTTGATTAGTTCCCTTTCATCTATCTATAGATACCAGCACGGCACGGTTTTGTCCATTTACGTGTGTGGTGTGTCCACAGGTTAAGCAAAACTGAAGAGCAAAATGTCCAGACCAAGGGTTACTGAGCTATTTTTCCACCTGAGTTTGAAAAGGAGAAATTTGTGTGTGTTTTCCTTTTTCTCATCATCGGCCTAGTCCATTCAGTTTTTTTTTTTTTTTAATTTATCTGAATGTGCTTACCAGCTGGGAAAATTTGACATTTACTTGATTTTGTCCCTTAGAAGAGAGAGAGAGAGAGAGAGAGAGAGAGAGAGAGAGAGAGAGAGAGAGAGAGAGAGAGAGAGAGAGAGAGAGAGAGAGAGAGAGACTGAGAGAGGAGAGACTGAGAGAGGAGAATTGGCAGCATTATTAAGCAACAAGCCTGCTTATTCATTTCTTCAACTCCCCCTAACTATCCCCACCCCTCCCGACCCCCTGCCCCTGGCCTCCAGGTTGCAGAGCCCAGAGAGACTTCCGGCCAAAAAATTTAAAGGTAATTTCCCAAAGTGCCGCCTCTTGCCACGGAAAATGCCACGTAGATTTTCTAGGTTTTAAAGGCTGAGAAAAGCATGCTGGTTTCATGGGAAGTCTTTTCTTCTTGTGGTTCTGGGTGGTACAGTCCAGCTGCCAACTTTATCCGTCCCTTCTTCAGGGAACAGCCTTAATTGTACTTGGCTGGGCCGACAGAGGCCTCTGAAAGATATGAGGTTGATCCCTCTAGTGTTTCTTTGTGAAGACTACAGTACAAAGCCCTGGATGGAGGAACACAGCTACAAAGTTCAGAAAGTGGCTGGAAAATCAGTCGGCTTTAAAATGACGTTATTGACATGAGGTTCTATAAAAATGCCATTTTCCTTACTGGGTTTCTAACCAAAGAAAAGGCCGGCACTTTGCTACATTTTATGTACCCATTGGAGGTATGCAATTGGTTAAAATGTTTCCTTTGGAGAGGGGGTGGTCACGGACACAACGTGTATCCTTGATACTTAACCAGAACAAACAGTAAACAATTGAAATAACGTTGCCCAGAGTTACCAAAGAGGCAAGAGCAATGTAAACTTGTCTTGTTTTCAGAAATGGGTTCACAATACTGGTTAGGATTGCCTGGCTATATTCATAGACTTTTATAATCATAAAAAAGAGGAGACAAAATTTCATCCGCTTTTGCATTCTTTCCCTGATGCCCCCTGATGGTCAATTGAAAAAAGAAAAGAGTATGCTGTCTTTGTGCGTTTTTTTTTTTTAAACATTTCTTCTACATTCAGACATTTGTTAAACAGCTATTCTATTCCAGACACTGAAGATATAAAAATGATTAGAGTCACTTTCCTCAACAGACTCCATCGTCCCACTGAAAGACAGACTCTTAGTGACAATAGAGATCTATAGATACAGCCTAGAACACAGGGATAATGGTATTAATTATTAATGTTAGTTATCCACGAAGATAAGGTCTTAAAGCTGTGGTCAGAAGTATAAGCAGAAGTTAAAGTTCTCTTTAGAGGCAATTTCTGGTTTGACATAGTTGACTGATCTTAGTCAATACCAGTTTACTAAGGTCCAGTTTCTGGGGAAATCTACTATGGCATGTACAACCAGCAGCTTGTTTTTCATTTTTTTGTTTGTTGATGATTGTGTGCAGTCTCAATTTTTCCTGCAGATTAATTCTGCTTTATTCTAGTGTCCCTTGCTCTTCATGCGAAATAAAAAGAGCCGCATGGCAGAAAGGCCGGCTTTCTGTTAAATAAACATGAAATAAAACTGGGAAGGACCTTCGGTGTTTAGACTGCTGCAGCAGCTCTGGGTTCCAGCAGAAACTAGGGGTGATAGACAGAGGGGACCCTGGTCCTTTGTGGGGATACAGGTGGGCTCTGTTAGAGGGAGTCAAGTTATTAGGGACAATTTCATTTTAAGATTTCTTTCAGTTCTGAGAGCCTATAAGCAAATCTTCATATTTATGTTTAAGAAGGACTAATTACTCCCGAGAATCTGGATAACCTCAAACCCGCCTGATAGCCCAGTACACTGCTATTCCACCAGACATTGCCTTACAAGTCCTTTAGAAAAAAGACACTGTTATTGACAGTGAGGTTGATATGGAAATTCACTGACTTGAAACCATGTAGGCAATTTTTAAAGCCTCTCTTGGGTTGAAGTGAAACACATTGAGATCATTTGGTTCATTACATAAGACACACTACCAACAGTTGCCATATTTACATTTGTACATGTACAGTAAAAAGCAAATCACAGTAATAAAGTCTGGGAGCACATCAAAGGTCTTAAGAAATTGTAGGATGCAAAATTAGGCTGTTATTCAATGTGAATGAACATTAATACTGTGTGCAAACTATATTTTGGAGGCAGTTAAGGTAATGCCATCCTATGAAAATATAACTCTAGTATTTTGGTAGCTTCCTACGATAATAGGAACAATACAGTTTAATAGCCAAAGTACCAAGCATACACATGAGTGATAGTACTCCAGCGGAAGCTGCCACAGGAGGCAGTGTTGAGCCACACAGCAAACAGGAAAGCTGAGAATCAAGGATATCAGCGGGTCCTGCATGTTTGTCATTCTTGTGTTCTCTGGATATCAGGGCCTCTCTCCTCTCTCTCCTATACTGAGCTGACGCTGAGATACTGGGGACACCCTTGTGCCCTCAGGATTTTTACTCCGGGGCTAAATCACAGTGCACACTGCTGCTTTCATCCTTCCCATTTAATATTTCTCTCTGTGATCTCAGAACCGATGGGGTCCTAAATGAACTCGGAAACAATGATTTTAAAAATCTGAAAGGAAGCATCTACATTTCATAGGGGGCACACATTAATTACAGAAGGGGCATGGCCAATGAGAAAGCGCACATGTTAGGAAAGGAAGTCCTGCTTTACCATGTTGCTGAGCTCTCAAGAGCATGCTTTCTACAAACTCCTTGGCATCTTTGGCAATTCTTTGTCTTACAACGATGTGTCAGGGCATCACCTTTTTAAAATTGAAAAAAAATTAATTTACTCTCATTTACATGTATTTATCTTTCTTTTTGTACATACTGTGCTTTCTAGTTTAGTGCTTTTAATGGGATTCCTGAGTGTGTGAAGAAGTGGGTCTCTGATTCTTGTTCCTTTTCTTGGGCTCTTTTCCTTCTCTTTGTTATGTCCAATTCCAATGTGTTAGCTTTTGTTTTATCTTACTGCATTTAATTTGATTTTATTTTCAGCCCTTTGAACTTGATTCTTTTCTCGTGAGAGACAGGAAGGGAGGTGGATCCAGATGAGAGGGTGATGGTGAGGAAGTGGGTAGAGGGAGGGGAAATCATAATCAGGATATGTTATGCAAGAAAAAATATCTATTCTCAATAAAAGGAAGAAACTGTGAGGAAACGAGTAAATATGAAAATCTCACCTTTAGTACTACACAGCACAATAATTACAATAAAATAAAACGTTTTGAGCTCTTAAAAAAAGAAAAAAGAAAAGAGAAAATATTTCCTAACTCCTGAATTTCCTAGGGTTCAGTTAACCATTGGACAGAAAGCCTGTTAATGTCCGTCATCCCACTTGTATTGGTTTCTCTTTATTTGAATGATGTAAGACCTGATCACCTGCAAAATGCCTGTCCTACCAAATATTTTGGAAGCGTCTCCAAGCAATGTTTTCCTTGTATGAAGTAACAAGCAACCGGTTCCGTTTGCCCTGCGGTTCTACGACGCGCTCTGCAGCGCCCCCTACTTGCATTGCCCCTCACCACAGTTTCTGGTGTAGCGGCCACGCTGCGCTGGGCATAGTGACTGCCACCATTCACGCGCTAACTTTCCCTGAATGATGCAGGTCCTTTAGAATCCTCAGGATGCGAAACTTGAGGAAAAAAAAAAAACAATGAGAGGGAAATGGGAGAAAGGAATAAAAGTAAATTTTGTTCTCCCTGATTTTGTTTGTGCCTCGATGTGTTACTTAATAAAGCATTTCAAAAGTTTTACTTATAACTTGTTTTTCCCTGTAATTCCATTTTATTTGCAGAGAGAAAAGGTCAAAGTATAAGAAATATAGGATTCGGAGTTCTTTTTCTTTTCAATGTGTGAAATTGAGTAACTTTTAATTTTTCTTAAAGTGGCAATAATCACCAGCTGCCTAATGCTCTGGCATGTAGTATTTGCAAAGACTGAAACTTAGTGATGAAAACCACGTCAGTATCAATTATTTATCGATTAACATAGGAAAGTCATATTTAAAAGTGAAAAAAAATGAAGTCCAAAGAAAAGGATGAGAGAGAGAGAGGAAGAGAGAGGGAGAGAGAAAGAGAGCATTGGGGGGTTGAAATGAAAGTAATTTGCTGTGATGAAAAGGAGTTAAAGAAGATGGATGGGAAAAGACTTTGTCATGGATGAAACTGCGAAGCCAGAAGACGCCATCTGTACCAGTAGGCAGCCCTCCGTCTTTATTTGTAGTGGCATTATATTGCTAAATCTTGCTTGCTCTTTGATAGCTCACCTTAAGGGCTAAACTAAGAAATCCAATTACTTTCTAGAAGCTGTAGTGATGACCAACTAAACTGTGGCCCCTGGGGACAATATTTGTATCCTTTGACAGCAATTAATGAAACCAATAAATCAATTAGTTAAATTAGATTACGGTCTACCCAGCTGTTTCCACAGCCTACCCATGTGTAACTAAATGTAATTATATGAGCACCCTGGACGTGGAACAGATCCAGTTCCAGCGCAGTCTTCACAGCCCTCATGTCCCAATGCCCGCTCCCACTTTATAAAATTATAGTCATCCTACCTTTGTCTTGACTCTGTATTAGATGGACTTTGCTTGGGGGAGAGTTCTTAATAAGGGGTGGTGGAAATATCTCTTTGTGCCACTGAGTGATAATGGATTACACCCGGGACCTGTTCTTTCTATTTAATCCCTTCCTGGATTTAATAGACCTCATTTTTCTTACAAAGTAATTGTTGACTCCATACCCATTTTGTATCCCGGGGAAGGGTTCCCCTCTTCTCTGACACTGCTGACTCTTCCTGCCCCTGCTGCTTCTGCCACTCTCAAGGTCTAGTGTGACTCCTCTCCTTACTGTCACAGATCCTATACTTCTGCTGCCTAAACGATTGCCCTGTCTCTCCTACTTTATTACCCCCCATCTGTATTCTCACTTCTCCAGCTGCTCCTCTGCATATTATTAATATCAATGTATCATAGCAATTGCCCTCACGGCTGAGCCCAACGAACACTCACTCCTTTCTTTCTCAGACTTCTCCAGATGGAGACGCTGAGGACCACACCATTGGTGTTGCCACACTTTCAGACTAGCTATAAGATTTCTTTTTTAAATTAAATTTTTATTTTTTCAATATTAGTTACAGTTTATTAACTTTGTATCCCAGCTGTATCTTGCTCCCTCATTCCCTCCCAATCTCACCCTCCCTCCCTCATTTCCTCCCTGCCCCTTTCCAGGTCCACTGATAGGGACTCCCCTTTTATCTGACCCTAGCTTATCAGGTATCTTCAGGACTGGTTGCAAAGTCCTTCTCTGTGGCTTAGCAGGGCTGTTCCTCCTTCAGGTGTGTGTGTGTGGGGGGGGTGTCAAAGAGCCTGCCATTGAGTTCATGTCAGAAATAGTCCCTGTTCCCCTAGGGTACCCACTTGGATACTGACTACCATAGGCTAATCCGAGGAGGGGTTCTAGGTTATATCCATACATGGTCCTTGGTTGCAGAAACAGTTTCTTAAAAGACCCCTGTGCCCAAATATATCTGGTCCTTGTGGAGCTCCTAACCTCTCCAGTCATACTAACTTCCCCTTCTTTCATACGATTCCCTGCACTCTGCCAAAGGTTTGGTTATGAGTCTCAGTATCTGCTTTGATACACTGCTAGGTAGATTCTTTCAGAGGCCCTCTGTGGTAGGCTCCTGTCCTGTTACTTGTTTTCTCCTACTTCCAATGCCCATCCCATTTGTCTTTCTAAGTGAGGATTGGTCATCTTACCCTGGGTCCTCTTTCTTGTTTAGCTTCTTTAGGTGTACAAATTGCAGTATGTTTACCCCATCTTACAGGTCTAGTACCCACTTATAAGTGAGTATATACTGTGTGTGTTTTTCTCCTTCTGGGATACCTCACTCAGAATGATCTTTTCTAGATCCCACCATTTGCCTGCAAATTTCATGATTTCCTTGTTTTTAATTGCTGAGTAGTATTCCATTGTGTAAAAGTACCAAAATTTTTGTATCCATTCCTCCATTGATTAGCCACAGGATTTCACCAGCTCTTCTCGATGCCTCTTTGGTTGAAGACAGGTTTTGTACTCTGCAGCTCAGGCTGGCCTGGAATTCCTAGTTTGCTGCACGGGCTGGCTTTGAACTATCTCAGCTTCCTAGCTCAGCTTCCTGGTCTTTTATCCTCATTCATTCTCACCTACCAATCTCTTCTGCAGAACTTTCACATATTTATCAAGTATCTATGTTGATAATCTGAATATAAAAATATAGAAGATTGAGGGAAACCCAAGTAAGTAATAGCTGTGATGGACCCTGATCATTATAAAGTCTCCCTCTGCAAGGATGTACAAGGAAGATGATGATTTTGCATAGATGGATTGATTAGGGAAGAGCAATAGAGGCAACATGGAAATTCAACGACCAGATTCAGAACACAAATAGCATTTCCGCTATAGATAGGCGTGAGTGCAGATCCCTGAAGTCATGAAGCACAGTCCAATGTGCTTTTTGTGACTCTTGAGTGTCTGTGGAAGACAATGTAAAGAAGGTAGACTATGCTCAAAGCTCTGGAATGTTTTGAATGCGGGACTGGGAAATTTAGACCTTTTCACCCAAAGCTGGTCAGCTAAGATATTAGATCCAACACATGCAGTCTAGTCTTGTATGAGGTGGAAAATCTGCTTATGAGCAGGAAGAAGCATGGTTTGGCAGGAGGAACCATTTAGATGCTTATTTAAATGGTATAGGACCTGAGTCAGGATTCTGTTGATAGGAATGACTATTTGACACCTTGCACAGGCAAAAACCGGTTGCATTTAGTTCTGATTCAATAATGAAACTTGACAGTAGAGAAACAGGAAGTGATGGGCAATGCTGTTGCTTCTGAAGTAGTGAGTGTGTGAATGTGTGTGTGCATGTGCGTGCGTGCGTGCGTGCGTGCGTGCGTGTGTGTGTGTGTGTATGGTGCACTTGTGTGCAAATGCAAATGTCAGAGGTCTGTGTCAGGTGTCATCCTTTATAACTCTCTACATGACACTTGCTCTCACGGAATCAGGACCTCACTGACTAGGCTAGAGCGGCTAGCTAGCCAGCATACTTTAGGGATTCTCATCTCTATCTCCCAGCACTGGGACCGCAGGCACAGGCTACCATACCTGAAAGTCCAAGTGCGTGCTTGAGATCTGGACTCAGGCTTGCTCAGCAAGCACTTTAGATACCGAGCCATCTCTTCAGCTCCACAATGATTTATAATGGCATGTAATGAATATTAAATTCATGTAACGTTATGCATTCGTACAAACACTATAGTACTCCCTTGCTGCTGCATTGTACTGATGGAAATCGAATTCCCAAATCCGTATTCTTTGCTTCCAGGGAATCTGCACACATCAGGTTCTGACTGAGCAGGTTTGGGTGAGCTGGTACCCCGCACTCCTCTACTTTGACTCTGGAACCAGGGAAGACCCCACCTCTAGAAGACAGGAGCTTGCCTTTGGGTGTTAGGGTCAGTATCTGAGGTGAGAGAAGCTTTGAGTGGGCAGATCAGAGTGCTATTTTCTGATCTGAGAAAAGTTGAGGATGCAAGCTGACGAAATGAGGTATCTTTCCTTTTGAGAAAAATATGCACTCACAGAAATGTGTAACAGGTTCACTGGCCCTTTGGAAATTACGTGCAAGGCGAAATTAAGAATGCTTGCCTGAAGAATGAGGTGCACGCTTCTTCTAGTCCGTCTCGCCGAGGCCTCAGGATTTGAATTCTGGGAGCCTTTCAGAACTCTTTTATCTCACTCTTCTTGCCTCAGACACTCAGCTAAAAAACAAATTACATTCCCAACTCTGAACCTGTACTCACGTCATTCTCCTCTTTATAAGAGATGTCGAAATCCTCTTATTGACACGCTAGTCATCATTGAGGGGCTGAACTGAGAGCCTGCTCCTTTTATGAAGTCTTCCTTGATTCATCCATCAACACAGAGGTGACGGCCCCTCTCTTCCTGTCACTTATATACCTTGTAACGATTTCCTCATGACACTTACGACTTTCTTCTTTAAAAAAAGAAATAAAAGAGCTTTTTTTTCTTCCTTTCTGAGACAGGCTCTCCTTATGTAGTCAGGCTGGCTTTGAACTTGCAATTCTTTTGCCTCATTCTCTCTGGTAGAGCTATCACAGGTATGTACAACCACACCTGAGCTATTATTTTCCCCTTTACATATATCTTTTTATATACATCTTTTCTCTTGGTTTCTGCAATGCTTGGAATCAGGAGCCAGAGGCCAGGGCTTGTTCAGCTTTGTGGCAGCAAAGCATTTTTTTTTTTTTTGCAGGTCTGGCATTCTAAGGACAAGCTTGTCATGTTATGTGTGGGAAAGAAAGGGAACTATCTACTTTTATCCTGCTTGTATTTTCACGCTCTTCTTTTCACGGGAACAGGTCCCTTTCCCCCCTTTGTCACATCCAATTTCCCCCAGTGCTTTCCCGGCCAATTGGCTCTTCTTGAAAATTTTCCCCTTGGAGATCAATCTCTCCTTCTCTAGCCTTTTGAGCAACTTGGTTGTTGTTTCCTCTTCATTTGTTTTTAGCCCGCTCCACTCTTGGGTTGGTTTCATTTAATCTCAGGAGAAGAATTCCAATCAAGTCTGGGAACATCCTCCCTTTGTGGAAATGTGTCAGCAGGAGCTATGGAATCACAGGAGAGAAAATGGCGTCTCATGCTTCTACTTCAGACAGCAGCCTTTGCCCTTTCTACCTCACCACCAATAATCTTCCCTAGCAAACAATAGACTTGGGAGTCACCACTGAACTATTGAAATTAACTGTAGGCAGTTCAGGAGTCCTTTTCTTTGTCTAAAGTGAAAAACCACAGAAATCAATCTTTTTCCTGTGTGGACTGTTTTTTGCTGGGATTGGGGTTGGGGTAGTGGGGTGGCCTGGGGTACCACATTGTGCCTGGAAGAATAGCATCCTTTGCTGGTCAGAGAGGCTGTGAGGTAGGCTTGGAGGGTGGAGAGTCAACAAAGCTCTGAAAACTTCTTGGCTGACTTTTCTATTCCAGGTTGGGGGCTGAGGTTTCTGATGTTCACACGCTAAACTCATTCCATGGAGAATATTCCCTCTTCCTTTTCTACCCAGGTCTTTACTGTTAAGACTTGCTCTTGGGGTACTGGAGAGATGGTTCCGTGGTTAAGAGCACTGTCTGCTCTTCCAAAGGACCCGGGTTCAATTCCCAGCACCCACATGGCAGCTCAGAACTATCTGTAACTCCAGTTCCAAAGGATCTGACACTTTCACTCCAATGTACATGAAATAAAGTTAAAAAAATTCCTTTAAGAAAAAAAAAAGACTTGCTCCTGTTCATAACCCTCTTAGAAAGCTTCCCTGTGCAAAGTTTTCACTGTGGTTATTCGTCAATCAGTGTGGGCTCAAAGAGAGGAACTTGGTGCCATCTTCATCAGGTATCTTATTAGAAAGCCATCTCTGATGGTGTTGTTGGTATGACTGCTTCATTAGTGAGGACCGTCACACACACTGATATCTCTTGGTATTTGCAAACCCTTGGCTGGACTCCACACCCAGCCATCATTAAATGAAATTTCCATCTGTAACAAATATGTGTGAAAATGCATGTGTCTTGTGTTTATTATAAAACACAGTCCTTGACATTTTCTTCTCCCTCATGAAGACCATGTTGGCTCAGGTTGCCTTCTCCCACCTTGTGTGTCAGAAAGTGAACAAGATCCAAATTCCTAGGTTTCCAGTGTTATTTGAGGAATCTTGCAAAACAACATGCTTTTGGGACATGAAGAAAAATATGGTTTGGGAGACTTGAGGATGGACAGTCAGCAGACAATTGTACTGACTTTTGTAAGACTTATACATTGTCAAGTCATACCCATCCATTTTTGTAATTACAAGGCACATGTACTGCATCATGGTCATAATTAACAAGGAGACCTTTCTTCTGTGTATGGAAACAGGAGAACATTCCAGAAAAATATCTTTCCATAGAAATGTTCCCAGGAAGTTCCATGTATGGATATTTCCATATGATCATGATAGCTTGATAGGCTCTTCCCTTATACTTCAATGACTCCCTTTACTTTGATCATATAAAATTAGAGAAAACACCACGGTCATTTCAGCATATTTTCTATATTTCAAATTAATTTCCATTTTAAGGCTTTTAAAATTAAGAATGACATTCATTATCCCCATGGATTATAGCACTTGAACCAACTCTGGCTTTATTTTTAAAATGTCATTGTTTTATAGAGAAGGTTAATATTCAGTAATCAATATCCACAAACATCCTCTGTCTAACAATCATAGCTGCATTCACTTACAGTTCTATATTCTAATTTCTTTATCATGAAGTAATTAGCATTAAACCATCCTTGAGCTTATTATTATTACAATGGCTTCTGTAATAATAGTTAGTCATAACCATAATTATCATCATAACTATAGTGGCTATTAAAGTAAATTTTAGTAACTTACTTTATCATTAATGTAATTGTTATTGTTAAATTTGTGCCCTCTTATAAGCTGTGAAATAATGAATAATTGACAGATCCCTGGAAATATGAACCATGAAGCCCAGAACAGGAAACCCCATTCTCTGCACTAATAAAGTACCAAAATGTAAGTTAGTAGTTAGAAACAATGTATCCTTCTCAGTACCAGTAGTTTTATGAATTACATTGAGTTTTTTAAGTTATCTCTTGCTTCAAAATTTATCTTAATCTTCAATATAGATGGACCAGTAAAAAACTAACAGGACAAGTAAGAATTAGGGGTTCGTGACCTCACAAAACTGTATGGTGAAAGCAGAAGAGAAAGAAAGGAATTTTTGTTTCCTTTTTGGAAGCAAGTTTGACTAGAGGGCGAAATTTAGTGGTGGTGAAATCTTATCTCACCTCCAGTCTGTCACATCCAGCTTCTATCACAGTCAGCTAAGCTCATTGCGGTAGAATTGCATCAAAAGATAATGCCAAGATGGTGAATCAAATGGCTAAGTTGTTTCCACTTAGGATCACAGAGCAAAGGAAAGGAGGCCACACAGTGTCCTTGTCTGGGGCTCTTCTCTTGCTTACTGGCTCTAAGCATTTCAGAGGACTAGGGTTTGTAGAAAAAGCTTTGAGGGTGTTGGGGGAAGAATTGTGGAGGTTGAAGAGTTTTGTGCCCTCTACTGGCCAATCTCAGTGTCACAACTTGGTCCCAGCCTTTGTACCTAGACGGAGTACGCAGTAGGGCTGCTGCCACAGGCTCAGTCACCCACATCATCTCCTTGTCTCCCATCATCCTTTGGCTTTGTGTCTTCAAGCGCGCTCCTATGCCCTCAAGGTGCTATGCAATCCAGTCACCTTCTTAAAGAATCTTTATAGCTTTCTTTGTGTCTGAGGATGCCCTTTTGAACTCTTCACCGTGTGACCTTTCCCTTTGTGACTTGACTGAAAGCCCTGTGTTTCCACATGATGCTTATATTATCAATTGTGTTGTTCTTGCGAGATCATCTTCCTATATTGTTCCTGTTGCATTGCTGATAGTCCTTCAAGACCATTTGTTAGTTAGTTTGTTGTTTTTCAATTTTGTATTTCCACTTGCTCTTCTCCCTCACTTAAAAAATGATAAATACTGGTTATTTCAAATGTTGGGTCTTTATTTGTAACTTTGTAGCATTATTTTTCTTTGTTATCTGTATAACTCTGCCTGTGCTGGGCACCTCTCTAGACATGGGGTATGGATGTCTAAGGAAAAGCCTCTGATCAGAATCAGCTTCTACATTGTATTTTGGTCCTGAGCAACTACAATTGTCTTCCTTTCTTCTTCCTTGCTGCCCTTCTTTCTTTCTGTCTTTTATTTATTTATTTATAAAGACAAATATTGAGGTGAGTAGCTTAAGTAACTCCATTTTGGAATGAATTCTGTATCTGTTGATAACAACAGTATGGCTGTACTAACAATAGCACACTGTATACTTGAAAATCACCTTCAGGCCTCTAGCATTCTTCCTGTAAAAATGATCAGCAGAGAGAAAATGCACATATTATTTAGCTTGATTGGGTAGCTCCACAATGTATAGGAATTTCAAAACATCATATTAAATAGTCAATATTTTGTTAATGTTAACTAATAAATATAGTATTTGAAACAAAATGAATAAAAATTTTGACCCGTTGACTGTGAAATGCCATTGTAGAACATGATAGCATAGATAGATAACATGCATCAACTATGCAAAAGAATATTTATATACTTGAATACTTGAGAATCTTTAAATACACATTTACTGTGCATTTTAAACTCATTAGGTCAACTCAGAGAGAGAATGGATAGCAAAGAAATCTGTGGACTCAACCCCGGAATTACCTGAATGCTGCAAACATGAGGAAAAAAATGAATGTTGTATCCAATTTTGTCATTGGGATGATAAGCTGAGGAAGATGAGAGCCCACCTGTGGATCTGTACTAAGTTAGGCATCAGAGACGTTCTCAATGATTGACACACATCACCAGATGCCAGACAGAAAGTGGTTCAAGAAAGAAAGCAAAGGCAGCATAAACCAGTAAATATTAACTAATACTATAGTATAAAAGAGGCAGGGAAGTCAGGCAGGGACAGTAGGAGCTTGGAGTGGGAGCCTGCATTTGTTTACAAGATGATAGACTGCTGTAGACAGACCGCTTAGTGAGACCTGTAAGACAAAGAACTGTACTCTCCAAGAAGCACTGTCCATGAACACATAAGAGAAGGGTTGGCCTGGTTAGGTTCAGCTTCACCTGTTTATCCGTGTTCATGGCTTAGAGGGTTGAGATGGGCCTTGAAGCTGGAAGCTCAGGAGATCTGCTGGCAAAGTGAGCGCTGGCGCTCCTACAGCAAAGTCCCATTTTCTTCTCCCTTGCCTCTCTTCTTCTTGTCTTTTTTTCTCTTCTTTCCCTTCCTCTCCCAGCCTCTTGTGCGTGCGTGTATGTGGTGAGACTCTGGTTCAACTGAGACAGAGAAATATGGAAAGGACATAGAAACTGGAGAAGAGAATAGAAAGAGTTAAACTTAAATCTGGGAGAAAAGGAAGCGCTCATCCTCCTCAGGTTCTCCTATTTGTTTTCGAGTCTGCCTTCTCCAGCCGCATAGCGTTCACTAACCTTCCAGCAGAATGTAGGGGCTCATGGTTCAAGGTGGCTAAGGAGGTGCTTGAGAATTAAGCTATTCTCTCTCAAAAAATTATCCTCAATTTCCCCCCATGTTTTCTATTTTAAACTAAGAATTTGGCACTCTGGCATCTGAGCCACATTTTGCAAAAACATGTTTCTGTTGCCATCAGATATGAGTGGAGTTGTGAAATACATCTCCGTAAAGGATTAGCCATGCTTCAAAAAAGGCTCTTTGCTATGAGATTTGTTACCAGATGGGGAATTCTATGCTCTTGATGTTAACATTTTTCTCACACTTGCAGCAAAATAAGTGCATTTTGTTTAAGCAAAATGAAAAAAAATACATAAAACATGATATCATTGTAAGTAGCTATGCAAATGGGAGCCACAAAAACTTGTTGTTGATGGATTAGAGAAACGGAAATGGGGGGGGGCGAAGGGGCTTGTTAGTGAACCTGAGCATGCCTAGGAAATACTGTGTTTACCATTTACTTTGCCAGCATGACTTCAGGAGAAATGCTTGGTACAGTTCCAACTGCCCAAGATGTTGAAATCTTAGAGAGAAAAATTCCTTGTAAAATGACAGTTCTGAACACTGCAGAGTTAACTTTGCCAAGATTTGCTTTGACAAAGTGGAGGTCGCTGACTTCCCATTCCCATTGTTTTGGCCTTACTATCTATAATTATTTTTGCATATGTATATCTTACTTAGACTCATTTAGGACTGTGTGCTGGGAAAATTGTGATCAGCATTATACCTAATGTGTTGTTTGAATGAGAATGAACCTCATAGGCTTCTATGTTTGAATACTTGGGCTCAAGTTAATAGAACTGTTTGGGAAGGATTAGGAGGTATGGCCTTGTTAAAAGAGGTATGTCATTGGGAGTGGGATATGAGATTTCAAAAGACATGCCATTCTGAGTTTCTTTTTCTCTGCTTTGGCTCTGTGTCTCAAGATGTGAGCTTTCAGCAATCTCACTAGCACTATACCTGCCTGTCTGTTGTCATGGTCCTAGCCATGATGGTAATGGGTTCTAATCCTTTGAAACTTTTTTTTAATTTTAAACCCCAAATAAACTCTTTCTTCTATAATTTGTTTTGGTCATGGTTTCTTACCACAAGAGCAACAGAAAAGCAACTTTTGAGAAAACCATAGTATAATGGATAGGAGATGCTTCTCCTTGGGACTGTAATACATCTACACTAGAAGTGTACACTCCTTGCTGATTTATGTATCTTCAGTGTGTTCATAGAGTGAGTCCGTTTTGTGTTTAGAGTCCAAGCAAAATATGAATTTTCTTGACAATGTGATATCCACTACAGAAGATGCTCATGAGTAAGAGCCTTCACTGCTATTGAGTCCCAGTCCTTAGTTATAAAGGACATGGAATGGCTATTCTACTGCATTAGCAGGTATTTCTAAGACAAGGAGACTGTCTGACACAGAAAAAGGTCCTGTCCTCCAGGAGCTTAGTATTCTTGTGGGAGGCATACACAAAATAGGTCAATAACAAAATACATGTTATGTTTGCCATATAGTGATTACTGCTATCAATAAAATGCTGTATAAAGTGTAATGATGCATGAGGAATTAGGGTGCCATTTTAGGGAGAGCCCCTTTAATTGTTTGAAATCTGAGCAGAGACCTGAAAGGAAGCAAGGAAATGCAGAGACTGCAGAGCTGTACAGAAACAAGCTTATTCTAAAAAGGAGTTGAGCACATGGAAAGTGGGCATCCAGGGCTTGGCCACCAAGCAGGGGCAGAGAAGAGAGACCTGCCTCTGGGAACTCTCTGACACAGCTTCACAGACATGCCACACAGAGGGGCCTGAAACTTTCTCCAGTCATGTAGACTAGCTACGAAGTTAAGAAATTAGCACTCTGGGCTCATCACCTTTGTCCTAATCAGGCCCTTTGGGGGACCTGGGACACATTCATTCACTCTTTCGCATGGCCATCAGCTTCCTGACAGTCCTGGTCCTACTGTCTTGCCCATCACGGTCATGGGTTGGTCCTTCCTCTTGAGTGCCATAGCGGTCCCCTTTCCTCCATCAGAGCTGTCTCTTTTTTGACTCAGGCTTCTGTTTTTTTGAGGTTGATTGGCCCTGTGTCCCTCAAGAAACCACATGGCTTGCACCTTGTCTTAGTGTTCTATTGCCATGAAAAGGTATCATGACCAAGGCAATTCTTGTCAAGAAAAGCATTTAACTGAGGGTGGCTTACAGGCACAGAGGTTTAGCCTGTGATCATTGTGGCAGGGTGCATAGCAGTACACAGGCAGACATGGTGCTGCAGTAGTATCTGAGGATTCTACACCTGGATCCATAGGCAGCAGAGAGAGTGTGATACTGGGCCTGTCTTGGGCTTTTGAAAGCTCAAAGCACATCCACAATAGCACGCTTCCTCCAACAAGACCACAAGTCTTAAGCCTTCTCAAATAAAACCTCCCTGATGACCACTCAAATACGAGCCTGCAGTAAACCTGTGTGGAAGACTTTACTTGGTAGCATCACTCTTTACTTTTTTCTTGTCTCCTAAGGTGGATGAAATCCTGCATTACACTGTTAGTTTACTAAAGAAGTCTCAGCTCTGTGAGTGTATAGGCTTGCCTTGTTCAGTGAGGGTCTTGTACCCCCCCCGGATGTGTGTCAGTCATCACCCATTAAGTATGAGAATGGTGCATAGGAGGGTGCAGACAACCTGCGTTTGCTGGCTGGTTCATCGAAGTCAAGGCTCTGGTGGTGAAGCTAAGTGTGAATTACCCTTCGAGATTCCTCACTCAGCACGGCTTTGTCCTCCTGGGCTCTACACTATACTACCCAGGTTTGTTCCATCCACTCCTCCTTTCATTCCAATAAAGAGAATAATCTGCTTCTGATTATTTTTGTTTTAGAGTCTAATCATAGCGGGCCTGAAGGAGCCAATATAGGTTCAGTGTGGAACTTCTGGGAGAAAAAGATGTTGGCATTTTGAGACTCAGACTTCTCTGAAATGCCGTATGGTTCAGGCACTCATTTGATGACAGTGTGAGAAACAGTTCCCCTGCCTCTGGCGTCAAGTGGTCTGTTGCATTGGGATGGCGAGTGGTTGGGGAGGAGGTGTGCAAGGGGAGAGAACTGAACTATGAATTCACTGGTTGCTCTGAAATCAAGAAAAAAAAAAACAACCAAAAACCAAAAACCAACAACAACAACAAAAAACCAAAATGAAATATGCGTTCGTGTTTATTCAGCCACTGGGAAAGAGCACAATGGTAATAATAACCCAATTAGAGGCGGGACGTCTACGTTTAATACTTTGTCCTTAGGAAACCTCTCTGGGCTGTCCCACACCTCACGGCCTTGCTCTGCTGGAGTGGGGAAGTCCCCACAGCAGAGAGACAACTTTCAAAGAGCTGAACTTTCGCCAAGGGAGGAGGAAGAGAAAACTACAGCCTTAGAGAAGATGTGGGACTGCTGAGAAGGCAAACAAACAAAAACAAACAAGCAAACAAAGCAGCCACGCAAAAAGAGCGTGAGAAGTCAGGCCGTCTCTCAGCCCATCCAAAGGGCGAGTGCTGCTCCTTGTTTACAAGCAAGCTGAATCTAAAACAGCACAAAGGCAAACAGCGCCAGTTTCAGTGGAGGCGGACTGCTGTGCAGAAAACACAGACATGCTCCGTTCCACTTTCACCTGCCTGCAGAAAAACGCATCTCATCTGTTTCGGGAAAAAACAACACAATCAAAAGTCAAATCATAAAGAAAGGCGCATTATCTGCTTGTTTCCTACTTTGAAGGGAAATGACCGCGGCTTTCCATTTTTCTCGGTAAATAGTGTTCTTTACTTTAAAGTGAAAGTTTCGTCCTTAATGAGTTTCAGTTGTCAGTAATCTCAGGACATTCTCCCCACTAAATTATTTCACTGGATGCGTGAACTTTCTGATACCAGAGTCAGGCTCCACATGTGGTTCTTTAAGCTTAAAATATACTACAACAGATAACTCACATGCTCAAATGTCACTCATTTTGTTGATGTGCACCAGCTACAATGGCTGCTGGTTCCTTCTGCTGACCAATGAGAACATGAGGGATGTCCGCTGCCACTGACCCTGCTGCTGGAGGGACACCACTACGGAAAAAAAGGCTTTACGTTGGGATGCAGGATTATTTCTAGTTAAGACTAGTTTCTTTCTTTTTTTCTTGAATTTTAATTTACTGTATTTAGCGTATGTGTGTCTGTGTAAGTATGTGCATGGGGTAAGTGTAGGTGCTAGGGTGCCATATGAGGCATGTCAGAGTTCACGTGAGAAGGACATTCTGTTCTCACCTTCTCCCCTGCTGAGGCAGCCTCAATCGAGGCTCAAGCTCTTTTGCTACTGAACTGTGAACTCCAGGCAAACTGGCCTTTGATTTTCTGGGAAATTGTTCACTCTCTGCCTTCCACCTTGTTGTAAGCTGGGATGCTAGACACACTCCACTGCATCTTGTGTTTAATTTAGGTTTCAGGGGTTGAACTCAGGATGTCAGGCTTGCCCGGCTAAGTGATTTACCCAGTGAACGTCTCCTTAGTTCACTATTTTTTAATTTAATTTTTATTTTTTATATTAATTACAGTTTATTCACTTTGTATCCCAGCTGTAGCCGCTTTCCTCATCCCCTCCCAATCCCATCTCCCTCCCTCATCTCCTCCTATGTACCTCTCCAAGTCCACGGATAGGACTATTTTCTTATAAAAAGATTTTAAGAAAATTATTAAGGCTGGAGAGAAAGCATAGTGGTTCAGAGTGCTTGATGTTCTTGCAGGGGACCCAGGTACAGTTTCCAGAGCCCACACTGGGAGACTCATGACACCTTTAAAGCTAGCTGTAGTGGAATCTGACTCCTTCCCCTGGCTTCTGTGAACAACCAGAAACACGTGTATAGACACACAGACACAGGCAGACAGACACGCTCAGGAGTTTGTGGGTGCACTTACCTGTTTGGGTGCATGTGAAGGTCAGGGGCTGACACCCAGAAGTCTTTTCTAAATCGACCCCTCCCTCCCCCTCCCTTTCTCCCTCGCTCTCTGAGATAGGCCTCTCATTGAACCTAAGGCTCGGGTTTTGGTGGTGAGCACCTGGGATCCTCCTGCCTCTTCTGAGATCACCCCAGCTTGTGCTGACAGATGTTTTTATTTGCTCTCTGAGCATTTAAGCACTTTATCTACTGAGCCTTCTTCCCAGGCTAGGACACATTTCTTGAACAAAATTACATCTGGAAATTTAGTAAATACAAGCAGTAATTATAACATGGAAAAGTCTGGGTCATGCCTCCTGTTTATTTTCACTTTTCCTAGCTGACACCTTCCAGGTAACTCCAAATTAAAATAAAAAATAAAAAAAAAATCACTGGTGTAGTTGGTGAGCAACCAGAGCAAGTCTTGAATTTGGCCCTTCCTTGTCCTCGTTTCTTGAGCTCAGTGGCTCCTGGGACTTCCCGAAAGTCAGTTTTCCAACGTGCAGTGTTCATCAGCAGTCTCAGAAGGTTGTGAAGCAAGTTTAATTTTCTCATTTCTCAGATGAGGAACCAAAGCTCGGCAAAGCAGCATGTCTGCCAGTCGGCCACGCAGCAGGCAGAGGCCGAAAGCAGGACCAAGCCGAGGCCCCTCGCAGTGTGCCTTCACTCCTTTGCTTTGTAATTTCCTGTTTAAATTGAAAAATTTCAATCCGAACCACTGAAGAGAAACAAAACTAGCTATCTGGATGTCACTTGTGATTTTTTATTTCCTGGACAAATAGAACAATAATGTGTGAATATTTTTAAATGTATTGAAGAAATTGCCACCCTTGAACCAGAGAACATTGTCCTGTACATCAATTCTTCTTTGATACCCTTTTCCCTTGTTAACTATAATTCATGCTTTTACCTCATCTGTGAGTTAAAAAAAATAAAGAAAGAAATAAAAATATCAAGAAAATAAAACTTCCTGACTCATTGTGCATATTAAGAAAAAAAGAAAGGATATTTTTCACAAATTTTTCTTTTCAGTGGTGGGATCAGAAGCCAATCTGGACTTCGTGAGCTAGGCACACATGTACAGGCCTGACCTCTACCTTTTCTCACAATTTACAGCAATGTGTGGTGGATTTCCATGGACACAGGTTGAGCGTGTTCAACATTATAATCATCATACAATGTTCTCTCCCATTACACTCATTTTTCACGTTAATCTCATTCTCACATGCATCAAGAAAACCCTTGCAACTTCTTCTTGCTCCCCCTCCAGGTCAAGTCTTCTTTTCTTTTTTTTTCCACCCGGGAATATCTGCCCTACAGTGGTTAATTTTGCCACATGAAGAACACCATAGGCTGATAGGAAGCCCACAGAAGAGCCTGAAAGTGGCCCACCCCTGAGAGGAAGCAAGAGACCAACTCCACTCCTCTTCTTAGCCTATGACTTTGGACAAGCATTCTTTCTTTCTCTCTGACTCAGCTTTCTGGATCTACTGAAGCTGGGTGTGTTTGGAGAAGTTTGTAAACTACCCCATAGAAACCCGGTGTTTTTGTATTTATCGTTAGGTCGCAAAGAAAGATGCGAAGCTTTTAAACTAGAGGTTCCCCTGTGGGGTGGAGCCTTTCAGAGGACCCTCTATTGTAGGCTCCCATCCTGTCTCCTTTCTTTATTTAGGTCTGTAGATGGTTGCCCTATATTATATGGCTAATATCCACTTATAAGTGAGTATTTACCATGCCTATCTTTCTGTTTCTGAGTTACCTCACTCAGCGTGATCTCTTCTAGTTCTATCTATTTGCTTGAGAATTTCATAATTTCCTTTTTTTTTTAATTGCTGGGTAGAATTCCATTGTGTAGATGTATCACAATTTCTGTATCGATTCCTCTGTTGAGGGACATCTAGGTTGTTTCCAGATTCTGGCTGTTATAAGTCAAGCTGCTATGAAACTAGCTGAGCAAGTGGCTTTATTGAATGGGTGGGGACTCTCTTGGCTATATGCCCAGGAGTGATATAGCTGGATCTTATATATATATATGGCTGGATCTTGAGATAGTACTATTCCCAATTTTCAGAGAAAGTGCCAGATTGATTTCCAAAGCGGTTGTACAAGCAGATACTGAGACTCACAGCCAAACTTTGGTCAGAGTGCAGAGAGTCTTACCGAGGAAGAGAGGGGTGGGAACAGAGGGACATGGAGGGTACAGGAGCCCAACAAGGAGACCAACGAAACTAAAATATCTGAACCCAGGGCATCCTTCAGAGACTGATGCACCAACGGAAAACCATGCATGGAGAGGACCTAAACCCTCTGCTCAGATGTGGCTGATGGGCAGCTCAGTCTCCATGTGGATCTCTGAGGGAGGGGAGCAGGAGTGCCTCTAGCATGGACTCGGTTGCCTGCTCTCTGATCACTCGCCCCTGGTGATGCAGCCCTGCCAGGCCACCGAGGAAGAGGATCCAGGCAGTCCTGATGAGGCTTAACAAGCTATGGGTAGATGGCAATAGTGGAGAACTCCCCTTTCAGTGGACTAGGGGAAGGGGAGGAGGGGAGAAGAAGGGAGGGTGGGACTGGGGGCAGCTGAGGAAGGGGGCTTCAATTGGGATATATAATGAATAAGTTGTGAACAAAAAACTTACATAAAAAAACCAGAGGATTCCTTTCTTATAAAGTTACTAACTTTAAGCAACTGTAAGCGCAGGTGTCACAGTGGTAGTGACCCCAGCGGCAGATTTTACTCTATCACACCTGCTGCCACAATTTTAAGCACACGACCGAACTCCTAATTTATTGTGACATCATTGTGCTTTTGTTTGTCAGAAGCTTTGGATGCGTGATCCTTCCTGCTTAACAGCATTTTGAGTAATGACCATGGTTAGTCTCAGTGGTGAGGAAAGTGGACCCCAGAAAAGCTAATGATGAGTGGACTGGGGAGATGGTTTCAGTTGGTGAATGTTGGCTGAGCAAGCATGATGACCTGAGTTGGGATCTTTAGCATAGCTATCAAAGCTGAAGCCAGGGGTGAGCATCTGTGATCTCAGAGCTGGGAAACAGAGACAGTACATCCCTGGAGCTTGCCGGCTAGCCAGCTTAGCTAAATTGGTGATATCCTGATTCAGAAAGAGACCTGGACTCAACAATTACAGTGGAGCGTGACTGAGGAAAATTCCCACAATTCAATTCTGGCTTCTACATACATGCAAATACATGTGTTCCTGCATACATGCACCTGCACATATCAATGCACAGGCACGCCTGCATGTACACACACACACACACACACACACACACACACACACACACACACACTCACTCACTCATCACCACTATTACTCCCTCAAACAAAATACTGAAATGAAAAGTTGCTGTAGCCAAGCTGGTACATTACTGACATGCACCTGTCTCCAAAGCTCATACATCTGTACCCTGTTTCCTCTGACCTTACAATATAGACTGCCCCCCCCCATCCGTCTCTCTGAACAAAATACACAAAACAAAGTGTACTTCAAAGGGCTAGACAGGAAATGCAGATGGTTGTCCTAAAATGGTTTGTTTCCTTTGTGTTCACTGACTCTGACTTGCCGTGAATGCTTCAAAGTTATCTGAATGTCATTTCAAAGGCAATTGAAGGAGCAGCCATGGAGATGGATGGCGTCGGCAGCCTGTTGCTGAATGCATATTAAGTTCTATTCATGGATTTCCTAGCAACCAGAGCCCAATGACGCACGAAGCCCGCGAGCTTGTGTTGTGCTCATGTAGAGAATTCAATCACTTGGGTTTTATTATTAATATTTTTAGAAAGCCTCACTAGATTAGCTGCTTGAAATGCGTTGTTATCCGAGTTACTATCGGCAGCTGGCTCCAGTGACATCTGAAGTCACGCGGACTTGCTGGTGTTCAAAAATGCTTCTGTAAGAGATTACTTCCGTTTTAACACTTCTGGCAGTTAAAGATTTGTTTGGGAAGGAAGGAAATTAAAAAGCAAAACTTTGCTCTGGAATTGTGTGATCTTGGCAAAGTTCTCTCATGAGATAAACCTAACATACATGAGTTTGAGCATCCAGTCAAGATGACGGCCTTCATCTTCAGGTTCCTCTGCACTAAAGGGACATGGGAAAGCCAAGGACATACATTTAATGTGTCCCCTCCACAGGACATTGTGTTAGATATGAGTAGAATATTTTACACATTAAGGTTCATTGAATACAAATGTTACATGGGACTAAAGGACATCGGTGTCTGTCCTTTACTGTTTCAGCTAGCGTGATCTAGTGCAGGCCAGTGTTCCTCAAGTTTTAATATGTGCTTTATTGGACACATGGTGAATATACAGGCAGTCGAGTACAGTAGGGTGTACAACCTTAATATATGCATGGTGAAATATATACACGCATTAAAAGAGGAACCCTTTTTCACTAGGCTATGCAGCCATCATGTATGCAAATCAAGACAGCCCTGAGATTTCACCTTACACTCATCAGAATGGCTAAGATAAAAAGCTCAAGTGACAATACATGCTGGAGAGGATGTGGAGAAAGGGGAACCCTCTGCCATTGCTGGTGGGAATGTAAACTTGTACAACCACTCTGGAAATCAATCTGGTGCTTTCTCAGGCAGTTAGGAATAGTGCTTCCTCAAGATATACCACTCCTAGGCATATATTCAAAAGATGCTCAAGTACAACAAGGACATTTGCTCAACCATGTTCGTAGCAGCTTTATTCGTAATAGCCAGAACCTGGAAACAACTCATATGTCCCCCAACAAAGGAATGAATACAGAAATTGTGGCACATTTACACAATGGGATATTACTCAGCAAAAACAAGGAAATCATGAAATTTGTGGGCAAATAGTGGGATTTAGAAAAGATCATCCTGAGAGAGCTATCCCAGAAGCAGAAAGACACACATGGTATATACTCACTTATAAGTGGATATTAGACATATAATATAAGATAAACATACTAAAATCTGTACACTTAAAGAAGCTAAGCAAGAAGGAGGATCCTGGGTAAGATGATCAATCCTCACTCAGAAAAACTAATGGGATGGACAACGGAAGAAGATGAAAACAAGGAACAATACAGGAACCTACCAAAGAGGGCCTCTGAAAGACTCTATCCAGCAGGATATCGAAGCATATGCTGAGACTCATAGCAAAACTTTGGGCAGAGTGCAGGGAATCCTATGAAAGAAGAGGGAGATAGAAAGATCAGAATCCGAGTCCACTGTATGTATGAACTTGCTTGTATGATGATGGCATAGAGTGCATGTGGAACAATGAGAACAGTGACAACAACCACAACAAAACCCAAACAGACAACAATGAAAGAAGGGCTTATCATTACATCTCTATAACAATAACAAAATTTTCTGTTACAGCTCCCTGTTTTTTCATAGAAGTAGACTAGAACAGTGAATATCAAAGTACTGGCAATGATAATGCATTCTTCATCTTCAGTGTCTCTAAAAGTACTTTTATGATGTTTAGAATAAAACTTTAAGGAACAGATAAGGGTGACAGGAGCCAAAACGCTGCCCATTAGAATCCTAGGTACTTGAGAGGTCAAAGCAGGAGGGCCAAAAGCTCCAGATTGTCTCAAGTAATCCAATAACACTCTGCCTCAAAATAAGATACAAAAAGCTTGAGTTGTTGGCCCAGGGGCGGGGATTTTTGCTTGTGCAAGGCTGTGGGTTCATTCCCTAGTTCTTAAAGAAAAAAGAAAGAAAAGGGGACAGAGAAATGCTTTTATAATTATTATAGAAAATAGAAAAAGCTGTGCAGTGCAGCTTACCAGGAAATTATCACAGATTACTTAAAACAATCTCTGTGAATAGAAATTTTCATTTTTCAAAAGTGTCAGAAGTGGTCCCTATAAGAAGTTTTGTGTTGACTCATATTTAATCTAATAAAAAATCTTTGCTAAACATTTTACTAAAGTAGAATTTTTAAAAACTTTTATTCTTCTCTAATACAGTACATCCTGACTGAAGTTTCGCCTCCTCTGCTGCTCCCAGTTTCTGCTCTCACATCCTCTCTTCCTCAAATCAATCCCTCCTCCATTTCCACGAGAGAGAGAGAGAGAGAGAGAGAGAGAGAGAGAGAGAGAGAGAGAGCGCCTTCTATAGATATCCACCAAATATGGCTTAACAAATTTCCATGAGATTAGGCACAAACCCTCACATCAAGGCTGTGTGAGGCAACCCAGCAGGAGGAAAAGGGTCCCAAGCACAAGCAGAAGAATCAGAGACATCCCCCACTCCCATTGTTGGGAGTTCAATAATAACATTAAGCTACACACAACATACTGTATATGCAGAGGACCTAGATCAGAACCACACAGGGTCCATGTTTGTTGATTCAGTCTCTGTGAGCCCCTATGAGCCCTGCTTTGTTGATTCTGTGGGCCATGTGTTCATGACTCCTCTAGCTCCTATAATCCTTCCCTCATTATCTGTGGGGTTCCCTGGCTTTGCCTAATATTTGGATATGGGTCTCTATATCTGCTCCCATCAGTTGCTGAAGGAAGGCTCTCTGATGATGATTGGGCTAGTCACCAATCTATGACTATAGCAGAATATCATTAGAAATGATTTCATTGGCTTCTCCCCCTTTTCTTATAGTCCTCAACCCCCCCCCCCCATACCACTTTACCAAACGGACCACCTTCCCAGTGCCAACCTGTTTCTTAAGTAAACCACTGACCTAAGCACGTGCAACATGGTAGAGCAAAATTAAACATTCTATAGGACAGGCCCTGGGGAGTGTGGACCCTGGCCCTCTGACTGGCATACGTTGGGGCCGGATTGCCAACTCGCCACATGTCTGGACCATTGAGGGCAGAGGCTTGGAGGGGCTTGATTTCCACCCTCTCAGCTTCTCTCTGAGGGATTGCTCAGAAAGTTTCTTTTGAACAGTGGCGGATTGAAATGTATTTCTGCGGCTTTGCCTCTGGGACTCCTGGGGCTATCACAGCATTTACCCTGAATTTAGCTTGAAGGGTGCTGACTGTAGTCATCATCCTCCCAAGCGAGTCAATTTCTACAGAACACGAGAGACTGGAGCTGCCTTCCCTTTCTAGGCTGACGTCAGTAACTTATTTGCTCCCATTAAAGTTTGGAACGAAGGCTTGTTTATTTAGAAAAAAAAATTACCGGTTTCTAGCCTTTCAAACCTTCTGTACTTTGCCCAGACTGGCTGATTATTCAGGGATTTCATCTCAGTGTTAGTTTACCATTTCATATTAATGACCACCTGTTGCCAGATGGGAAGCGATGATGCTGTCCAGTCAAGTATGCCTTAGCCAAGCTCCACACAGCCCACAGGGCTGCCTTGGGAAAAACAGGCCTCTGAGTGCTTTCAGCAAAATTAATTATCTTGGAATGAATGTGCCAGTTTCTCTCCAAATGGCTAAATGTCAACAAGCTGAAAATAACTCGTCTTCCTAGGGGTCTCGGTGTCAGTGCAAATTCATACTCACGTAGTTTGGTTTTTTCAGGCTGAAATAAATTACCAAGCAAATCAACCTTCTCTGATTTAGGATCTTAAAATCTTGGTAGATGACTTATCTTATATAAATTTTAATGTTGGGTTTGGCTTATAGGAAAGGTTATTTTTACAGGGATTTTAACAGATTTTTTTTTTTTTTGGTTGATGGTCTGTGTTGGAATAATTAAAACCACCATTTACTACTGATTGTAGGAAGTCTAGGGGATGGGACACAGGTATTCTTCCTGGTGGCAAACTTGACCAGCATTTATTAAGGACAACGGACACAAGAAACTAAAGGAAAACAGTGAAATTTAAGGATTCTGTGGCTTTTAAAATTTCCCTAGATTCTTTGGGAAACAGTTCTAAGTTAAAAAAAAATCTGTTAAGGATTACTCAGAATTTCAAGTATTTATCTAGTCCACATGAAAATTATTATTCTCTTTTTTAAATACATGATGTTGTTTTGTTTTTAATACATGTCATTCTTTGCACTGGAAAGATGGCTCAAAAGTTGTGATCATTTACTGTTCTTCCAGAGGACCCAAGTTTGGTTCCCAGCACTGACATCTAGTGGTTCCCACCAACCTGTAACTCCAGTTCTAGGAGACTCCAATTCTGTCAGTTGGCTTCCTTGAACACTGCAATCATGTACAGATGCCTACTTATAGACTCTCTCTCTCACACACACAAACATACATACAAAAATAAAAATAACAAATCTTAAAAAATTTCAGTCTCTAATTCTTTTTTTTAAAATTTATTTATTTTTTATCTCAATCACAGGTTAGGTACTTTGAATCCCAGACGTAGCCCCCTCCTTCATTCCCTCCTACCCTCCCACTCCCTCCCTCATCTCCCTCCTCCCTGCCCCCTCCAAGTCCACCAACAGGGGAGGACCTCCTTCCCTTTCCATCCAACCCCAGCTTATCCTGTCTCCTCAGGGCTGGCTGCAAAGTCCTCCCCTGGGATCTAGCCAGTCTGTCACTCCCCGGCTTGTATGGGGGAGGGTCAAAGAGTCAGTCATCAAGATCATGACTGAAACAGTTCCTGTTTCCCTGAATAGGGTCTTCAGTCCTACACCGAGCTATCATGGGCCCCATCTGTGCGGGGGTTCCAGGCCACATCCACACATGGTCCTTGATTGTAGAAACCGTCTCATACAAGACCCCTGTGCCCTGCTCAGTTTGGTCTTTGTGGAGCTCTTGTTCTCCCCAAGTCTCAACAACCTCCCCCAGATCTATCATT
>CM053763.1:41434515-41520817 GCA_028658305.1 Pachyuromys duprasi
TACATTAGAATCACTTGTGGGTATTTTGATAAACTCTCCAAAAATCTAGATGTATTGACAATCCCACCCAAAGAGTGTTTTGAGGCAGGGTTTGGGAATCCTCACATTGAGCAAGATTTTAGGGCCATTTCTTGGCACCTAAGCTTCAGGACCCCCTGCTAATATTCACCCAAGTGATCTGGATTTATTTCCTTTTAACTGGGAGGAAGGCATAAAATAAGGTCTTAGACATGTAGGGAATGTAGGGAACCAGAGGATTTTTACTTTAATAGCAATAAATGAGTCTTCCAAACTCTCTTTCCCTTAACTCACATCCTTCTCTACCTCTTCAATTCAAGCTAATAAGTATGATTACTCCCAAAAATCTAATTTTCGGTTGTGGTTTAACACACAGTTCTTTAGAGGATGAGGCGTTAAAGCCCAAATTTTCATAGTTGAGGAATATACAAAGCATTGCTACAGCTGATTTAAGTTTTATTTATATTTTATTTCTCTAACTGTCTAAGCTAGTAGAAAACAAAATGAGGGATATGTTCATTAGGACATCAGTAATAATTGGCTGAACAATCTTGAAGGAAAAAAGAAGGCAGCAACATGGTGCTCTAGGCAAAGAAGATAATTCAGATGATGGAAATAACCAAAAAATAGCATACTTTTAACATACAGAATATAACTCAAAAGGGCTACAGTTCAAAAAGTAAATTAGGCTCCATTTACTCTATCTCTAAAACATCTCTTTTTATGCTGCTGATGGATCAGATGAAAAGCAGAAAAGAAAATAGCAAGAGCAGGTTTGGGCAAAGAGGAGTCAAAAGATCTCCATTTGTGAAAGGACAAATGAAGTGTCAGCAATAAAAAATGATTACCAGTGGAGTCAGAAAAAAAATAATGACATAAATAGATCTTGATGACCACAAGTGATAAAATCAATACATTCCATATCACAGTTGTAGGTACTAGCAAAAGGTGTATTTTCTCACTTCTTTTTCAAGCATTCTCCCATAGGAAGCCCAGCTTAACACGCCAAACTAAATTAAAATGAGGACAACGAAGGGCTGAATTGTATTTTCTTAGCACGGGAAAGCAAGAGGAGATTCACTGTGAAATCTGTAAGAAAAAGGAACCAGGGATGTAAGTTAGCTGGTAGAGTTTTTGTTTAACATGCATGGTATGTTCAGTGACAAGCATCACATAAAACAACTGTAGTGGTGCACTCCTGTAATCATAGCACTTGGAAAACGAAGGAAGAAAATCAGAAGTTCAAGTTACATAGAGTGTTCATGGTTAGCCTTTGATAATTGATACCCTGCTTCGGAAGAAAGATTTATGTAGCAAGGTTTCTCAAGAAGTATGTGTGGGGATTGGAGGAGGAATAATTTTGAGACATGATGTTCAGTTACAAGTGTAGAACATATGATGATGTTTGTAAACGGAGACTCGCTGAGGCAGCAAGAAGGAACCAGCACTTCAATAACTGCATGAGGAAGAACTAAGCTGGGGTTCCTTCCTCTTTTAAGTTTCCTAACAAGCTGCCGAGAAAACAACAGCAACTGTACTTATGGGTTTCAGACAAGGAGTCCCACCACTCCAATCTCAATCGTAAAAGCTGTTATTGTGCTTTAAATTGTCCACCAACCTTTGTTTGGGCCGCATCATATCTTCATCCTTACATGTTGAATTAGTAATGACTGGAAAGAGAGAAAGAGAGTGAGAGAGAGAGGACTATTTTTGTTGATTTTATAAACTAATTTGATCTCAATATCAATAAATACTTTTCTATATTTCATCTCACTGCTTTAATTATTTTCCTAAGCATACCTAGTAATATGTTTAATCTGGAGAATTTATAATTGAAACTTAATAGGAAATGTGGGTTTGTTGTAGCTTTTAAAGTCAACGTGTTGCTATGTAGCTCTGGTTCTCCTTGACTTGTGTTGTAATCTCCTGCTTTAGCTTCTAGAGTCCTGAGATAATAGGAATGTACTACCGTACCTGGCTTTAGAAAAGTTATTTTTACATGTGGGCTACAAACTTTCATTTTTAGGGATCCATGCTATTTATTTTCAACTTGGCTTGCCTATGGCCTGATCACACAGTATCTCTTAAATAGGCTACTTACCTCCCTCTAAGAGATTCATTAACAGTCTGAATCCTAACATCAAATAAGCCATAAAAATGTAGACTACATAAAAGACAGTGATTTAGTATTATACAAACTTAGAGGTAGAATGTGTTTGAGAAATTATCACAATTGCTTTTCAAAGAGATTACTTCTCTGGATGGTGAAATAATAATAATCATGACTAGTATTAGAATTCTATTTTTAAGCCTGCTATCTTCTCTGATAGGATTCTGTTAAAAATCTTCTATGATAAGCCTTATGATGCCCCATTTTTCTCCATCAATAACTAAGACAAACAGTGGTAGTCCCATTTGTGCCTGGCTCCATGCTAGGTGCTAGGAAAAAAATCATGAGGGCCATGACGGTAGTTCAGCAACATGATAGGGATTTACTTAACATGAAAGAGATTCAAGTTAAAACCTGAAAGTTAAAACCAAAACTGCAGTACAACCAGTCAACTTAAAAATACAACCAAAACAAAGCAGAAAAGGAAAAGTAAGAAAGAGAACTTGGTTTTTGATTGAAGAGGGATAATCCCAACATATAAAAAATATATGATGCAATGCTATGTGAACTTGGATAAAAAATTTACTAAAGACAAGTAGTAAAAAGTTAGGTTCATAGCATTTGATATCTTTTCTAGACATCTATGATTCAGAGAAGATAAGTTTGGGAAGTCCCAAAAAATCAAGCTGTGATTACAAGGTGAAGTTCAGTTTTGCATTGACTCAGTGGTTAACCTGGCACACTTCATATCATGCTATCATTTTAATCCACCTGCCTGATCAAGTTTACGAAAGAAAAGCGATGAGAATCCTAACATGTCATATGTGACAGTAGTAATGATTAAGAATGAAAATGACTAGAAAATGTTTGCTCAATCTTAAAGGCACTAATGTTCTGCCATAATCATCCCATTAATCACTGACTACAGTTAAGACTTCAAAGTCAAGCTTTGGGTGTATACTATTCTATATGGGCTATTATGACAAAATACTATGAACTAGGTACTTAAGTAGAGAAAGTAATTTTATGTTGTTGGAGGTAAGACTTCAATGATCCTATCTTACTCTAGTTATCTGTCGGCCTCTTTTGCAAGTATCACTACACTGGGCCTTAGAATTTCAGGATAAGGGTTTGGGGACACAATTCAATTAATAACTATGCAAGTGTATTGCCAACAGAATGAGAACCAATCGTATAATCACAAATTGATTATTCTGTTTCAAGCCAGAGCAAACTTCATTATGTTATGCCTATATGTAGCTTTCACTTTTCCTATGATATCTCTGAGAGATTTTAATGAAACTTTTTTTTAAATTTTAGAACACCATGGAGAAACTGACAAAAATGTAAGGAACCATGCCTTTTTGAGGCATGAGTTACAAATGTGTAATTTCTGCCCAAAGTCTTGGAACAAAATTAAGAATTAGCATAAGAAGTTAAATACTGAAGTCATGCCTTGAAGCTGCTGTTAACATCTGACTACATTGGTCTCACTTGGGATATGTTTGCAGCTACAGTTGAGATTTTATTACGGTGAGCAGAATAATAAAAATAATAATCAGAATAAGACACCAGTGAAGAATGAAATCAAGTGTCACCAGCGAACAGCTATCTGGAGATAATAAATAATGACATTGCCATTTGTTAGAAAATGGAATATCTTATCTTATTGTTCAACGAAGGGTAAAAGGAGTCTTGAGTAACAAAAAAAATGTAATAGATTAAAAGACACAAAGTTTCAAGTTGCACAAATACAAGTCAGTAACTTACTTCTTTTCATTTTCTCACAGGTATCAGCTTGCCCTCTGCTCCTCTGTCCCTCTGTCCCTCCTCTTCCCTCTCTCTCCCTTCCCTCCCATTTTTCTTCTTTACTGTTAGTTATAAAGAGCTTCTATGTACTTATAAAGGGTCCTAGCACTGATGGGAAACAACCAAAGCTAGAAAATTTTGTTCTCTTATGGTAAATTTAAATATAATTTCATGTGAGAAAGAACTGCAAAAGTGCCCAACATTTAAAATACATTAAGCATTTCTTCCTTTGGAGTTGATTTTCTACATCAGGATTAATGAACTAAGGGAGTTTGGCTCATGGGCTTATTAAAGGAAATATGATTAGTGACTTTGATAAGTTAGAAAGTAACTTCCTTAATCTTAATTACATTGTGTACTTCCTCAAGTCTTCTGAATTTCCAAAGCAATTCAAACAAACAAAGAAATATTAGAAATTGAAAAAACAAAAACAAAACTAGTCAACCTTAACATATGGTGGGGAAGTTACTATACAGAATCTGTTGAGTCATAGAAGACTTGATGCAGCAGACTGATAGCAAGATGACCAAAATAGATACAGGTTTGCTCTCCTTCTTACTGATGTTTTAAATCAGTGGAGTGCCCCGTGCTTTTGTGATGCCAGTGGCTACTCAGATCTTGGGTGTGATGATGGTGATGTAGTTAAGTTCAAGCTTTCCCAACCCTGCCAATCGGATTACTTCTGTATTGTCCCCATGTTATGATACAGATGTGAAATATCTCCCATGAGCTCATGTGTTTTAAGACGTGGTCTCTAGCTGGTGGCAGCTGGGAGGTTATGGCATCTTTGGGAAACAGGGCTTCACCAGAGGAGGGGAACCTGCCTTACCTGCTGTAGCTCAGCCCAGGGTTTCTCTGCTTCCTGTTCTGCAGAGCACTCCATGTTCCTCCGCCAGGGTCTCTCACTACCATGCTGAGCTAAACTCTCTAAACCATGAGCTGAAAGGAATCATTTCCTCGAGTAGTTCCTGTCATATATTTGGTTTATAGTGATGAGAGAAAGAACTTGTAACTGATTTTTTTTTTTTAGTGTATAGGGACAGGGAAAGAGTGGGAAAGAACAGCTGAAAGGACTCTCACCTTGCTTCCTCTGAGAAACTTCTTGGGGCAAGGAGGGAAAGAGCAATTCTTTGCTTATTAATATGCATTTTTATTAAATGCTTCTGAAATGAATACTGCCTCTGAATCGCTAAAGCAGATTATATCATGCTACCAAAAAGCACAAAATCACATTTATTCCCCCAGAAATAAAAAGGAACATGTTCCAAATGCATACTATAAAAAGTGCTCTCATGGTGTAATTGTTTAGAGTTAAGAGTGCCTAAATTGAATTACAAATTAAATAGACTTACAGATAATTGTTCAAAATAGGATTTTAGGACTAAAACCGATGACGCTTGGCATGTTTACAAGGTTTAAGCTTGGCCTTGACATTTTGACAATTTTGATATTTTTAAATAATCCAAGCATCAAACACATTTTATGTAAATGCATGTTTATCTCATTTAGGTTCTGACAGTTCTTGGGGATTACCTGCCGCTAATGGGGACATTTTGATCAGACTGTGTAGCTCAGTTTTATGGTTTGGATCTTAAATGTCCTTCAAAGCTAAGTCCTTTTGTTGGCGCTACTGAGAAATGGCAGAACTTTTAAAAATGGAGGTTAGTGAAAGCAAGTTAGGTCACTGGGGGCATGCCATTGAAGGGGATATTGACCCCATTGCTTTGCTGTCCAGTAATCATGAAGTAAGTTGCTTTGCTTCACCACACATTCCTATCATCATGTCCTGCAGCGATCAGAAGTCAGCTGGCCATGTGCTAAAATCTCTCATACCGTGAGCCTGGTCTTTCCTTTCTTATGTGGGCTCTTTTGGTTATCTTACAGCATTAACAACAAACTGACAACACCAACTAGCATTTTAAATTTCTAGATCAGGCTTTCAGTGAGTTTGAGAGTTTGTTTTGAGGTCTTTGACCCAGTGTGCAGTATCAGGAAGACCGTACAAGGAGGGAGAATGGAAGAAGGTGATGCCTACGATGCCTACGAGATCAGCCCAACCAACTGTGCTGATCAATGGGGTGAATGTCTCAGCGTGATCAACCTCCCAACCCAAGATGACTTTACATCCTCTGGAACTTTCTGGAAGAGGAGAGGCTTGAATAAATAAAGTTCAGTGCAAGCAAAAACTCTGATAAAGTTTTTTTTTTTTTTGCTTTGTAGTTTTTATATCAAATTTCTGATTGAAAAATGCAGCATGTAGAAGAATTTTGCTTTAAGCAGATTCTCTCGCTGTTGATAGTCTCACGAGAATGAGTCAGTTGGTTTCTGTGAGCACTTGGCTTGTTTGTATCTCTGGTTTCTGAATATTTTATAGCGGATGTTTGTTTCCCTAAGCATTTTATCTGCTAGAAAGATGAAAGCCTGAATCCATAGTTCACTTATTCCAAATTTATCAGGCTTAACAGAAAGGACTTTATGTACAGTACCATCACTCCTGACTCCTTCTGTTATTTCTTTCACTTTATCAAATTCATATCACTTACAGCAAATGTATTTTATCTTATTGCACTGTATACTTTCCCAGTTCACTTAAGTATTTTTTTCCTTGGGACTAAGCAGAATATAAATCAATAATAAGTATTCATAATAATGTTGGATGGCCAAAGAAAGCATAAGAGATGACAAATACCACTATTTGAAACTCAGGCGCTCTGAAGAAATCATAACATAAGTTACTTTAAGCTTCAGTTTTGAAACAAAGTCCTGTTAGTTTTTGTTCCATTGTTTCTAAAATATAGATAAATCCTGATCATCCAAGCTTGAAAGAAGAAACCAATTCTCTGTGTTTTTAAAAACTTCCATACAAAAGAACAGAGACACAATCCTCTTTGCATCATGCCTAGTAGCTGATGAATTTTTTCTTGTTATCAATCACTGTGTTTGAAGATGAATAGGCTGTTGAAGATGAATAGGCTGCATGGTACACACATCAGTTAGTAAGCTACTAAATACTTTGGTTAGAAGTAGTTGGTGGAGGAACCTTGTCCTGGACTGTTTCAGCCTGACAGTGTTGCCTGTGATTTTGAACACCTTTGTTGGTTCCTCAACTAGAAGACTAAGGCTTGACCTTTAGATAGCCTCTGGTATCCTGCTTCATTCTGAATGGTTGGCATCATCACTCAGATAATAATTTTAACAGTTTGAATATCATCCTTGGGTTGGCCTGCCCATGCAAGTCAAGGAAATAGTTGTGCAAAGTTAACTGCTAAATTGGAATACCCAAATAACAAAACAAAGGCCTAGGCTACCCCTACTGTTAGACAGTTTGAAGGGGCATTGAACGTGGCTTTGAATAAAGCCTTCGACCAATCATCCAGCCAGTAGGGTGAGCTCAGCAACTCAACAATGACAGAGAAATGTAATACCTCTGTAGCAAAGTGACGATTTGTCTGTGACAGGGAAATTCCCAATACGGACAGGAAATATATGTCAGGGATTTTAGAAGGTAGAGAAAGCACAGCTGGTATATAATTAAGAAGAATTATTGGTGGCAATAGAATCTGGCTACACCTAAAGGATGGGAAAGATTCAGAAGAGTGAAAGTAAGAATTCAATTCTTCTCTGTGGGATCCAGGTTACCAGTGCTGTGGGGTAGTCTTTGTCAGTGTTGGCAACATAGAAGGAACATAAAATTGTCATGGTCCAGTCTACCCCTCTGCATGCCACTTGTCATATGTGGGAAGTTTGGAAGGTCACTTCTGAACCTCAGCTCAGCGCTACCATGAGAATACTGTGGTCTATACCATTTTTTTAAAAAAAATTAGTAATAAGCTTGTTTTCATAATTTTCTTTAAGGTTATCTCTGTTAAATTAAGTGATCAGTTTTGACTGGCATTGTGGTATGATGTTAGCTCTGGACATGTGGGTGTCTGGAGAATAGTGGGTGGTCCTTTTGATTTCTCCTCTAATAATTTGCTTAAGAACTTTTAGGAAAACAGTCATTGTCTTTGAAGTCATTGGATGAACACTCTTTTTTTTTCTGAAATGAAGAAATGTAAATCACCATCTATGTTCTCAGCAGCTGTGTGGAGGAGGGAGTTCAGTGTCCTTGCTCTACAATTACCTGCTTTTAAACAGACAAGGCGGCTTCTCGACTGCAGGTCTGAAAACTCACCTTCAGTGTTACCGGAGCAAGCTTAAGGGAAAGTCCAATTTGAAACCCATGTGATAGTAATTGGTTAAAAACCAGCCATGGACAAGGAAGCACCCTGGGCTGCAGAAATTACTCAATGGGTAACAGTGCTTTCCTGCTTGCATTGTGAGACAACCTGAGTTCAAGCCCAGGAACCTGGCAGAAGGAGTAGCCAGCTCCAGAAAGCTGGACGCTGACCTCCATGTGCATGCTTGGAACTCATACAGGACTCCCCTGCTTAATCCCCAGATAGACACACTAACAATTTTTTTTAATGCAAAGAGTCCTCATATGCCAAGGCAATTACAGAGAGATAGCAGAACATGTTCTCTGAAGGACACAAACAAGCCAGGAGACCTCTTCATCACACAGTGCATTAGGAAACAGCTGTTCAGCTACAGGTCCTTGGGATAGCTCTTGTTCTGTTTGCACTTGTAAATGTTGCTTAGGCAGGAAAGCTGGATGAAATACTACAGAACGCTTTCCTCAGGGCCGAGTGAGCTAAACTTGAGTGTTTTGTTCTCATTGGTTTTTGTCTTTGTTTTGGTACTCTTCTCCATTGCTTCCTGGTTAAATTATGGAAATGAACACATCCCAAGAGGCTTTGAGGGAGCAGAAATGTTGCTTATAGTTGAGTGTAAACTCTCTCCAGGCCATAAGAGCTGCTTCCAGGGAGAGCAGCAACAAGGGACCTTAAGAGTATGGGAGAAGGGGGAAGGAGCAGAAGATCCCATTTTCTTTCCTCCTGCTGACACTTCCCTTGTGCAGGACTTTACTGTATTTGGGCATTTTTAAGATTAGAATTTACTTCTCCTGAAGAGAATGTCAACCCAGTTGGTGCCATAGAACTTGTAAAAGTTCCAGTTTGACTGTGCTAGGATTCTATTTACTTTGCTGTTGTATTAAAAACTTCGCAAGAGACTGAATTAGCCTGAGATCTTCCCAAGTTCATACAATGTAATAACTGCGCATGATAACCCCAGAGAAGCTTGAGATTAGAGTATCGGAAGAACTAGTTTTTGAAGAGACGTGCTTCATTTTCAGTCTGTTATATTGCGCATAAACCAGTGCAGCTCCCAAAGCAGCTGACTATAATGCGGCAACAACAGACAAAAGAACCGATGCCACAGCTCTGCACTATTAAAATGCTTAAAGCTGCGTCTTGCCTTTCACGGTGCCAGTGGTGTATCTGACAGGCGGCTGCTAGTTAGTCAATGATCACTTGCGTCGTTTGTTTCAGACATCTTAGAGATCAATATTTGGGTAATCAATTTGATCCTGCAGGCAATCTAATTGGTCTCTGGTTGCTTTTGGCCTATCAGACCAACCCTAGCATCTACTGTGCCCCAGAACACAACCTTTCTTTACCTTTCAATTTATTTCCAACTGAGGGTAGAAGCATCGAATATTAGCATTTTGAGAACATGCAATTGATTTTTCTCTACAATATCTCATCAAGAACTTAACTGTTAGAAGTTCCTCTCTTGTGGCAAAGGAAGTTCTGCTGGGCTGTGTTGTCCCATTCTGTGCTTGGCTGGAAGACCTTGGTACTTTGTATAACTCTAAGGGCAGGTGACAGCCCTTCACATGCCTCAGGGAGCCATGTTTGTCCTCAGAATTCCCTCATTTTCTTACATGACTCAAGATCATAGCAATGAACATTCTGCTTTAGTGCTCCTCATTTTAATTTCTTTCTTTTGAGCCATGAATTCTACATATTTCTCCTTGCATGCTCTCATTTTTAATTCTACATCAAGGTATTATCAGAAAACTTGACACTGTAGGTATTTCATGAGATTACTGAATGTAGGAAATTGGTTATACAGAAACTGAAGGACAAAAAAAAAAAAAAGCAAATTCTGAGTATCCCAAGGCAACACGTGGGTAGCCATCACCACTGTAGTTGGGATATAAGGATTGGAGGGCAGAGTTTTGCAGAGTTCTGAGAAGGAGCCTTGGGTTTGCTTCATTTTGGTCACTCAGAACAGAGCCCCAGGCGGCTGGGATCCAGATGACTGGGAGATCTTCCTGTTAATCTGGGGTTTAGCACTTGCATTAGGAGTTCCTGGACTGGCGGTCTGCTCCCCAGGGAAGAAGGGTCACCATACTCCTAAGAAGGCCAGAAAAGAAGGAGGAGGTGCCCCAAACAAGTTACAAATGAAGTCAGCTTCTCTTTTCTTTTCCCCACTCTCCATTGCCTCCTATTGGTGAAACCAAACAGGATTCAGCTGGTAGAGCAGCAATGCAATTTGCCATCTCCCAGCTTCTGGAAGATGAGTAAAGAGGAAAGGATTTGTGATAGAGAGAAAATAACGTTAGCTGTTCAAAAGCTCATTTCTAAGCCTTTTAGTAGAAACACAAACGAAAGTAGATGATTTTTAATCATTTTTTAAACAAAGGCTTAAAAATTCATATGTCAGTGTTCCCTTATTGATTCATATGTAGCTGCATAGGAAAAGTTGCTTCAGTTATTTTTAATTACTTTACATGGGCTCTTTTCATTGGGGTATGGGTATTGAATCTAGGATCTCCTATGCACTAATTGAGCACTCCACTACTAAGTAAGCATTCCACTCCTGACTTGTATCCACGGCCCTCTTTTTTCACTTAAAAATACATTTCTGAACACTCGTGTGTGTGTGTGTGTATGTTAAAGCAGACTTTGAACTTATGATCTTCCTACTTCAGATTTCCAAATAAATAAGATTATAGGATTATACTACTAGCTTCTCATTATTTTAAAAGTTATTTTTAGTTTAACTTTCTGCAAATAATTTTTTTTCTAATTTGAAAAATTTGCATTTCATTTAAGCCCTCTCTATGCCTCAAATGTATTACTTACAATCCCCGATTTTTCTGCCATACAGAATATTAGGACACAATTCATCTACTGAAACATACATGCATGCACACCCGCATGAATGCGTGTGCGCACACACACACACTACAAACTCTCTAGGGAAGTTATAACTGAAAAAAATTAACATCAGAGACTCATTATAACTTTCCTTGCCAGAGTAGAAAGGACAAAATTCTGTTAATTTTACATGCTGCCTTCTCCCTGTAAGTAAAGTCACATGAAATTTCGTTAGTAGTCTTGATGTTCTCCTTTGTGGGAGAAGAAAGATCCAGCTATAACAGTCTGGCTGTTACAGAAGGGAAGAAAGTATTTCATTTGTAGCAGTTCTTTTTCTAGAGTATTCTGAATTGAGGATCATTGAGGCAGATGAAAGATGAAGAAAACAATTTCCTCATCTTGAGAAAGCTTTCCTAGTGTAGATACAGAATAAAGAACATTGATCTGGGTGTTTGTGTGCCCTGTCTCTAGCCTAGACTATACTATTAAAGCCCATTTGCAAGTAACACTTCGAGCATGAGGCTTTTGCTATTAGAACAGGGACCATCATCTTAAGGTCTGCAGAATAAACCATGATAGGATGTTCTTGTTTCTCTTTTAGAATTAGGAGCTTTGGAAGAGAAAGGGGCAACACGAATGGATTTTGATCATTTGTTTGAAGCCCACTCTCTTTTCTTCTCTCTGTGGACAATGGGTAAGAGGTAATTGAATTTTGTGAGGCCTTTGTATCCAATAAAACTCAATAAAAACTTTCAAGTTTCATTTTCATTATTTAGGAAATAAATGAATTAAAAAAACAGACAAATTGAAAAAACCAAATTAAGAAAGACATCAGGTCACTGTAGAGTCGGACCTCAGTTCAAATTCCAATGTTCGCTCAAAGGCAGTAATCTTTGACGTGACCTCCCTAAGCTATAAATGGTAGAAAGAAAACTTAGCTCAAATGTTTCTGAAGAAAATGTCAGGTTGATAAATGGAGGTCACCAGTGTGATTCTTCATATGAATAATATTAATAAATAGTAAGTACCAGTCAAAGGTCTGATGGTCTACTCACTCTTACACTGGCATTTGACCAACTCACACATGGTAGCTCACAGAAGACACAGTTACGGTTGCTCTTAGTCTAGATCTCTGTCTCTCTCTGTCTCTGTCTCTCTCTGTCTCTGTCTCTCTCTCTCTCTCTCTTTCTCTCTCTCTCTCTCTCTCTGTGTGTGTGTGTGTGTGTGTGTGTGTGCACTTGCATTTTCAGTGGAGAACAAAGGTGACTTCCCTCCTTGGTTGTCTTCCATCAATTAGTATGTAAAGATTTATTGATGGAACCGGGATTTCTTTCCTGGTGAAAGGACTGTACTTCTAAACTCTCCTTAATTTCAAGTTTGGGTTCAGATGCAAGATAGAGAAGAAATGACAGACACTATCATTTCAGGGACTGTTGAAACTGTAAAAGAAATTATAAGAGTCTAGGAACAAAGTTGGTTCCCCTGTTTCCAAACCCCATTTCCCAGAGCACGGAACAAGATGTCAAATGTCTTTTACTAATGCAGCATCATTATGAGGTTACTAGGTATATACAGCAGTGTTTAAATTGTTAGAGAACACTGACCAAGAAAGTTTAAATGTTTTCCTCTAAGTAACTAGTGAGTGCAGGTACCACTAACAATGGAAAATTAATCTGCAGTTTTAGACTTTGAGGTAGATCTAGTGGTTTAGCCTACTGGACAGATTTACAGATTTATCTGTCTTACTGCCCCCCCCCCTTGCAAGTAACACTTTAAGCATGAGGTTTTTGCTATTATAACAGGGACCATGATCCCAAGGTCTGCAGGACCATTGCCACTGACTCAACAGATTGTGCCATCCAGCTCTTGTCTTCTCAGTGAATACCCTTTTCACGGGATCTCAGCCTGGACAGACCCAGGCCCCTAAGTCAAAGCCGGCTGGACTAGCAGAAGCGCAGGCTCCCAGTTTTCTCGCCAGTGGGGGTGTCCTTTCTTTATCCGCAAGAATCCTGGAGCCCCCAGCAGCTCGGCGATGTAAGCTTGACAGGACCTGTCTTCCTAGACTGTTAATTTCACAGCCGGATGAGTAGAAAGGTAATTTATATGGGTCACTCAGATTTAAAACGCTGCCATGTCTCTTGACTAGGTGGAATGAGAGGATTTAAAAGAATTATTAGTGTGGTCCAGAGAGACAGTCTGTGGGCTCTTCGACACAGTCCCGTACCTTTTCCATTTGGTAAATGCCCACGTGGCCGCCCCATGTTGACTGTGGATTACAAGCGAGATGAGAAGCAAGCCACTGGGGGAAGATTTTGTTTTCATTTATTTTTAATTAATTGCAAACTTCCTCTTTCATTTGGCTGGCCACGCTCTGCAGATCCCAGGGACACAGGAGCTCTGCCAGCATGGGAAGGCACTGTGAGAGGCAGCTCGTCTGCTTGCTCTCTGTCCTCAGGCGACACTGAACCACATCTTCACGCCTGGAACCCGCCTTCCAGAATGGCCCGCGGTCCTTCTGCACTAACTCTAATCCAGAGAGATGTGTTTGCCCTTAAAGATTTGCTAACATTCCTGGAACGAGCCGGTTTCTACTGGAAGGAAGCTGCTGAACAGCAGAAAAGCCAAAAGTCAGCCAGACAGATAGACAAAACTGAAGCCCGAAGGTCTTGGGAAACAATTACGTCTCTTCTGGGGTGTGACTGAACCGAAGTATATCCAGCTGTACTCTTGACACAGATTCCCTACCTCTCCAACGCTCAGCTTCTGCAACTATAGCCCAATCACAGCGTGGAATATGTGAAGCCCCTGGCGGCTGTGCCCTTCATAAAATAATTAGTAGTAGAATCACCCAAGAGGACAAATTTTTATATTATGTAATATTTAGTCCACATATTTAACAAGATAAGCTAACAGGAAAAACAACAACAAGAAAACACCACCGCCAACAACAACAACCTTCTTGTTCCATGACATGGCAAGCTAGTATAATAAACATTTCCTTTCTCTATAAATCCCTAGAGGACAGAAAAATGTATTAGTAACAATTGATAAAGTCATTGAGCCCAAAGAAAGAAAGAAAATTATTTTCTTGCCTTATTTGGAATAGTGAATAATGAGGATGAGAGGCGAACTCCATCACAGGCAAATTACATTGGTCCATCCAGGGATGCTTGGGATTGGAGAACTGTGTGGGGCAAAGAGGTGTTCTGTGTTCAAGCAGGCAAAGGTTACTCTCTGAAACACCTGGGAAGCCTCAGGAGAGAATAAGTCTGGACATTAATAGGCAATTAGCCTACATAAAGTAGGAGGAACAGAATGGCAAAGATTTTTGAAACCAGGAAAACGAAAGCAGTAAGTGTCAATAAAACCTAACGCTGGCTCTTTAAGAAGACACAATAAGAATTTTTCATGAGACTCAGGAAAAGCAAGAAAGGACATAGGCAAATTATGTTAGGAATCAAAAGCACAGTTGAGAATGGGGTGTGTGTGTGTGTGTGTGTGTGTGTGTGTGCTCAGAAACTATATGGTAGCAAATGTGAAAGAAATAAAAAATAAAAGCTTAGAATATTACCAAGTTTATAAAAATGATTAATGAAAGTAGAAATAGAAACATACTTAATTAGTAGGTAAAGTTAAAGTTAGACACAACTTTGTGAGGCAGCAGGCTAAACAGGTGAGTGCTGCACCTGATATTCCCAAAGTTCCATTTTGACATGAGCTTGTCTAGACAGTAGAAGGAAGTCCCTATGACTGACTCCACACAGATAATAAAAATGTAAAACTAAAAATTTTAGAATTGTAGGGCCACAGAGAAAATCTTGCTGGCTAATTTCATTCATGAAAAATGATGCAAAATCATAGATAAAATATTAACAAAGCAAATCCAAGAATGTATTAAAATATATAGTGTGATCAAGTGGAATTCATTTTGGAAATGTCAAGATGATTAAACATTCGACAAATGTATTAATTTTATTCACCATATGAACAGATTGAAGATGAAAAACATAATTATCTCAACAGATTCAGAAAAACTACTTGATAAAATTCAATACCCATTCAGAACAAGAAACAAAGTAATTCATAAATTCAAATTAAAATTGAAAGGACTGGAAAATTCCTTGATCTAATATAGAATATCAACTAAGGACTTAGAGAAAATATGGTAATTAATAGGGAAATTTTAGATGTTCCATTCAAGTCCTTTGTAAATAAGTGCTCAGCCATTACTTCATTTAAATACTGTACTAAGATTTTAGCCAATGAAGCAAGACAACTTTCAGACAGAAAGTTTTCAGACAGAAAAGGTCAGAAAGAAACAAAACAACTATTATTGTCATTGTCAACATGGAAAATATAGAAAATTTATAAGCTGTTAGAATGACTCCTGCTAATAGCTGACTAGACTTCTTAGATCCAACAGCTACATTTAAAATCAGTAGTGTATTTTTGTATCTCTATAAAGTGTAGTAAATATAACAAGATAAATTTAACAAAAGAGTTATTGTCTTTATTAGAACAATTGTAAAAGTATAATATGCTATCCGAAAGGGTTTTAATAGGGAGAGAAGATATGCAAAAAATTCAAAACTTAATTTTAGTTTAACTTTCAAATTGATTATTATTATTTTTCTTTTTGAGACAGAGTATTACTGTGTAGCCCTACCTATCTAGAAGCTTGCTATGCAGACCAAGCTGGCCTCGGACTTGCAGAGATCTGTCTGCGTCTTTCTCCTGAGTGATGGGTTTAAAGGTGTGCACCACTGTGACCAGCAGACTTACTTTTTAAAGGGTGACAATTCTTTGATTAATTGATAAGGAAATTCTGTTTTTAACGAACCTTGTAAGTTAACCCAAATATTTACACAAAAGTAAACTGAGAATTTTCTAAATTATTTTTTATAGACAGAAATTGAGAATGGAGTATAGAAAGGGGGTAAGAAAAAGAAGGAAGGCTACTTGCCTCAGCAAGAGTAAACTGACAAAACCAAGGAAAACTATTAACACAGGGAGAGAATGAGACAATGGGGAAGGATTCAGATCTGGAAACAGAGTATTCACTGTGTGGGAAGTTCTTGTCTACATTGATCTTATGAGTGGTCAGCAAACTGTGTCACAAAAAATGGGTATCCATAAAGAACAAGGTATTAGATCCCCAATTCATACTGTACTCAGAAACTCATCAGATGGATTAAACAACAAATGTGAACAAATAAATCTTTATAGTTTTCAGGAAAGAAGGCATAATGGCATCATGTGTATTTTTAATTTTAATTTTATTATGATTATTTTACAATTTATTCATTTTGCATCCCAATTGTTGTCCCCTCCCTCATCTCCTCCTGGCCCCACCCTCCCTCCATCTTCTTCCCATCTTCTTCTCTAGGTCCACTGAAAAGGGGGAGTCCTCTTACCCTACTATTTGACCCTAGTCTATCAAGTCTCATCAGGACTGTCTGCATTCTCTTCCTCTGTGGCCTGGTAAGGCCACCCCACCAGAGGAAAGTGATCAAAGAGGAGGCAACCAAGTTCATGGCAGAGACAACCCCTGTTCCCATTAGTAGGGAACCCACATAGAGATTGAGCTGCCTATAGGCTTTATCTGAGCAGCAGGTCTAAATCCACTCCATGCATGGTCCTTGGCTGATGCATCAGTCTCTGGGTCCCTGGACCCAGATATTTTGTCTTTGTTGCTCTCCTAGAAAAGCAGACATGCCAATGTGGAAGGCTAAATATTTCACAGGGAACCGTCTCTAGACAAAGAGCTATAAACAACTAACAATGGATGGAAGAGGAAAAATTAATCTCTCCCAGGGATGAGCCCCTTATTAGTCACTCAATGTAAAATGGTCATCCCTGAAACTTTATACACACAAACAACAAACATGAATTCAGTAGGTTGAATTTATGTTTGTGGATTCATATACATACACATATGTACATAATATACCACATCTATTATCTATCTATCTTCTCTTTATCATTTCTCTATGTATCAAAAAGATCATCAAGGGAAAGTGGCTATACATTTTAAGGTCATGGGAGGAACTGGAGGAAAAAAGAGAAAGGGAGGGTGATATAATTCTATTTTAATTAAAATATAAGATAAAACTTGAAAGTTTTCTCTAAAAAAAGAAAAGAATGCTAGTACATTTGATTTAATTTAAATTAGGAGCCAGTGTAATAAATATTTTGTAAACGGAGAAAAAAAATAAGCAACTCACACCAAAAGAAGGCATCTTCTTTCTATGTAACTGACAAAGAAATAACATTCAGAATATATTAAAACGTCTATAGTTCAGTAGGTAATGAACCTGTTTGAAAAAGAAATACAAAAAAGCTGTTTACCAAAGTTAAGATTATATAAATATATGAAGATAATTTTAACTACTTTAATTCATGAAGAATGCCCATTAAAATGAGGTGCATTTCACTTCAGGAGATAAGAACAATGGATTATCAAATGCCAATAAAAAGTAGAAAACCAGAGCCAGGGAAAGCCATCACGAGGATAAATAGGTATAACCACTTTAGAAAGCATTTTCTATCTCCCCCGCCCTGAAACAAAACAAACCAAAAACAGGAAATACAACAACAAGAAAATGAAAATCAAAACAAACTAAAAAAAGAAAGAAAGAAAGAAAGGAAGGAAGAAAAGCAATAAAACAACAAAACAAAATGCATACATGCACGAGCTTGTGCCCACACGTGCGTGCACTTGTGGTTGTGCACACATACACATACATACACACACACAAACACACACACCAAGACAAAGAAAACCAAAAACAAACCATGATGTCTGTTTAGTGTTGGCCAGCTACTCTTGTTCTGAAGCATATCCTACTGGAGAAAATTGCTCTTCTCTTTTCCAGATATTAATGTAAGTAGCTTCTTGGTCAGGGGTATGACTTAGTTTCCACTTCTCAGTGCTGAGATTTTGTCTGGTTTGAAGCTGTGTGGGTCATGGGAGAGAGTCTCAGTCTCTATGAGTTCACATGTGTATCTGCCTTGTGTCTAGAGGATGTTGTTTCTTTGGAGTCATTTACCACCTCTGGATCTTCCAGTCTTCATAGATCCCTAAAGCCTTGAGGGAGGTTGGGTGGGTAGGAATGTAATGGGAATCTGGGAGGAGCTGGGAAAGGGGAAAGAATTTGATCAAAACATATTGCATGAAAAAATGTTAAATAAAAATTAATATCAGTAATGAGCTACTTAATGTTTCCTATTCACGTTTTCTATTTTTCAATAATTAAGTTGAAAATAAAAGAACTATTTACTCCAAGAAAATAATACCTTATTAACTGACAATGACAACCATGCGTGTATCTCAACATTTTAAAAAATCTTTGCTAGCTGTACACAATAGACAATCTCCCACACTGTTGCACAAAGAATTACTTACAAAGGCTTTTACTGTTGCTCTGTTTATAAAAGCAAAAACAATATGTTTGTCCTTTATTAGGTAGCCAGAGACAGAAGCTGGGTTTGCTTGCACAATGGATTTAGCCCAGGAGTTAAAATGAATCAACAAAGCTATGAATATCAGTTGTAATAAAATTCACAGTGTATATCTAATAAAAATATGAATTAATACTAATTCAGCATTAATATTTGAATAGAATCAAAAAAGAAACACCAAATAGTAACGTAACTATTCATGAACATATGCATATGTGCTAAAATGGCACAGACTGAAAAGCAAAGATGTCCCTATACTTGAATGGGAACATGGCAGGGTAGGAAAGAGGCAGGAAGATGTGCTGCTTGTGGTACTTATCCTGTGCCTGTGTATTTCATTGCTTTCAAAATTGAAATAGCAGAGGTGTAGAGTAAGCAAATGTGATGAAATAATGTTTTGAAAATGGTAGATATGTGATGGTTATATCTTTCTGTGCTTTTCTATTTATTTGAAATATATCATAATGAGAGTTAAAGAATTGAAAGGACAAATATGCAAATATCTTATCTGGTTAAGGTAAAGCTTAGAGCCTGTCTCTTTCAGGCTTCCTGGCCATCCACCTCCCCTACCATTTCCCATCTTTGGGAATTACTGAAAAGCAAACGATAAAGTTGTTAGCTGTAATTATATTTTAATTATTTGTAATTCATGTCATACAACAACAGACTTTTAGTGGCCCCAGTTTGGGATGAACATAGTTTAATACTGTTATTTTTTTTCAAGCCAAAGCTATTCTTTATAGATGTTTAGAAATATTCTCCCAACCTCATCTATTCTATCCAACTGGAAATCACAGATTTAAAAAAGTTAGTATGCAACTATGTTTTCCTGGAAAGTTCGTTAACAGGATGTCTGTGAGGTAAGGGTCCAAGTGCTCAACCTGGGGCCCGGCGCTCGGGCTTCTCTTTCCGCTGCTGTGACACTCCTCTGAAATCTCGTGTGCTTCTGCTTCTTAATCGTTAAGATGAGAGCATTGACTTATCTCTAAATCCTTTCCAGCTCCAAAGTCTTGTAATTTTATGAAGTGCGAGAGTGAAGTCAGTCATAAAATGAAGTATAACTGGAAGACACGAACCAAAGAGCCAAAGAGCTCCTATGACTCACAGAATCCTTCCTCTGTCATAGCCACAGAGTCACTGTTTTAGATTAAGGTGATGAAATTAAAAAAAAAGAAAGAAAACTAATATTTTTTGAAAACTAATGTATTTTAAAAATTTTTTGCTCACTAATGCTTTAGTAGAAAATAATTTAATGCACAGATTAAATATCAAGTTCCCTGAAAGATTCTTGGAAATAGGAAAAGGTGCCTCTTGATCTGAAGGTGAGAGTGTAAGGTCCTCGAAGGGAGAAGGCACTACCTTAGAGGGAGTCCTTGCTGCTTAGAAAGATGCATTGCACGCTGTGTGTTCACACACACAGATTGTGAATAATAATGGAGAGAACAAAGATGGATAGATGAAGGAGAAAGAGGGCCAATGACAAGCATTACCCGGCAGTGAGGATAGCTCTCTAAGAGGCATCTCAAATCTTAGCTAATCGAGAGCCTTTTCTTCATGACAGAAGGAATTCACGATTCCTTCCTTCCTTCTTTCCTCCTTCCTTCTTGTCTGCCTGTCTGCCTGTCTTCCTTCCTTTCTTTTTTCTTACAAACTATAGAAGTTACTTTTAAACCCTTGGGTCTACAATAGGGGTGTGGCTCCAATTTCAAGGTGACGTTAAAGAGGAGAAGCAGTTGATCAAAATCTGGAAGAAAATGCCCCAGAAGTTGCCATGTTTCATCAGCTTAGAGACTCTATATACAGACCTGATACTATTCTTGTTTTGTTCAAGTCACAGAAGGGTTACATAAGGGTTAAATGAATGAGACTGAATAAAGTAAGTTCAGAAGATTTGACCATGAACAGTGAGTGGATTCTTAAGACATAGGAAATTCTGAATTGATGTATGATTTTCAATTCCTCTACAGAAAAGAGTATTAAATGTAATTTCCTTGAATCTAATTGATAATTATTTTAACTAAGGGCTGGAGATTAAGCATTCTACATTCTGAAGGCTTTAAGGAGTTTGAGGCAATTGCTGTCACTGAAAATGTCTTTAGTGTCTGTTCTCAGGAGAATAATCTATCTAATCAGCCACAAGAGACTGGTGACCTCAAAGACAGCCAGTTTTGGACTTCACTACATTAATAACTCAGTGTCCACTCCAAGAAAAACTATGTTTGATAGATGGAAAGTTTTAAAACTTGAAGTTCAGGATATTGGGGCCATTATGCGGATAATGTCTGAAACGTTGCTTTAGAATTGTGTTTGGTAAGACAATCCAGTCTATTAGTCAGCTCAATGAAAAAAAAAAAAAAAGGAGGTGGCTATTTTGGAGTGGTGATTGTTTATTTTGTAGGGGAGAGAGGGAGAGACAGCTCACACAGAAATAATTTTATTCAGTAAGATGTGCTGCCCCTTTGTCATTCTACCACCACAGTGACTCCCTATCAAGAAGCACCGTCCTATGCTTCACAGCAAACAGCTCAACAGAACACAGAGACTGGGCCTGGAATGTTAAGCACACATGAGGCCCTGGGTTCAGTCTCCAGCATTGCAAGCCGTAAATAAAAATGCAGAAATGCAGCCAGTCCTGAAGACACCTGATCAACCAGGGTCCAATGAAAGGGGAGGAGGTCCTCCCCCATCAGTGGACTTGGAAAGGGCCAGGGAGGAGGTGACGCAGGGAGGGTGGGATGGGGAGGGAGTAAGGGAGTGGGATACAGTTGGGATACAAAGTTAATAAACTGTAACTAATATAAAAATAAATAAATATTAAAAAAACTCAGAATGCAGAGTACTAAACTCTCTTGCTTTTAAAAAACTCTTCTTTCATAAATGTGTTTCCCAAAGAATTTTAAAGTGAAAATGTTTGGATTATTGTGAGAACTGGTAGAACAGATTTTGATTTTATTTTCTCTCTGGATTGCAATAAATTCCAAATCTGTAAGAAAATGTTATTATTAGGTGCCTAGAATTCTAAGCCAAGAGTCAATATACGTTAAGGCTGAGTAAATTTCTGTGGAAAATTAAACAAGCATGATGTCAACCTTGGGAGGCAAAAAACAGAAGGGGCTTGCACAGTGAGACAAGGTCTGGGTTCCTTTGGGAGAGCTCAGTGCTCCTGAAGGAGGCTATCCCCAACCACCTCAAGTTTGTGTTCTTGCCAGATTTTTGCATAGTCCCTCCACTTGCTATTTGCCTCTGTTCTTCTGAAAAGGAAAAAAAAAAGTAATTGAAGAGGCAGATGTTCTAGAGAAAGAGAAAGCTGAGCTTGAGGCAAACACCCAGGGTTTTTCCTCAACTAATATTTCTTAGTTCCTGGAATTGTCTGGAAAAAAATAATAAGGTAAGTAGGAACCTGTGGTCTCCTTAGATAGGCTGCAGCCCAGGAAACCAAGGTTCAGATCAAAGACCATCTGTGGCTATCTGCCAGAGCCATAGGGTTCCAATCTAAATTTCATGATAAATGGCCAGGGCCTCGGTAAATCTGTCAGTTGACCAATTGATCTTTGGCACCAGGGAAGCTGGAATTTCCACTCACCGTTCAATCCATGGATAATGGCAAGCCCAGTATTTCCACCTACTAGTCATACAAACACAGATTTCCTAGTCAGGGGCATGGCCTCTCTAGCCATGATGCTCTCTTGTCATGTGCACTGCTATAATCAATGATCATTTCTACCTCCTTTGCCAGGGAGAACAGGTTTGAATTGTTTTCTGTGGGTTTAGCTGGTGGTCCTTAACTCATTCTTCTACTAGCAGGTGATATGTCAGAAGGGCATCATCTCTGGCTACATAAACTGTAGATTAAAAAATCTTTGATGTGTCTCATGGGTTTGATAATTCAAATTCCTTAATTCTGTCTTCTTGGTTGCCTCAGCTCTTGATTATAATGAGATTTATTTATTTATTTTCTTTTTAATGCTTTTACCTTGCCAAAGTATTCTTCCGTCCTGAGAGTCCACAGAACCGTACACTTTCCCAGCTGAGCTCCTCCTGTAGTTGCTGCCTGCCTCCCTCTACTTCCTGTCTACTTTGGACCTGCTGATTCTCACTTGACCTTCACTTAGCAGATTAAATGTTACTTCCCCCACAATACACTTGACCATTAATTTCTATAACATTCGTTGCTCCCCGCAGAGTGGGAGTGAAAATCTGCCTGTCTTATTCAACCTCGCCATACAGCTCAGAGCACATTCTTAATAGACATTTGCTGAAAGAATAAGAGCTAATTAAGAACCATTTAATCCTTGGGCACTAAACAGACAAAGTTAGTTACCTTAATCAGATCAAAACTGGGCCTCCTGCCCACACCATATTAACATCTGACTCGGAGCAGATGCTAACATTATATCACGGTATCAACCAGAGGATAGTGGATATAATCCATCATTTTTTAGACAGCAAGGTAGAGTAAAAGCATGTAGTTTAGTTTACCTTGCTATCCGTGAATCAAATACTTTCTCTTATACTCAAACTACGTAGATTGTATGTTATCCAGGCTTTGCTTCTTGGTCTATTATTATTAATAGTAGTAATAGTAATAGTAGCATAATTTTTGAGGGCCATTGAGATGTTTCAGCAGGTAAAGGCACTTGCTGCCAAACCTGAAGACCCAAGTTTGATCCCAGGACCCACATGGTGAAGGGAGAGAACTGACTCCCACATTGACTCTTCTGGAGTACACATGCTTGTGTGCTAAATGACTGAGCAAACAGACATATGTCAAAAGGAAAAGAACATTCAGTATACCAAGAAAAGGCTGCAAAATCACGCAACATTCAGATCTACCCTGAGAGGCTCTGAGAAGCTCTCCAGACTGTTCTTGCCTTGGTAATTTCAGGGGAGTTTGGAATTGTCAGCCACGTGACGATATTTATTTTTAAAACTCATTTTGAGTCTTTTGCCTTTCATATACATTAGCTAGAAATGCCAGAGCAAAATGCCCAGATTGGATCCTGTAAACAATACAAATCTGTCTCCCTGCTCTAGAGGCTGGAACTGTGAGACCAAGGTACCATCTAGGTGGGTCCCTCCTGTGTATTGTGAGGAAGAACCTAGTCCATGGCCCTTGTCTGGCTCTTGATGGTGTGCTGTCAGGGTTTGCATCCTTTGCCTTGGAAAGGCATCACCTAACCTCTGGTGTCATCTTTACATGCTCGTGTGTGTATGTGTGTGTGTCCCAGTTCACACTCTTAGGGAGAGAGCAGGCATGGTGGATTATGGGGTGACTATATTCTAGAGTAACTCACCTTAACTTTATTGATTTCTCCAATGACCTAACTTCCAATAGGATCTTATTCTCAGATCTAAAATTTCAATATATGAAAATTATGGAGAGCACAATTCAAACTGTGCTATATAAAAAGAGCAAAGACTTTACAGAAGCAAAAATTAGAATTCACTGAGAGCAAATAGGGTGGTTTTCCAAAACTCAAAGATTGGTTGTACTTAAAAGTCTCTTGTAGATACTGCTGCTTCGAGTGGACTTTGTCTCTTGCTCCCATGAGAAATCCAGTCTCTACGTCCTGAGCAGGAAAACTCAACTGGCCATCCTTGGATCACATGATCTCTCCTTGGTTTCAAGGGAAAGTTGGTGAAGGGAACTGATTTATTTCCTGTTCAGAAGAACTTTGGTCTCATTGTTTCATAATGTCTGCATGCAAGGGAGGATGAAGGTAATTACCCAAAAGAAATTTGGGATCTGGGACCTTTAGAGATAGAAGGTAGACAAGAAATAGCTAAAACAAAAGAAAAAAAAAAACAAGACAACATACAAAACAAAGAAACAACAATCCAGCTCTCCAATTAGTAACAGACTAAGAAATAACCTCGAGAAGAATGGTTTCTTCTGGTATAAACCAGGTACAGGAATGTTTCTAGGGAAATTGTAGTTCTGGAAAGCCATTTAGCTTCATTTCCTGCTGGTCTCTTTGGCAGTAAGCCTTCAAAATAGGTACTGGTTAAATAGGAGCTCTGAGAATATATGTCTTAGGCGTGTAGATTTTTAGTTAGCATCAGAAGATGGCTGGCTTTGTCTGTTACTTTTTGTTTTTCATACCAACTCTCTGACCTAGGACAGCGTCATGTACCTGTACACAGCCCGAAAAACTAACCCTAGGTGAAGGTCAGTCTGGGTGCTTCAGCAGTTTTTCATCCCTTGTGCTTAACTTCTGCCTTAGTCACCATTCTATTACTGTGGAGAGACATCATGACCACAGCAATTTCTACAAAAAAAAGGGGGGAGGGGATTATTGGGCGTTTCCTAGAGTTTCAGAGATTCAGTGCATTATCAGATGGCACAGATGATGTTGGAGCAGTAGTTGAGAGTTACATCTTGATTCAAAGGCCAAGAGAAAAAAAAAGAGAGAGAGAGAGGGATGGAAGTAGGAGTTTGAAACCTCAAAACCCACTTCATCCAATAAGGCCACACCTGCTAATCCTTCTAATCCTATCAAAGAGTTCAACTGCCTGGTGATGAAGCATTAAAATATATGAATCTATGGGAGCCATTCTTATTAAAACCACCTCAACATCTCTTCTACTAATTCTCTGAAGCTGACGATTTTCTCCTTTCTTCTTTAAGTAGTAGTGTCCTGTGTACAAACTGCAGGCTTCAAATTGCTTGCTTTTCTGGGAAGGTGCTATGGAATGAACCAGGTCAGGAAAAAATCCTTCTTCTGATCCTCAAGACCTCTGAGAACTGTTACTCTAACCTGCTCCCATCTTGGTTGATGAGAACTGGATGTGAAGAAGTTCTCTTACCCACCTGGTTTGGACCCAGTAGTGGACCATCAGGCCTTCATTCTAGAAGAAGATCCTGTTCTGTATGCTTTAGGAAGGAATTTAGAGAGGCCAAGAACAGAGAGACCTCACTACATGTGTCCATCTATTAGCAAATAGTTTACATGTATCAACATGGCTACCCACAATTCATGGAATCCAAGCTTAAAATAAATTATTAATCATTTAAAGATTCCCATGTCACATAAAATCTATATTATGTATGTATGTATGTATGTATCTAACTATCTATCTATCTATCTATCTATCTATCTATCTATCTATCTATCTATCTATCTATCTATCTATCTATCTATCTACTGCAGTGCTGAAGACTGACCCCAGGACATTGAGAGACAAGTGCCCTATCACTGACCCAATTTGCAGGCTCATGTGATATTCATTTCTCCAGTTAATCTTCTTTTGTTGTAGAGGTTGTGCTCATGCCCATTTTTTCTCCTATAGTTGAGGATGGATATGTTTGTGAAGTATAGACCAAGAAACTCTTGGAATTGAATGCAAATCTCTCTCTCTTTTTCTCTCTCATCTATCAACTATCTATGTATCTATTTATATGTCATCTATCTACTTATCATTTATTATTTATTTAAATACCTACCTTCCTACTCATCAGGAGATCACCCTGGGGGTCAAAACCCAAGCCCTTGCACATGCTATATCATCAGCCCTAATTTTTACTTTCCTCTTTTCTTTCTTCTTCATTTTTTTTTTTGTTATTGAGATATGATCTCCTAAAGTTTGCCAGGCTGTCCCTGAATTCATTCTATGGAATTGTAGGCCTCTGCTGTCAGAATAGCCATATACACACAGGTCTGTGATAACAAGTGAGAATGTGTCAATATTTACAGTCAGATTTCACTGATTAGTTATACCTTATACCATGCTTCCTACCCATCCAAATATCAACCAAAGTGTTCCCAGCATCCCCAGGGTGTCATCTTGCATGTGTGCAACAGTCTTACCGCCATTTTCATAGACAACCTATGATGGTTTCTGAAGTATCTGCTTCCTAGCGAGGGCACCTGTCCCTACCACTTTGGATTTTGCCTGCCGTAGGGATCCAGCTCCTTTCCTCCCTATCTGCACTGTTAGTGTGCCTCTTGGGTCCTCTGAGCTACAAGAACGGCATATTCTACACAGGATGTCAGTCTCAGAAAGTGAACTAGGAAGAGTGAGTCATAGCCACTTCTAACGTCAAGCTGACCATGTAATGAACACTTGCCGTTGCTGGAAAGATCAGTGGAGCAGCTCCATCGGCACCTGTCTCTGCCCAAAATGTGACTTGGAAAGATTATAACGTTTTATCGGATTAGCTCAAGGATCAGTAACTTTGAAAATTTATTTAGAAGGTTAAATAATCTTTTTTTGTGACTGCTCTTACCTTTCTGCCCAAATCTCCTCTAATAAATTTCTGCTGCAGCCAGTGATAGTCAAGAGGAAGATTATACTTTTGAGAGTTGTGGAAATGTTTGCACATCAGAAGTTTACTCCACTCATGAACAACCGGGACCTGTAAGCAAACCCGAGAGCTGTTTTCATGAGGCTGAGAACTTTACCTAAGCTAGAAAGTAGTACTTTTTCTTTCTTGTTATGCTTGCCCCCGAAGTGCCTGGTGAGCTCCAGACACACAAATACACCTTCCTTGGTACAGAGGTAGCCCTCAGCCTACTTAGCGTGTTACACGGGTGCCGCTCCATTTTATTTTCTCAGGAAGATGGTACTGTTTATATAGAATCAGAAGACTTCCTGACTATTGAAGCTGAAATTCATCGTGTTCTTTACCAATGTATTACAATTTGGGGGAGGGTACATTGTACATACTGGAATACATCACCGACCCCAGAAATGTATCCCTTCTTAGGTGGTCAGGGGCTTCTGTTCAAGGGTACATTTTTATAGAGGTGATATTTTACTGAGCTGGAAAACTTTCAGGCCTACCTCTTTTCTCCAACTTACTTTTATCTTTAACAAACACAAGAGTACTCATAGGGAGAAATTTTCCTTTAAAGTGCACTCTGGTGATTACCAGCAGGTCCATCAACACTGACTGAATTGAGAGTCAGAATCAGCCTGACTGATTACCTTAATCACCTTAATCATAGAATCGACCTGCCCTAGAATGGCCTCAACAAGGAGAGTGGCAGAAAAGCCACTCTACTCTGACAACTCCTCCTCAGGACATATTCTGATGCCCTTAATGAAGAGCTTGGGGTTCTATTAGGGACAAGATAATTTCAAGGCTTTGTCAGCTCTTCACTGTTCCTTTAGCAGTAATGAAGAGTTCTCTGAGGTTGTCTTCCTTAGGACATGTGTCATATCCTGAAGCAGCGCTGTGTCTCAGGTGAGCCTCTTCCCCTTGATGCTCAGGCATCACTGAAGCAGACTCTTTTCTTCTCCATGTCTGCACTCTGAAGACCTGTCCACCCGCGCTGGCTGCAGCACCCCATTTCCCCTCCCTGAATCAGCATCAGTGCTTTAGCGCTTTGCACTGTGAACGTCGAAGTGAATGAACCAAATAGATACTCAGTTTACCAGGACCAGAATACCTGAATACACAGGAACAAGGCCAAGTTCATGGTTAATATTATTTTTCAAGTGATACATTAGCATACAAGGAATAAGAGAAACAAAGCGAGCTTGTACAGTCACACTCACAGGTGGAACATTGTGATTGCTACTTTTTCTCATGATTTTTTCCCCTAGATTTTACCATATTGCATTAAGCCACCAAAGACTGTTTATTTTCTTCTATGAAAGTTATCATGGAAAGGCCTGTAAGATGGCTCAGTGGGCAAAAGGACTTGCCTTCAAGCCTGATGGTCTGAGTTCAACCCCTAAAACACATATGGAAGATGGAGAAAATGACCCATACAATTTGTCTTCACCTCTACATGTATACCATGGTCTGCACATTCCCCTCCTCCAATGAAGAAACAAGTGTAGAGAAAATATTTTCTTCTTAAAAAAAATGTGTGTGAATGTATGTGTATGTGTGTCATGTGTCTCTGTGTGTGTTGTTTTGTTTGGGTATCCACATGCCAAGACATGAGTGTGGAAGTCAGAGAACAATTTGCTGTAGTCAGTTTTCTCTTTCCACTTATGTGGGTTCTGAGAAATGAATTAAACTATCAGATTTGGCAGCAAACATATTTATTTACCCTCTGTGCCATCTTGCTGGTCCTCCCAAAACATTTTTCCATTGACTTATTTTATAGTTTATTTACTTTATATCCCGCGTGTAGACCCTTCCCTCCTCTCCTCTTTGTTCCGCCCTCCATCCCACTTTCCCCTATTTCCTTCTCCTCGTCCACAGAAAGGGGGAGGCCTCCTCCCTACCATCTGACACTAGCCTATCAAGTGTCATCAGGATTTCCTGGATCCTCTTCCTCTGAGGTCTGGCAAGGCCTGCCTGCCAGGGAGAAGTGATCAAATTTCAGACAACAAAGTCCACGTAAGAGACAGCCCTTGATCCCCTTACTTGGAGGACCCACATGGTATTGAGCTGCCTATCAGCTACATCTGAGCAGGGGGTCTAGGTCCTCTCTATGTGTGGTCTTTGGTTGGTGCATCAGTCTCTGCTATGCCCTCTGGGCCCAGATTTGTTTGCTTTGTTGGTCTCCTGTGGAACTCCTGTTTCCCCTGGGTCCTTCTATCTCCCCCTTCTTCCAAAAGACTCCTTGAGCTCTGCCCAAAGTTTGGCTGTGAGTATCAGCATCTGCTTCAATCCCCTGCTGGGTGGGGTCTTTCAAAGGACATCTATGGTAGGTTCCAGTCAAGACAGCATCTTCAACAAATGGTGTTGGTCTCACTGGATGTCTAAATGTAGAAAGATGCAAATGGATCCATATTTATAACCCTGCACAAAACTAAAGTCCAAGTGGATCAAAGACCTCAATATAAATCCAGATACACTAAATCTGTTAGAAGAAAAAGTGGAGGAAGAACCTTGAACTCATTGTCACAGGAGACAACTTCCTGAGCAGAACAGCAACAGCATAGGCTCTAAGATCAACAATCAATAAATGGGACCTCATGAAACTGAAAGCTTCTATAAAGCAAAGGACACTGTCATCAGAACAAAATGACAGCCTACAGATTGGGAAAGGATCTTCACCAACCCTATATCTGACAGAGGGCTAATATCGAAAATATATAAGAGCTCAAGAAAATAAACACCAACAAACTAAACAATCCAACTAAAAAATGGGGTACAGAGCTAAACAGAGAATTCTCAACAAAGGAATATCAAATGACAGAAAAACATTTAAAGAAATGTTCAATATCCTTAGTCATCAGAGAAATGCAAATCAAAAGGAGTCTTAGATTACATCTTACACCTGTCAGAATGGCTAAGATCAAAAATTCAAAGTGACAACACATGCTGGAAAGTATGTGGAGAAAGGGGAACCCTCCTCCATTGCTGGTGGGAATGTAAATTTGCACAACCACTTTGGAAATCAATCCAGCACTTTATCAGAAAATTTGGAATAGTGCTACCTCAAGACCCAAACATACCACTCCTGGGCATATACCTGAATGATACTCCCAAAACAGTTTATTTATTTATTTTTTGAGTCGTCAAGAGAAGAATAGTGCAGGGAGGGAGGGTGGGACCACAATATTATTGTTCAATGATGGAGCTGCATTTAAAGTATTTTCAACGATCATGAGATGGAAGATGATGCTGGTAGCTTGTCCCTGGTAGCATGCTCATGCATGCCTGTATTTTGGTTAGAATTTGAACACTGTTTCCCTGTGATTTGTGTCAATTCTCCTCCTCTAGGAAGGAAACCTACATTTATTAATCTTTGAAGTCTTTCAGTTTGGAATTTGCAATATAACTTTGCTTATGTCTTTTATAAGTATGCCTTAAAGTCAATTTACAGTGGCTTAGAAAAATATTATAAGCACATATTATGTTTACTTTAATCAAAAAAAATCATAGTAATAAGCAGCCAGGTTTCAAAAATTCTGTCTTCTGAGCTAGCTGTTACCAAGGCTCTAAAGAGAGAGGGTGGGTGGGAAGTCTTACTTGTAAGTGTGCAGAACTGGTAAATCTTTATGATGTATACTGAAGGCTCATAAACTGCCTCTTCCATGTTTGTACTGATGCCCTTTTCATTCTTTTCCTCCTGATTGAGCATATGCTTGATGCTAGAGTTTGTCTGTGTTAGATTGTCCTGTTGGAACTTTCTGCCCTGTCATTTCATGACTGTTACACTTTTTTGCTTTCTTTCTGCAGGTTTCTTTCTTTTAGAATACTATTTTCAATGGAAAAAAAAAGAGAAAATATTGGGTAAAACCTTTCTGTTTTTTTTTTCTATTGCATTTGAAAAGCAAATGAAGTGTCCTAAGGGTCCTACCCTGTGGGACATGAAGGGACTCTTGTTAGCACTGGGCACGTAGCCCTGCCCATGAACCTTGCATAAATAATTCCCCTAAGTGTTTAGGGAGTGAGGACTTTTGACATCAGAAAGCTCTGCAGAGACTACTTATTCTGTGGTTTCCACTTGAAAATCAAGTAAAGGTCTTGATCAAAAGACACCATTTTGAAAAAAAAAATCTCAATTTCCACAGAAAAAACATCAGAATTAACTGAAGAGGAAAAATAATAGTTTTGACAAAAAGAATCTGTGCATCCTCAAATAAGCACAGGACCCTTCCAGAAATTTCCAGACAGTGGTAGATGGTAGTGGGAGTTGCTATCATCTTGTGCAACTCAATATAATCTTCAGAATACAAAGAAAAGTAGACATTACTTTCTTCCTGTCCATTGGCTTGGCTACCAGTAGCACAGTGCCAACAACAGGAAGCCAGGTGCTTAGTTCCTCAGTGCAAATGCCCCAAAAGTGGTCTCCTTGTTTCAGCACTGACTGCCAGCGCCCCCTCCTGCCTCTGCAAATTCCTCCCATCTGCTTCCAGGAAGATCCCAGATCGTACTCTAATAGTTCATTCTAATGAAAATTGGGCTCACTGGAAATGTCCCACAGGTTAAATCCTCCTCCTTAAGAAGCTGTTTCACATTTGTTCCAAATTTTTGAGGAGATTTTCTGAGCCAAGTCAATTGGTGCATGTTCTATGAACCTGGAAGATGCTGTAGTATTCAGTTCATTGTCTAGACTACAATTCATCCATTCATTGTTTGTTTGCTTGTTTGCTTTTATTTGCACTGCTAGCATAGGGCCAGGGAAATGTGGAGGTTCAGCTTAAAACAAAACAAAAAAATCCAAAAACGGTTTAGTGGTTGTCTGTCCATGGCCTCACTGTCAAGGTCAGCCCCTGGCTTGTCCTCCTACATGATTTGCATAGTTCATTTATACTATATATCTATATATGCACCTATATATGTGTGTAGTATATGTGTAGATATAATAAGACCCATATTTTATTGTTATATTCAAACACCACACAACCAAACCAAAACCAAACCAAACAACACTCTCAAGAACCAAAACAGATTGTATATACACACATATATGTGTGTGTGTGTAGATAGATAGATAGATAGATAGATAGATAGATAGATAGATAGATAGACAGGTATGACTAAAGACTCAATTCTTCTGTGAAGCTTCACTTACAGGCATCACTTTAGAAGGCCAGACCCTAACATTCATGTGGGTTTTCAAGGCCTCATTGCCACACCCTTGGATAGACATCATTAATGAGTTTGGTATGGGATGCATGAGATCAGGAGGTAGAAAATGAGCTGGAAGGACAGGGACTCCATAACAGCATTTTTGAGAATGTCCTTGCTAGGGTCCAGGCATTCCAGAAGAGAGTTCTGGCTCTAGTTCATTCTTATCTCCTGCCTTTGCCTTAAAGCAAGGTTTTGACAGGAGGAACCAAACAAACTCATGCCTTTCCTTTAAACAGTCTCCAACTGGTAGCCTCACCTTACCCTGGTTTCCAGGACACTTCCTACTCTGCCCTCCTTTTTTTTTTTTTTTGCTCTTCAGCTTTAACCTATGAATCTATGATAAGCTTCTATCTAGAGCTCAACCTCTGTGATTTGTGAATTTCATTCTTTATAGCCACAAGACAAAAACCTAGAATCAGTGACTTTTGGAGGTTTTGAATGGCTATAGTCGTCTTGTCCTATCATCAGAGTTTAAAAACCACCTGAAGAGAGAGGAAAGGCCTCGTTTTATCTCAAAGACATCACAGGTTCTCATATCAAAGTATAAAAGTTTACTGTTTAAAAAAAAACACAAAAATAAAACCTCCTATCCCAGTTTTTAAACATATATTCAAAAACTATTCCAGGTTAGGTTTTGTGATTGGGCCAACTCAGGAAACTAGCTTAATTATTGTTACGTATCTTCTGCCACAAAGGCCTGATGATTTAATTACCTCTTAAAGTCCATGGTTGAAGTGTACCTTGTAGAGAGATTTCAAAGAAACAGGAAGGACAGTTTGGTTTTTGAAAAGGGGGGTCATAGGACTGGAGTGTGAAAAGATAATTAAGGAGAGACGGGAGAAGTGCTTCAGTGAAGAAAAAGGCACAGAGTGGGCGTGAGTGGAGAGCTGGCGCTCTCCAACCATCCTGGCAGCGCGATAATGACCTCCTTATTGGTCTTCCCGCCTCTGCCACTGTAGGCGCAAATCCCTCACAGCTGTCACTACCATCTTCCTCAGGCCTGGCTTTGATTGTGTTATTTCCCTCTCTCAGAGCCCTGTACTGATGCCCAATTACCTCTCCAGGCAAATTAGCACTCTTAATCACAGCCATCGGAGTCCTCACCTCTGGTTTCCTGCAGCTAATGGCCATCCTCACCCCTGCTCTGGCGCCCAGGCCTCGGTGAGACCTGTCACCAAGACCACACCTCGTCCTCCAGCAACTTCTCCCTTTTGATGAGGTTGTGGGCTTTTGTTTCTCCAGAACACTGCCCCAGAGTACCCTTTTGAGTTCAGCCCTTTCCGTTTTTTTTTTTTTTTTTTTTTTGTTGTTGTTGTTATTTGCTGTCCAAGATGGCTGTAAAATTTCTAGCAGCACAGCTAAGCATTATAGATAGGCTTCTCCTTGAGGCGAGGCCCCTGACCTCACTTCCTTAGCAGCTATTGTTCTTTCAACACTTCTCTTGGCAAATGCTCTCTCTGTTGTGCAATATCTTTCCCCATCTTCTAGCCCGTTTCCTAAACCAGGAGACATCCTTCACAAGGCCCGGTAAACCATATTTTGGAATGGTGAACATTGGAGGAAGTAGCCTTCCTGCCTGTCTCCTCGTGTCTGCAGTTAGGGAGGTCGAAGTGCTCAGCTTTGGCAGGAGCAACGTGCCCACAAAAGCTAGGAATTAGCCTGACCTCCCACTGCAATGTCTTCCTGAATTTCGTTTCAATAACTCTGAGTTCAGTCTTTTCCCTCTGCGTCAATAGGATGAATAAAGGTTTTCTTGCCTGTCTCACATTATCCAGTACAGTTTTTTGCAGGACAAACCTAAGAAACCTTCTATTTCTTAGTTACAAAATAAAATGAAAAGTGCATCGTGTGCACTCTTTTCATATTTTCATATGATAGAAAAGAATGATCTTAACAACCATTATTTTAATAGTGACCTGAGCTATTCATGGCGAAGCTTAGGTGAGCTATAACTGATTGCATTCAGATACAATCAGTATATCACAGAGGAAATAATATATGTATACATTTATCTTATTGTATCTCTAAAGGGTAAATGTCTCTTGACGTTGGTGCCTGGATGAACACTAACGTATCCTGAATAGGAATTTTTGTTAAATCAAAGAGAAGACTAGTGAAATGTCCCTATGTGACAGAGATCTCCTTCTGTGGAAATGATGAGAAGCCTGCTTCTCCTATAAAAGAAAAGGAAACGGACCAACCTACAAGGCCTGCTTTCTAAGCTCTCTGAAAAGGAGCCTGAGTCAGACAGTGCAGCCCTGTCTTCCTGATTTCTGCATTTCTGTGATTTGAACTGTAAGATAATGTGCCCTACCTGTTTTGTTCAGCACTGTACACAGTTAAATGCTCCCTTCATTTAGGTTTCACCATAAAATCCTCCAAGGTTTTTTTTTTCTTTTGTAGACAGTCTTAAACAAGAGAATAATAAAATTTAAAAACAAAACAAAAAGTCATAAATTGTACACGAACATTTTATATGTTACATGTATGCATGCCAAGCATAATAGTGCAGTTATATAGATTTTACTGAGGAAAAATACAATGAATTTTTGCTAAGTGAAAAAATTTAAAATATTCCTCATAGACATCAGATTGAGTGCAGAAAATTATCTAGCATGTGTGTGTTCTGTAGGATTTTTGTGTGTGTGTGTGGGTTGAGAGTATAGCTCAGCAATAGAATTCATGGTTAACATATGGAAAAGTGGTTTATGAGATTACGTGTTTATGTTAAGTTCAAAAACTGTAAAGTAGCAACTATATGTCCTAATAACATTTCTTTTCTAGCTATCAACTCTGGACCATCCTGATGACCCTTACCTACAGCAAAGGGGCTAGCTGGGTCACTGAATCCAGGGTAGATGATCCTTTTCTCTTGTGAAGCAGACTTCCACCCATACTCTAAACTTTCTACAACTGTTTCTTGTGCTTGCCAAGGAACCCAACGGGATCTTCACCTTATCTGTCTTAGGGAGGTATAAAAATAAAACTTAACAAATTTACTTTTAACTTAACAGTCTCCCCTGGAATTTTGGACACTCTATTCTGGGTTTCCCACAAGAATTGTCATTTTGGATTCTAGGTATTGAAAAGATTTCCCTGAATGGAAGAGAACTAGGGTAATGATATGCTATCAATTAGTTATTTAGTATCAATTATCGTGATTTTTCTGAGTTTTCAGACTGATTCTTGAGCTTCAGAATAATGCCTCAGATTATAAAAAATAAAGTGGAACTACTGATGGTGCTGAACACGTCTTTGCATATAGATGAGAGAGTATTTGAAGTCCACTTCTGAAACTAGAAAGTACAAATGGCAAATTTGGACCAATCTGCTAATCTTTTGTGTCATGTCAAGATTATACAAATTTCTGTTATTATGTAAAATGGTCTCTCACAAATTACAAGTATTAGTCTATTCCTACATTTATGGACACTCCTACTTTTTTTCAGGGGACAAATGAGTTCCACTTAAAACTTTCTGTCCTTTCCATTTCTTACCCAGAGAAGAAGAAATTTAATATTGTATGTATCTTTCAGATTTTAAAGTTTAGCGATAGTAGTTTTAACAAGGACCTGAGCTACTTATAAATGTGCTTGGTAGTTACTATAATCCATCATCCATGGGGTTAATAAAGTTTACCTTCTTTAAAAGTCCATATAAATGGTCAGTTTTATGGAATCCACTTTTTACTATCTGATTTACACATTGTAAAGGACTGAACAATAGAAGTGATATTCCTTCCGTATCTCCTTTTTTTCTCTAATGATGCTATTTTGAAACCATTCAAACCAGACAAGAAGAGGTGTGTTTCTGAGCCAATCTGTAGGTTGACCTTCTCTGAGAGATGATGCTTTAGGGTCAAACATTTTTGTTCTCAAGTAAAGGACCAAGTTGTTCACAGGGAGGTTCAGCTGTATGACCTACCTTGTCCTCAGGAGTCAATGTGATTCATAGCTGAACCAAAAGCCCACTGTCCCCATTTTCCCCCTATTGTATGTCTTCTAGAGATGCTTCATAAACAACCGAGGCATAATTTTAAAGAACATATTGAACAGGAACATTTTATATGTAACATTTAAGCACACTAAGTATAATAGCCCAGTTATATTAATTTTGTTGAGGAAAATATAATGAAATTCTATGTGGGGCGTGGGCATAGCACTTTATTTCAAGATAACCTGAGAAATTTTCAAACAGCTCTATTAATACTTTACAAAATTTTGACAGCTTCAATATTTTTGTGTTATTTTTTTCAAGGAGGGACCATTGATTTGAGAAATTAAAAATTTTTCTGGAGAAGGAGCAACTTTTTATAAAAGTTGTTTTTACAAAATAACTTTCTTGAGATTAGAAGAAACCAAGATGGCAGTATCTCATTATATAATTAAGAAACAGAAAACCTGTTTGGGAGTGGCCCCTTCTGGCTCTGGGTAAATGTAGAGGGTGAAGGGATTGCTTCTGTAACAACCACCATAAACTTAGAGCCTTGAAAATTCATCATTATTATTTTCTAGGTGTCTTTCCAGGCTAAAAATCAAGGCATTATCTTTGAGAGATTTGTTTAGGCCTTTCAGCCTTTCTAGTTCCATGCCTCTTTGACTCACATATATCTTCAAATGCGCTGTATTGTAGGGAAGTATGGTACAAGAGAAACCCAAATCTCTACAAACAATATCAAATGCTCTATTGATGGCTTCTTACAACATGTTACAGCATGCAGGACTCAACAGTGTTGCTAAGTTGTAAGCCAAACTATTTGTCTATGTATGTATGTATGTATGTATGTATCTATCTATCTATCTATCTATCTATTTATCATCTATCTATGTACCTATCATCTATCCATCTATTTATATGAATGAAATTGATGGGACATTATGGTAAGGGTATCATTAAGCTCACTGATATTTATATAAAGCAAATAATTTACAAAGGTCAGTGTTTTGTTGTTAGTAAACACATTACTTAACAATACTATAGACTTGCTTCACTTGCCATTGAGGTTGAAGATCCATCACGTAGTAATCTCTGTAGTGTGGGCCACATACTGGGTATGCCCTGCTTTTCATCTTCTTTCTAAAAAGTATTATAGACTGTTACCAGTCCAGGAAGATGGGAAGATGATATTGTCTTTGTCTTTGCATATGCAGTAGCTCTCAAACGTCCAGATGTAGAACCATTTGAAAGCTTTGTCAATCATGGATTGATGGGCCTCATTGGAATTCTGATTCCTTTGTTCTGAATGGGACCTTTGAACTTGCACTTCCAAAAAGTTCCTGAGTGCTGTTATTGAAAAAGTTCAGGAACTGATGTTTTTCTCTTAGATACCTCTGAGACAGAACTGCTAGTGACTCAGCCCTAGTTGACCTTTTGTGCTTTTGCCAAAGCGACTTAAAAAGCTGAGATTGTGCTGCTGGTGACTCAGCCTTAGCTGACCTTCTGTACTTTTACTAAAGCAACTGAATGCTTCTGTGTTTCTGTATCGCTGTCTGCAAGACGGAATGTGTCCTCTGAGGTTTGACAGTGCTTAGGGTCACATGAATAGTGCTGTGGATTTGCAAGCATTTATTATAAAGTATTATTTTTTAGACTTGAAAATTTCCCCAAAGAAGTTACGCTTAAGGCTCTCTATGGAAACTGAAATCTCTCTTTTGACTTCAAAATTGTTCACTCTAGGGTAGCGGCTTATTTTTTTTAGTCAGGAGGTGGTTCAGCTTTTTGTTGTTGGTTTGTTATCTCATTCCCTTTGAAATTGCAGTTTGAAGTAATTTTTAAAGTTAAACTATCATTATATCCTGATGCCTATTGATTCATTTGGTAAAAATTTGCAATGTTAGAGAAACTACTAAGTGAAAAGTTTAAAAAAAGTTGTAAATAAATTTGAAAAAATTATAAGAATAAAATTAAAAAGCACATAAATCAGTGTGAACTAAAATAAAGTTTTCTTTTTAAATTTTTATTTTTTATATTAGTTACTTATAATATTATATATAACTTATTATATTAGCTAATTATTTATTAACTTTGTATCCCAGCTGTAGCTCCCTCTCTTATTCCCTCCCAATCCATCTGACTCTAGCTTAACAAGTCTCTTCAGGACTGGCTGCAATGTCCTCCTCTGTGCCCTAGCAAGGCTGCTCCTCCCTCAGGGGGAAGGGAGGGTGGTCAAAGAGCCAGCCAATGAGTTCATGTCAGAGACAGTCCCTGTTCCCCTTACTAGGACACCCATTTGGATACTGAGCTGCCATGGGCTACATAAGAACAGGGGTTCTAGGCTATATCCATGCATGGTCCTTGGTTGGAGAAAGTCTCACAAAAGACCCCTGTGCCCAGATATATTTGGTCCTTGGGGAGCTTCTGTCCTCTCCAGGCCATATTAACTCCCATTCTTTCATATGATTCCCTGCACTCTGCCCAAGGTTTGGCTATGAGTCTCAGCATCTGAGGTTTGTTTCTTGCAGACAAAAATGTTGACTTGGTAAGAATATTACAGTATTACTGACAATCACATCCTTTGTGTGGAAGTCCGAGTGTGTGTGCCACATTTTGTCTCCTGACTTTTACTTCTGACACACACACACAAGCATACACACACAAACACACACATACACACACACTGTGATTTTAGGGCAAAACTCATTTAAGGATAGCTTTCTCATCTGATAGAGAAAACACAACATCTTCCTTTATGAAATGGTATGAGTCTTGAATGAATCTGTATAGCAGAAGCACCTAGGGCCAATGTGGGTCATGAGAAAGCTGAAACGTCACTCAGTAAAATGTGATTTTTAAATTATGACATATTCTTCAATGAAAATCACCAGGACAGATTTTTTCAAGTGGTTTTCTGCTCTTCTCAGGCAGCTCTATATCAAATAAGCAAAACAAAATGGCAATGAATGTCAGAAAGCAATGAGGTGAACATTGGGGGTTCTTAGGGAAATAAATGCCTTACTAGGCATGCGTGAGATTCTCATACTACTGAAGACCTGTAAGGACAGAGAACATTTTAAGTTGGTCATACCTTCCGATTTTCATATCTGTGTTCAGAGAGAATTGCCTTGATTAAAAAAAAAAAAAAAGGAAAACCAACAACTCAGGATTCCACAAAAATCTTCCAGGATTCCACAAAATTAAGACTGTGCATGGAAGCTAGCCAGGATGCTCAAGGATTAGGAGGACAGATGGCAAGAGATTTGTGTCCACAAGGACTTCAAATACTAGAATGAAGAGATATAGAAAACAAATAGCTATGAAAACTTAAATATCAAGTGAAATATAATAGAAACAAGAGTATATCAAAATAGGCTTGCATACCTGAAAATCATCCAAATAACATCCCTAAATGTACAAATGAGAAAAAAAGGTAAATGCTGAAATCAATAGCTCTGTAATGAAATGAAACAAAGAATGAATGAAAGTGCAGAACTAAAGACACTCTCCAATCAGTAGCATATAAAGGCAAGTGTGAAAATTTAAAGGTGGTGGAGACAGAATGAAAAGAGCAAAAGGACTAGTATGCATCTAATTAGAAGATATAGCCCTGTGTAGACAACAGGGCTTGGCATGATTCAAAAGCTCCCCAATATGCTTAAAGTAAGAGATATTTAAAAAATACACACTATGCAATTTTAAAGTAAAATTTTGATATGATAGTCACTATGAACCAATCTTGATAAAGACCAGAGGAAAAATACATACCACTCATTAAAGAGTAGTAAAGGGAACAGCACCAAATGCTCCAGCCCAACGATAAATGCCAGAAGACAGAAGACGGTCTTACCTGCTGTCTTACCTACACAGATGCTGAAACTCAACTGTAAAAATGAAAGGACTCTAAAGATATTTAAAATAAAACTGGCAGCCTTTTACTCTTAAAATACTTCTACTTATAAGACTGTCATTAAAACGCAAACAAAAAAATCTGGGAAGCCCGAGCTGCAACTAAGAATGGGAAAGAAAAATTGAACCTCTGATGCTTATAACAAAAGGAAGGAAGCCTGAAAAAGTATTTGTTGATTCCTTAATATTTAAAACAAAACCAAAAAAACAACAACAAAAACCAACAACCAATAAAACAAATCCAAGAAAGCTTGAAAACAGGTACTCAGCAGAATAAGTTAAAAAAAGAGAAAATAACTAAGATTATGAGTGAAAAAAATTTTAGTTGTTTTTAAAAAACAAAGTAATACAGATAAGTTTGTGACAATTTACCAACTCAATGATTTGAGGCCTAAGTAGGATCATTCAAAGTTTTATATAAAACTCTAAGCAAGTCCAATAGGTAGATTTTTAGAAAATATAATTAAGGAAAACTGTTTCAATAAGAAATGGAGATCCAGATGGGTAGATAAAATGTAGTTCCTTATTGAAAATAGCACAACTGCTTTAATCAATGAATTCTTTCAGGCTTTAGGGAAAACATAGTTCTAACCACACATAAATCCTTTCAAGGATGAGGCCAAAGCACACTTACCAGGACTCACTTGCTAACCAACAGATAAGGACTCTATGTTAACAGAAAACTCCAGACCAATCTTACTCATGTCTATAAATGACAAAATGAAAACACTGTATTAACAACTTATATGTAGTAGTCTATGATGATGATCTAGTCAAGTTTGTCCCAGGAATGTAAAGACATAGGAACTTGACAAAGTTAACAAATGTGTTTCAGCAAATAAGAGGGATAAGGGAAAAGTGCTATTTAGTGATCACCTGAACCAGAAAATCCTGTGTTGTAACTGATCTCCTGCTTCTGATTGCCATCCTTTCCAATATAGGAATATACACATCTATAGAACCATCCTTTTCCATTATAGGAATATACACAGAACCTTATAGCAAACAGCTCAGATGATGGTGGATTTTGGAAAGGTGTTAAAAATTAAAAGTGAGACAAAGATTTTTACTTTACCTCCTTTTTAAAAAAAATTTGCACTGGAGTTTTTACTTAATTAAATACATAAAAAAGAAATAAGTATATGTGTTAGACAGGAAGCAACAAGACCGTTTTCTACAAATACTTTTTGTTGGTATAGAAAATTATTTAAAAAAAAAAACAGAAATAGCTTGTGAGAATGAACAGGAAAAAAAACAAACAAGCAACAACAACAAAAATCTCATCAAGAGAGTGAGTAGGTGTAGCACAGCAAACACAGAAAGTGTTTCTAAACACCAGCAGTAAATCTAACAGGCAGCGCTCAGAATGCCATTTTAAGATTAAAAAAAAATTATAAAGTACTTAGATATAAGTTAAACAAAATATTTTCAATGTCTGTGTGGAGAAAATGAGAAAACTTTATTGAAATACATTGGTAAAATAAACAAATCCGGAGAGATGGGTTAGTAAGATGGTATTGCTAAGACATTGATTTTCTTTGAATTAAGTGAGTTTCAGGGCAAATGAAACTCTCTAAAGGGGTTCTGAGATCCCTGACTATCTTAGGAAAATATTTGAATAGAAGATTGAAGGGTCAGGCAGAGCTCGGATACTCCTGATAAGGAGTGGGATAAGGCTGAGAACTGAAGCTCCAGCTATGAGGCCCAGTATTAACTTAAGCTAATTGAGAGACTGTGGTATCCGAGCAAACTTAAAATCTCATCAGTGAAGCCCTGAGCTCAGGAATAGACTTTCCTCCTATACTGCAAATATGTAATTAAGATGATATAAGTTTTATACCAACAACTACTCTCAAAGGAATTAAAAAGAACACCCCATGATTTACACAAAAATACTTCATGAATAAGTTAACAAGGGAGGAACTGTAAAGACACAAATGAGAGAAAAAAATGTAAAAAGTAGTTTTATGAACCCAGGATAAAAATTTTTATAAATAAAAATAAAAAGGAGTAAGTAAACGAGAGTAAATTTGATAAATTCAACAGAACATATAAGCTGCTGCCTTCACTGTAATTCTAAAATCCATTAAGCCATGAAATATAAAGCTTATCTTCATCTGCAAACTGATTTTGGAGCAAAATCCAGGACTTTAGTGTTTCCTTAGACTGGAGGCAAACATCCATTCATTCTGCCATAAAATATATGACTGAATTTGACTATAGAAGTCTCTCTGTTGGAAGTGTTCATTTTATATAAGGTATAACCTATGTAACTGTTATGAAAAAAATCTAAGACATTTTGATCCTAACTGTACTCAGTAAGAGATAAAGGACACAAATATTAGCTGTCTAAAGGAAAAACAACTGATAATTTACTATGCACGTTATCTAGGTCAACTCGGCCATTTTACAATGTACCCATGTTTCAAACATTGTGTTGAGTGTAAAATGGTGCACAATTTTTGTTTCTCTATTAAAAATATGTTGATGTAAGGAATAGTACAATAGTTTCATATATATGTGTGTGTATATATATATATATATATATATATATATATATATATATATATATATATATATTCCTATGCTGAATGCAGCAGTAGAACGAAAATGAACTCTTGATGTGTATGTGCTGTTACAAGCAAACCTCAAATAGCAATGAGCAAAAGTGATCTGATCCCATACTACTTATAAGAAATTCAAGGCTAAGTAATAATTATTGGCTATGGACAAAAACATTTAAAGAAGAAAAAAAAAAAACATGACAGCATGCACAGGCCAATTTTCAGTTCAGGCCTGTAGAAACTTCTAGGAAAGAAGGGAGGGTGGGAGGCATCTGCGTAAGAAATTAAACCCTGTAATGTTTCCTTTCTAAAAGGTTATTAAGCAATCGCGAAGATATATTAAAAACTGTGACTAAACACCAAGGAATAAGGAACAGGCTTCAGGATTTCTGTTACCCGTGGCTGCTGCTGGGAAGCTTGATTTGGAGGGATGGGTAATAAGTGCATGGGCTAGTGGGGTCTTGATTTCATTGTGTTTTATCATCCACACGCACGAACATATGTTAAGTGTGTTACATATTAAACAGTGCATTTAAAATGTGGATTCAGAATGTTCGAATCCTGCTATGCCTATTCGGTGTTTTAAAAACAGGTGACTTTTCTTCTCTCCGTTCATCACAAAATCGATTTCACGGCTCACTAATGTCCTAAGCAACTTTTTAAAAGTTGTGCCAGGGTCCTGAGCCCAGACTAGCCACCATTCTTATCCCTACGCATTACGGAGGCCGATGGTAAAGGGACGGGCTGATTTCATGTTAGAAACAATGTGAACTGACGTATCACAAATGAAAACATTCTTCCTCACCGCCCTGAAGGTTGGAGCTTATTTCTTTCCTTTTCAGATATAGACTGATTATACTTAGATAGCTTCGCCTCTTCCGAAGCTAGGGTCCTATTATGCTTCTGGTGAATTTAATGTCACGGTAAAGAATACTCATTGCAAATCACAGTAGCATGGAGCCGGAGCAGGAGAAAAGCCATTCATGGCAAGCAGCTGTGTGATCCCCCCTGACAGCCTTGCTTTCTGTGTCAGCCCCTTTTGCAAGCAGTCGGGTTTGGGCAGTGAAATGGGCGAGGACTGCACCAGACAGCAGCACACACCTCCAACTGACCTCCAACCCCCCTCCCCACCTCTCTTGGGTCTTAGCAGGAAGTAGTCAGCTTTGTCCCATCTCCTGGGCATTCATTCAGCATTTAGCAAGCAGACTTCCTGAGGTAAGCCAAGGAATCAGAAGGCACAAGAGATAAAATTTCACAAAGAAAATCTTTTTGTGCAATCCTTGTTCTCCTTAAATGAGGTGAGATGCCAGAGAGCCCAAAACAAGCCCACATACTCCAAGCCCAATTTGTGCACATAGTGAAAGGACCAGGTCTAACACCCAAAAAAATGTTATCAGTCCCAGGAACAAGGCCATAAAATTCCCTACCCAAGGAACAACCTGGAGGTAACCACAAGAATGGGAAGATATCTTATCTCAGGGTGGGGCGTCTGTGCCCGGCAGCCCACTGACCTATAGACTCCTGAGATCTACAGATAGCTGCTCAATGTTAGCTATTTAGTCAGCCAATCACTTTGTAACAAGCTTGCCCTTGTTGAATGTCACCCAATCATGTAACTGCTAAGCTGGGAATTCCCGGTTCTTGCTCAAACCCCATATAAAAATCCCTGTCATGCTGGCTAGGGGCTCTCCTCTCTAATCCATTGCTTTGGTAATGGTGGAGAGACCTAGCTTAAGCCCAGATAAAGAAAGCTCTTTGCCCTTGCATTCTTGGTCTGGCTCCTGGTGGTCTTTGGAGGACCCTAAGATCTGGGCATAACAATAGGCTTTGGAAACTGGGGATTGTTGCCCCAATTCTCAGGGGCTTCTTCCCCTTGACCCTCTGTTGAGAAGCAGAAGGCATGTGGCCGGCCTTTTGGGCTTCGGAGATTCCACAAGATGGGGACATTCTCAAAGTGAAGTGGAGAAGCCTGCTGAGCACTCGAAGTTGTTGTCCCTGGCAGTAGCCCTGAGCAGTCTCCCTTTTCGCATGGGAAAAGGGCACCCACCCAAACAGACGCTGTCCTGCTTATTCCCACACTGGCTGCTGGACACCAACCCGAGCTCAGAGAAAACCTAACACTCGGTCCAGCTTTTCTCTGGAAGGCTCAAAAGCTTTAACACAATTTGCTCCAATCGGTTTTATTAAAAACAACAGTAGATTTTTTCTTATAAAACATATTTTATTAAGAGGTGGGAAATGAAGGCCAACTAGATACCAAGTATATATATATATATATAATATATATATATATATATATATATATATAAACAGCTAACACCTTTTCACCTACCACCAACTAATACAGATTTTCATGTATTTTATTTGTATTTGGATGATTTTAAATGTCACCACCTTATGCATGTTCCCATAGGGTTCCAGGACTCTTTTATGAGTGCTGATGTTCACATAGAAATTTCGGAGTCTACCAGTTCCAGCCACAGCATCCCTATTTTCAAGGCTATGTGACTTCATTAAGTACTCCAACTATAACTATGAAGATGTGAAATATAGCATATAGAATAAAAATTTCATAAGATTCTCATAAGAGTTAAGATTGAGAGCCTGTATAAAATGCTTAGAAATACCCGCATTTTATAGTTAGGTGGCAACTGCTGGCCTCCATTAATGATGAATACAATGAACACCAGTAGTGTTAAGTGTAGGGCAACATCTGAGCTATGGGAGAGCAAGGGTTGAACACTGGGAACTAAATGATTAAGCAGGGGTGGGTGTGGGTGTGAGAAGGCTATGGGAGGAAGAAGGGGTAGGGAATGGGTTAAACCAAACTAAGGATGCATGAAGATGCTTTATGCAATCCTACTACTTTGTAAGTTTTCATAAAAGATAATTTTTAAGATGGGCTTGACTAGATATTCCCCCACATTCACAAACAGTGCTGTTTTCAGAAGATATGAATTATTAAATGAAAGTCTCATTGCCAGGCCCTGGTTACCTGCCCCGTCAGTTAGCTATCAGAGAGGCCCCAGAGGTACCCAAAACAATACAGAATCTTAGTGTCACTTTTTTGTTGCCCACCAAAACTAGATGGTAAGACCCTATTGCTGAATACATCACAGAATTTGGCTGCAGAACACAAAGGAATCAGTGTTCACCTTGGAACTCCCTGCTGGCTCACTTTCATGGTGCTGTGAGGTGTTATTCAGACTGCTGAGGGAGAAAGGACCCTTGTCTTATCAAGAATTAGACCCTTCATGCTACAACAGCAACCTGCCAGGCAAGATGTACTCACTGCTGGAATAATAGCAAGAGTGTTTATGACCGGTAACTGACTGCTCCCTTGATTGGATTTGAAGCCTGCTTCGAAGGAGGGAATTACTGCCTGGTACTGTAAACATGGCCACAAACCAGGACTGGGGAAGGCATAGGCTCTAAAGGAGGGCCTAATCATGCTGTCCTTCTAAATGGCCATATTGTCAAACTGCCTTCTGCATACTTAGTTTGTACCATACATCTATGTCTGTTCCCAAGCTTAGTCATAGGAGCGTCTAACAGCCATGGGTAGTGGTTGATACGGAGATGAATCACTGTTCACAGTGCTGAAAATAAAGGTCTACGAGTGCTCAGTCATAGGTGAGCCATCTATAGCAACATCTCCAACCCCCACGGGTCAGGGAACATCTGATGAGAGGAAGCAGAAAGAATATACAGGCTGAGAAAAGCTAGGTGTGCTATGAAATGTAGCCTTCTGTATAGGCCATGGATGTGCTTCACAAGAGGCCACAGCTGTGGTTTTTACCTACACAAGACCTTCATGAGATTAAGCCAGTTAGAGATCCCATTGGGGTTCCTAGCTACCACCTGAAACTGAGCAGCTTTTGGCAGTTGATGGCCCCTGCGGGAGGGAGGTGTCTTTTGTTTAGGAGGGTGGCCGCTAGAAGATTGTCAATGCCCAAGTGTCTGGCGCCACACCTGTGCTTATGTGGACTGACAGGGCTCAGTGGATTGAAAAACAAATAAAAATAAACAATTACAAAAGAGGCATTAGAGTTGGGTGATGTGATGGTAGATGTTCCTGGGACAATTTGTATATAAGGAAAGAGGTTGGTATGATCAATATATATTCTGCACATGTATGAATTTTTTTTTAAAAATTAAGAATTTCTTTTTTTATGTATTTCAAATAGCATGTTTTTATAAATGGTCATAACAGGAGCAGGTGAGAAGCTGCTCACTTCTACTTTAAGGCGAGAAGCTTCCATTTTAGTCATTTTTACTAGTATGTTCCTGGAAAAAAAAATTTTCATTTGAGTGGATGATACCATCTCATCATCCAAGAAATCTCAAACTTGTGAACTTTTCACACCTAGTTCATCATCCTACTCTTGCCTGAGCCCAGGGTCCTGCAACTGTCAGCTAAATTTCTGAGCTCATGTATCACCTTTGAAAGATGAAAAACCTGAGGCTCCAGGATGCGTCCAGTTTATTCAGGGGAGATGATGTACTCTCCCTTGAAGGCTGAAGACAGAGCCCGACAGTCACTTCCAGGCATTTTCTAAATAGAAAGGACAACCATGCTACATTCCCCAGACCCACGGAGGCTAAGCGATGAGGAAGGCTCAATCAGAGATACGTGGATCTCACTGAGAGGGGGAAAAGATTTTGCAAGTGGACTGTGCGCCACTGGGAATGGGTGTTAGGACCAATGAAATGATGAAGCGCACAGCAGATTTTATATGAAAGAGGTTTGTTAGATGGAGATGAAGACAAAGAGAGAGGGAGACATGACAGGGGAAGGGAGCAGGAGCCTAGACAGAGAAAGGGGGGAGTAAGGACATGAAGGCAAGCGGGCAAGAGGGCAAGAGGGAAGAGGGCAACAAAGTGGCAGGTTGATACTTTTTTTTCTGCTTTTTTTAAAAAATAAATTTATTTATTTTTATATCAATCACAGGTTAGGTTTTTTTGCATCCCATACGTAGCCCCCTCCTCACTCCCTCCCACCCTCCCTAACCCTCCCTCATCTCCTCCCCGCCCCCTCCAAGTCCACCAACTGGGGAGGATCTCCTCCCCTTCCACCTGACCCCAGATCATCTTGTCTCCTCAGGGCTGGCTGCAATGCCCTCCCCTGGGATCTAGCCAGGCTGTTACTCCCTGGCATGTATGGGGGAGGGTCGAAGAGTCAGCCATCAAGCTCAAGACTGAAACAGCCCCTGTTTCCCTCACTAGGGTCTTCAGTTCACCAATGAGTTATCATGGGCCACATCTGAGCAGGGGTTCTAGGCCATATCCATACATGGTCCCTGGTTGGAGAAATTGTCCCATATAAGACCCTTGTGCCCTGCTCAGTTTGATCTTTGTGGAGCTCTTGTTCTCCCCAAGTCTTACTAACTTCCCCTATATTTATTATTACTTCCAACCCTCTGCCAAGGGCTTAACCGAGAGTCTTAATATCTGTTTTGATACATTGCTATACTGATTCTTCTTTTAAGGAGCAACTTAACCATGCCTGCCAGGTACGACATCTGGTGGTGACACATGATGACATCATAGGTTGCTAGGCAACCTAGAAGCAGGCTGCCAAAATAATTACAATGGGTACGAGAGGGATTAGGTATTGGGGAGTGGTAAGAGAGAGAGTTCTATGGTTGGCTTGCTCTTTGATCACCTCCCCTTGAGCATGGAGCACCCTTACCAGGCCACAGAGGAAGAAAATACAGCCACTCCTGATGAGACCTGATAGACTAGGATCAGAAGGAAGGAGAGGAGGACCTCCCCCATCAGTGGAAGTGGGAAGGGACATGGGTGGAGAAAGGGAAGGGAGGGTGGGATTGGGAGGGGAGAAAGGAGGAAGCTACAGGGGGCATACAAACTGAATAAACTGTAATTAATAAAAATAAATTAAAAAAAGAAAAAAGAAAGAGAGGCAGATAAAAAAAGAGAGAGAGAGAGTTCTGGGAGAGATGGCATTTGGGGAGCCATGTGGAAACCTAGTGTACTGGAAACTCCCTGGGATTTATGAGGGTGACTCTAGAGAGGACAAAAGAAAAGAAAAGAAAATTCTTTCTGCTATTTCTCCACACTGTAAAGAAGAAACTCATTGTTTTTAAAAATTAAATTATTTTTTCCTGCCTGATAATACTTATTGTGACAAGTTATGTTCCTATTGAATTATTTTGTTTAATCTTTGAATAACCTTCTACATAGGCAAGTGGTTTTTTTTGGTTTGTTTGTTTGCTTTGTTTTGTTTTAATTCTTATTGTAAAGATGAGGAATGGGAAGTCCCGCATCGCCCCAGTTAGAGATGAAGTTATGACTCAAACTCGGCCAGACAGGCTGCAAAATGGATGGTTTTTATTAGTTCCTGCACCGAGAGAAAGGCCCCATAGGTCTTAACACCTGTGTTATTAGTGGTGGACTTGTAGCTTAAATCTCCTACTTGTCTAATAATTGTAATAAAATACCTGGACCATAATGTAAATAAAACAGAAAGTAGAAAAAGAATTAAAACGTAGTATTTAAGAGATGAAGGAATCCACTTATAAGAACTACTAGTGATGAGAATTTGGGGCACTATGCTGTCCTCATGAGAAATGCCTCTTCAGCAACCCTTCAAGTTCAACCAAGAGTGACAAGCTATTGCTTTCTCCATCCTGCTTGCTAATAATGTAGGACCAGCCAAATCCTACATAAGCAAGGTGTTTTCAGAAAAAATGTTCTTGAATTAGGACTGAAGAGGTTAGCACCCGCCATGTCATTAATAAAACGATGAATTCTCCCTGGATACAAAGAGAATGAACATATTATAACTCTATATACGGCTCTGAGTTAGTCGCATTAAGATTATTGAGCATGCTTCCCAGAAGATATATTTTACACTGAGCAGCAAATGAACTGTGTAATTCTTAAGATTTTCCACTGAGAAGTCCCTCTCAGGTTGCAGCTTGCTGTCTAACATTGTTATCAGGGAAATGGGAGCTAATTATTGCATCCATCTCATAAAACATAATAGAATTTTGAAGTTAACAGAGCGGTTCATTTCTAACCTGGGAGAGGCTATGCAATTGGGTCACAACTCCTGTGTCCTGAATCATTTAGTAGGTGTAGGTGACCCATACCTCCCTAAAAGAGGGATATTTCAATGTGTCTCCACTTTTTATCAACTTCATCAACTGGGGAGTATGCAGAGCCCTCCCTCCCTCCCTCCTTAGCATCCCATGGTTACTCCCCTTCCACCATCTCCATTTGCATACATTAAAGTTAGCTTAACCCTTTAAAACAGCATGATTCCTAGTCTTTGCTGGTTAAACTTTGTTTTACAAATAGGGAGGAAAGAACTTTCATGGTACAAACAGGTAATGGGTACTCAATTGCATGTAGAAAGAACCAGCTGCTCAAGGAAGCACTAAACATCTGGCAGGCATCATGAGTTAAGAGACAATCCAGCCCACAGGCATTGATTACCTATTCTGCCCCTTCTCTGGAGTTTTCTGTTCCCCAAAATCTCTTCAGAGTTTCCTTTCTTCCAAAATGCTAGAACTCTTGGGCTGAATCCACTGAACGGATTTCATTTGCTAGGATAAGGTGAGAAGATAAAGTCTCTCTCTTTTCAGGACTTGGTTATACTCAGTGACATCCCTCCTCCTCCCTTGAGCTGACAGTGCCTCGGTGGTGCACTTATGAAGTAATTAGGCTGCCAGTAACTTCAGTATTTAGACCTTGTTAGGTGCAAGGGACTCAACAGGTGATGACAATTTTCATAATAATAACCTTTGGCACACTGTAAGAAATGGCTAATTTATCTTTTATTCTCCCCACTACTGAGGCATAATTGACAAATAAAAACTGTATGTATTTAAAGTGTACAGTATAATAATCTAATATACATTTATATTGTGAAATGACTGCCTCAGTCATGCTTTCTGACATATCTATCACATGGCACAGTTACCTGTTTTGTATATTATTGAAACATGTAATCTACATGCTGAGCAAATGAATTCTTCCAGAAAACAACAGTGATGATTAACTTTAACATTTTTAATGTTCATATGCTTTCAGCTTAGAAAGTCCAGTTAGAAATAGCCTATTCAAGGGTTTTTCAGAAGGTTGCCCAGCTCAATTTCCTCTAGAGACTGCTGCCATTACTTCATCCAATATTTAAACAGTAAGCAGATTAAAAATAAAGAAAAGGAGATAGACTTTAAGGTCCCTTTGTACTTCACACAGCAATACATGGCACGTCCTTGCGGGATCTGCCATTCAGGCATGGGGAAGGGCAGTTTATCTGCTTTGCCCATGTTAGGCACCGGAATCAGACTACAGAGATGATGGAAATCAAGGGCCTGAATTCCATCTGTAATAAGATCCAAGGGTCCTTCTATTATGAATTTCATCAAGATAGCTAAATGAGATTGGCTGAACTTGTGCTGAGCAATGAACTCTCTACAAGCTGGGTGCATTTAGTAGGCAGCACAGCCACACATGATAAACAGTAGAGTTCAGATAGCAGCTTCCCGTCATTCCTCAGCACAGATTTCATGAAATCGTAGCCCGAGGAGGCCAAAGAATCTGCTGCCTCCCTGTCTCATCTGCTTCCTAACATATCTGCACTGCCCTGGCTTTTCTTTCTTACGGTTCCTTATCGGCCTATAGAATTGAACTTTAAGGAATATGCACCTATTTTGTTTGCTACTGTATGCACAGAAGCTGGTAGCTGACACTTGCTCAGCTTTCATTCTGGTTAGCAGCAGTCTTACTCCTCTATTCACGAGCATTGCTCTCATTCTCGCAGTGAACCCATTGACACAGCGTAGGGAGTCTCTAACTACCTGCCTTAGCTCTTAGCTGACCCTGAGACTTGTGGGAGCAGTTGAGAGATGATTTTAAGTTAATCTTCCCTATTTTAATGCTAAAGTAATATTTGAAATCGTTATTACTCGACATTAATACACTTCATTAAAGAAAGGGATACAGCATGTTGTGTTTTGAAAGCACACCAAAGCAAGTTGAAGAATACAAATACAACCTATAATATCACCACCCACAGATAAGCACTCAGTAACTTGGCGTTTTCTTTTCTGCTCTCTCATACATTTACATATTATATTTAATCTACTGTTATCAGTACAAGTTAAAACTGATTTTTAATTTAAAATCACACGGATTTTTCCTCAGTTGCTATTTATTCTTCTAATCAGTGGTTTTTATATGAGTAGCTTTGGCATTTTATATTTGTTTTATCATAGGGATTTTCATAATTAATTTTCTGTACTTGTCTCATTTTTTTCCTCTCTGCTCTTGCAAATCTTATTACAAGTATTTCTGTACTTTGTACCACAGTCCGTTGTCAGTCCTCCCTTGGGTTCAAGTCCAAAATAATATAAACTATGGATTAAATTTAGGCACTGTTTATGTATGAAATTCTTTAAATTGAATATACATATACAATCCATATATAATATTGTAATGAAGATGCACGTTGTTAAACTTCTTCCCAAAGTCAGCGTGTGTCTTTACAGTAGTTGGGGTCATTCCTATTGCTTGTGATTAACTGGGAGCTAACCTCCAAAGCCAAAGAGAATGTACTTCAGCATAGTTCTGAGGCCCTGCTGTTGCCTGTTTTCCCCTCACATACCTCCTTTATCTCAATGCCAACAGTTACTTGGGCGGGATCATTATCATTATTTTTGTTGAGTATGTGTGAATATGGCTATGGAGACCCCAAGTCAGTATACATTTTCTTTCCTGAATTGCCCTCTGCCTCTATTTGGAGAACAGGATCTCTCATTAAACGTAAAGGCCATTGGATAATCAAGTTTCTAGACTGACCAGCCAGTGATCCTCTGGGATCTTTCTGTCTTCCTTACCCGAGGCTGTGGTTATAAGCATGAGCTGCTATGCTTGGTTTTCTGCTGTGGGTTCTGAAAACCCAGACTCAGGCTTTTCTGCTTGTGCGGCAAGTACTTCACCGAAGGAACCATCTCCTTAGCTCTGTTACCATTATTTTAAAATTTTGTTACATATGTTTATTTGTGAAGGGCTCACACAAATGGCACGGTACACACATGGATGTGAAAGGAACAGTTACAGGAATTGCTTTCTTTCCACCATGGTTGTGAAACCTGGCATCAAGTGCTTCTATTCACTAAGCCATCTTGTTATTCCCCTATCATTTTTGTTAATAGAAAATATTTACCTATGCATACTTACATACTCATGCATACACACACACATATAGTCACCATTCTAAGACTGGAGTATTAATTTTAGCATTTGACTTTTTGGTTACTTGGAACATACTGTTTTACCAGTGTGTGCAAGGACAACATAATCAGTTCAGACAAGGACATGGTTAAATTACCAGGGTCAACATTTATGTCTAGGAAGCTACTGGAGCTGTAATCTGCTGTGTGTTTAGAAAAAAATGCACATTTACTTTCCTGAAATGTCATCCAATGTCACGTGTTAAATAGAATAAAGCAGGCCTCACTTCCCAAAACTGAGGGAAGCAGCAATGATGATTAGCAAAGTTCAAATTCACACAGTATGAGTTTGCAAATATGCTTGATCAACAATTAAATCCGAGAGCCTCATACCATAAAGACAAAGAGCATCGAGCTCTTTTAAGCTTATTGTCTCCTAAAGTAATAGATGAAGCTATGTCATGCATGGGTTTTCATTAAATCATCCTTAAGATAGAGCAACAAGTTGTCCATAACCTAATTGAGGACATTTTTCAGGTCAATACAGTTTGGGTAGACAAAACTGAATCAGAAGCACAGTAAAAGCAGCTATCAATTGTTAACAGAAAAGTCGGTGGGAAGTTCTCTAAGGCTCTTTTTATTTCTTCTGTTTTCCACTGGTAATAGTTCCCAGATGACATCATGGCTACCATTGTTTGCCAGCTGGATTGCATCCGGGATCAGCTAAAGAACATAACTCTGGGCAGGTCTGTGAGGGTATTTCCTTGAAAAGATTTGCTAAGGTGGGAATACCTTCCACAGAGTGGAAGTTAAGATAGGAATGGGTCTGAGGGACAAGGAATGGTGCTTTTACCTGCATTCTTTTGTTCTTGCTGATAAGTGAATTTATCTTGTCATTGCTGTTGCTGCTGCCATCCTTAGTGCCATTGGAACTCAACTACTTTTGATTTCCCATTTGGACTGATGATCACTGATGGCTCTCCTGGACTCTTTCAGCTCATTACCACCAGTTTGGAACTGCTGAGTTACCTAGACTTTTGGACTAAGAAACTATCTGGTTCTCAGTTTCTCCACGATGCATCATGTGCTCCAGGACACACATTGTTGGAATACTCAGCTTCCATCATTTAAGGCAATATATAAAATCTTTGTAATATAAGCTCATTCCATTACTAGCGTTTGTCTTAGACTACTCTGAATAATACAACTGATGAGAAAAATATAGACTCCTGAGAAGAAAGAGGCTCATAGAAATGAGGCAGATGCTGGGAGTGAATGGATTCAGAGAACAATTTTCTGGGCTATGATGATGCTTCACTGGAGTTAGAACCATTTAAATTCTCTTCAGGCAATTCACTGGTTCGTTATTTACTGACTCTCTACTGTTTAGTTAAGTATTATTCTAGGTCCAGAAATAAATCAACAAACACTAAATAGATTTGCTCTTTTAAGATGCTGGCATTCTACCAAGGGGAAAACTATTAATCATGCGATCATACAAATGGCCCCATGAATATGGCTGTGGAGATGACCAATACAGATGATAGACAGATAGTACTCTATCGAAGTCAAAGAAAGCTTTTGAGAGAAACTCACCCTTGTGTTGAAAATGGAGGAATATCTAAATGTCTCCAGTACCTTTGTGATGACAAAATATCTCAGACTGGGTAATAGATAAGCAAAAGAAAAGTATTTCTCATTGTCTCGGGGGTAGAAAGTACAAGATCAAGGTACCAGCAAATTAATGCCATGTGAGAATGTGCTCTGTGCTTCAAGAGTGCTGTCCTCTTTCTGTGTCTTCACATGTACAAGAGGCCAAAGAAGCTTATTGGAACTTATTTTATTAGGATACCAATCTTATTCACAAAGGTAAAGTCTTGTTAACTTAATTACTTCCCAAAGACCCTACCTTATACTACCATCTCGTTGCAACTTCTGGGTTTAGTGAGGATTGTCAACACTCAGCACACAGCAACAAATGTATCTAGGTAAAGAGAGAATACATGAAAAGTAAATGGTAAAGCTGTGTTTGAAAACTCTGTTGGGTATAAAATACAATTAGTGAGGAAAGTGGGAGCCAGGCCACATTTATTGTTATTTAATTTTACTGCTAGTAGCATGCTAAGGGAGCAAACTTCCACTGAACCACATTCACAGCACTAATGTTAACTGTTTCTTATTTTTACTTAATTAAAATATAATTATACCATTTCCTCAATCCCTCTCCCTTTGCCTCTTAATGTGCTCCCCGACGTCCTTCCAAATTTACAAAGCTTCCTCTCTTCTTTATTTACTATATATGCAAATGAACAACAGATACTTAGAAAGTTAAGGTAGCCAAGGTCTTTTCCATGTTGATGAGTTGACACCTTAATCAAGAAGCAGATGTCAGGGATGTGTTACTGGTGCTTTAAAAGAAGCAAGGGAAAGGAGTACCGAAACCTTGAGAAGGAGAAATTAGTGAAAACTATCAGAAGAGAACGTTTTTCTAGTGAGCATTATGGGTTATGTAGGAGTAAAAAAAATTATAAAGGGATGGTACAAAAAGGATTGGTAGGGATGGATGATAACTGGGTCATACTTTAGTAAAAAATAAAATGGTGTCTTAATAAATACAGTTAGTCCTGGAAGAGTTTAATCTGCAGAGTTAGTAACAGCAATATTAATCAGCATAGCTTATTTTATTTTGAGGTCTTATAGGTGGTGCACAATGCAAGCCCCACCTTTGGTGCAAATTAACAGGAAGATATTCCTTTATATTTTAACACATCTATATATAAAACTATAATTTTGTGACTTTAATACTTGCAATATGGTGTTGGCCAGTCTGTGCTTGTTCATGTTTAGAGGTCTTTGGAATGCAAGTTGTTTTACATTTACAAATGTGTAAACATGAAGTAAGCAATAAGCAGGCCCTGTATTCCAATACTAGCATGCTCATAGCAGTGATGTGGAGAAAGCAGTATGTGAGATGGTAAACTGCCAAAAAAATGAACTTCAAGATTGGGCTTTGTTAGAGGCTCGGTAGATAATAGAGTTGAGATAGGTATTTAGCAACAACTGGAAGGTGAACAAAATACTCTCATGCCTTAAACTGTTGAATTGTAATGTTTCTTCAAATGAAGACCACACCATGTAAATTTCTTGCTCTGGCAGTTTACTTGTCTCTTGGAGGTAAAATGCCAGTGATTGAATTCTTGGATCTTTAGGTTCATGGTAGTAGGAAATATTAAACAACAGAACTCAAGTCATGACAATAGAATATAAAGATTTTAAAGATTTTAGCAAACTCCAGCAACAGCTATGATGCAAATAATTTGTAAAGTATTCTGGAACTCAGCATTTTACCTATTAATTTTAATAATCCTATGAGACAAATAATGTTAACCTATTTCATGAAAGGATAAACGAAGGTTTGAATAGATAGAGATGTACTTCTGAACTCCAAGTATTTTAAACAGGCACAGAGATAGCTATCTCTGAGCATTTCAATTGGCAGTGATTTCTTATAAAATGATTTTATATTTTTTAACTAAGTACTTAAATATGAGTCAAGGATGTGTTTGCATTCCTTTTATAAAGGCAATTACAGCAATTCCTCATTTGAGGAAGTACATTAGTCTTCTTTTTCTATTTTTCTTTCTCCAAAACACAAGCTGTTATTTAGGAAAAGCATTCTCGACACCCACAAATTCAAGATGAAACGAACAATGGGAACCAAAACCAAGGAACTGACTGCTTATAGAGGTCCAGCATTTTCTTAACTTCCATAACACAAGAGAAACAGTGCTAACCCCAGCCCCATGGCTTTGGACAGTTTTGGTATTAATACAGACTTTGACATGAAGACCTTCGGACTATAGATATTATATTTAAGTACTTTTTCTCATTCAGCATATTGTGACTCTATCTTTATTATGCCCCAGTGGTGGAATTCCAGCTCAAAGGCTGATCCCATTGAAACATCCTGGCAGGATTGTAGAAATTGATTTTTGTTACTTAGCTTTACAATGACAACTTTGCCACTTTACTGACATGACTTTCGGATTTCTCCCAAGTTGAATATTCTTCCCTGTCAGTAATATATGGGGGTTTCCAATGATTATTTCAAGGGAATTTCAGATTCAGACTAGTACTGGAACTAATGTTTAGGGGAAAATATTAGTATTAACATCTTAGTTCTTTCCTTGCCTCCCAGATGTACAATATATGGATCATATACTAACTTCTGACTCAACATGCAGACATGCTCATTGAGAAATTTTAAATGGAAGAGATTTTTCAGAAATAGTTCTGTATTCTTGAATTAAGAGTTTTGAAATATAAGTCAAAAATATATTTCTATTTATATTGTGAAGACATTTATGGTAATTGCGTACCTGAGGATGGTCTTCAAACCGTTTCCTCTAATTTCCTCCATTGTGTAAAGTTTTCTTGCTGAAAGGAAACTTCTATTTCAACATTAAAAAAAACTTGTTTATAATAACATTTCTTTCTATTATCATGATTTGCACCGGTAACACGACCACTAATTACTTTGCTCTCCTATTCCCAAGATTTATTTATCTACACAGAAATATGTTCTCAAGGTAACCAAATCATGATTGTTAAAAGCCTTTTCAGCAATCTAAAGCTCAAATTCAAAATACAACTCTGGTCATAGTCTAGCACTCTTGGAGGCAGTTCCTACAGTGAAACAAATGCTGAGGGATTGCTCGTAAGACTCACTGTAGGCAGAACATTCTTCAGCAGTGACTTTATATAGAACTAACAGAGTCCCCGTGTGAAGCCCAGATTAGCCAGACTTGTTTTTGAGTCCATCAATCTAAGGAATAGAAGAACTAAGTCTATTTACTGTCTCCTAACATCCTTTACGTATTTATTTCGCCTGTCACTCGTGGCACCTAAACTCACGTCTGTCACCACCTGACTTTATCTTTGAGGGGTGAATTGCAGACTGACGCCATTAGTTCATACTGTGGATATGCCTGTGGGAAATAAAGGCTTCAGGAAGCAAAAAGAGAGGCCAGCTCTCATATCCATTTGTCTCAGTGCCCTTTATAATGTCCGTTTGTCTGGGTGCACTGGCTGAGGAATGATTTGTGCTATAAATGTATTTGCTAATTGATGGTATAAGGGGTGAGAGAAGATGAAATGCTTTCATTGTGTCAAGCACAAGAACGTCTCTGTCTAGATATTTAATTTATTTATGGCTGAAAAACAAAACAAAAAATCAAAAACAAACAAACAAACAACAAAACAACCTTAAATTTTAAATTTTGCTATAGCAGTTGCCCAGCCTCTGGAGGCTTTGAGAACATTTGCCTAAAGGGATGAGAACCTTATTGATTCATGACATTTGCTTTGAAAATTAGATGGTGACTGAAAATGAGCCAGGAAATTAGTGATCTTAGAAAGCAGGAGTTTGCAAAGAACCCAAAATCCTAGCAGGCATCCAGCCTGAGCAAGTCTTTCCACCAGGAAACTGTAACTTCCTCTGCTGCAGCAATGCTCTGAAGATAAATAATATTAAGAGCAATATTCACCACACTGCAAACTCTCAATAAACTATTTGTCAGCACAAGAACCTCACAGAACTTGTTCCTTTCCAACATGACCTTTCTATCTAGATAGGAGAGACATTGGTAGATATTATTCATTCCACACAATAATAACATCTTTAGAACTCTTATAAGGCAGAAAGCCTAGGCATGTGCTTTAAGAGATAAAGTAAAATAAAGCCCCAAATATCCAAATGCTCTTGAATGGTTCTTTGTTGTCCTACTTAATATAATAGAAAAATTCCAATGCATATTCTCCAAAGCTATATTAACAGTAAAATAAGTGAATGACCCAAGACCTTCATTATGATGTGAGAGAGAGCAGGGCCAGCTGAATACCACCAAAACTTTTGCTGTGAAGAGTGACAATTTCAGGGCTAGAGAGATGGCTCAGTGGTTCAGACCACACTCTGCATCTCCAGAGGACCCAGGTTTGCTCCTCGGCAGCTAGATGGTGGCTCACATACTGGTATGACAAGCACCAGGGGATTCATTGCCTTCTTTTAACCTCTAAGGGCACCTGCAAACAGATAGAGGCATAACCACGAAAGACATATACATATAAGATAATTAAACATGCAGTGTAATTTAGAGATTGATTTTGGCCCAGCAAAAAGTAACTACAAATGGAGCTTAGAAAACTAATTGAATACCTTACTAACTCACTCAGATAGGGTTAAAAAAACAACATTAACAACAACAGACAAACTATGTGATAATTGATTACATGTATAATTTACCATGTGAAATGATTGCCATCACAACCTGCTTCAGCTGTGGTTACATGCTCAAGAAAACCAGTAAGAGTATTTTCTTTTTATTTACCTGATGTAATTGTCTTGGAGGCTTACTGCTAAATGAGCACACCATTTCTAGCTCTTTCTGAACTCTGGTTGGCTGGTTCAACTCAGCTGTTCTGGCCCAAACTGCTCTCTAAGATGACTAATTCAGTTTGATTTCTCTCATCTTCTTACTGAATTGTTCTGTTTGAACTCAAACTAATTCTGGCAATTTGGCCTAATCATCTGGCTCCTTCTGATCCTCTGGCTTCAACTGCTTCTGTTGACCTGTATTGAACTACACAAACTCATGCATGAACTCACTCCACACTCTATTGCACTTACTGCACTGACCAACTCAGCTCCACTCAACTGAACTCACTAAACTGATCTGAACTGCCAGGAACTGGACTGCCACTGCAGTGCCTCTCAATTGACTCCCCACTGATTGCCAACTGGCTGATCTCAAATCAACTCAACTCCACAGTCTCTCCCTGAGCTCTCTTAAATCACCTCTCTCTTTTCTGTGCTGTTCTCCTGAGAATTGGGATTATCCTATTCTGTCAAATCTTTCTCTGATTCATCATTTTGTCTGTCCCTCAATTAGACATCATTGTTTGGGATTAAAGGTATGTACTAAGGTCATGTCTGTATTCCAGCCAGAGGGATTAAAGGTGTGTGGCCTATCTGCATGCCAAATGGATCATACAAACTTAGAAGGTCTTTGGATGTGATCAGAGCAGCCATGTTGCTAGAATAAAATTCCTCTACAAAATCTGCACACAATTGGACTGTCATCATTTCATCATGTCAGTAGGAGGGCTTACTAGGTCTCAATCTCTCTGAGAAGATTATGGGTAGTTAATAGGTGCTTGAGGAGGGATATCATTTTCTTTAGTGGTATACCATTGATAAGTTACCCATGTTCCAGGGAGCAATTCCCCCAACTCAGGCTCATGTAAGCATTAAAATAATTGAAACTAATTTTAAATGATAGCCAATTAAACTCAGTGGGTAAGAAAAGAAAAAAAAAAGAAAAAAAGAGAAATAAAACGTTTCAAGTATCAAGAAAAGAAGTGTGTCGTATTTTCAAAGTTCATAATCATGCACTCTGAAAAAAAATCTGTCACAGAAAAACAAATTTGAAGCTTAATGAATATTAAATGTTTCTAGAAATGTTGCTTCGCTTTAATAACAACAAAGATACACAGGAATGTGAAAAGTAGACAGAAAAATGTCCCCCAAACTTCATCACTAACAGCAAAACATCAAATTAAAACAGCTAAAAAGCAACAAGAAAAAATATTAATTAGGGAAACGCTTCAATAGAAAACTTACAATCCACCAGGTAACATAATATCATCTCTTGAATTATTAATTCATGTACTGAAGCTAAAACCTAGGCCCTCAAAACTACAAACGTATTTATAGCTAGAGTATTCAAAGAGATAATAAAATTAACTTAAAATAGTAGGGATGATAATAGTCTAATAAGACAGATATCCTTTAAGAATAATGTCTAATAAGAAAGATGATCAGAACACATATATAGATGAAGAAACAAGTGAGAATACAGAAGAAAACAGTTCTCTGTAAGTCAGGGGATAGATTTCAAAGGCAACCAACTTCATCTACAGCTTGGATGTTTTTGCCTTCAGAGTTGTGAGAACACGTAGTTTTTAGTCATCCACTCTGTGGAATTCTGTTAAGGCAATTGTAGAAAATGAATACACTTAATTTTATAAAAAGAACAATGCTTAGCGTTATATCAAGGGAGAATAATGTTAAAAGTAAAATAAAAAAACAGATTATACTAATTTACAATAAGAAATATAGAAATGACAAAGAATATTCTAAGCATGGAATAAAGTAAAATCAATGAAATAAGACTGGCAAATTATAAGACAGGTAAGTATGGAAATTAAGAAAGAAAGCAATGCTATAAATCAAACATGAAAGAAGAAAACATAATCATTTTAAAACTCACTTATAAAGCAGTTGACAAAATACAACACTCATGTCTGTGAAAAGTTCTCAGCTAACTATGAAAAAAGTAGACATTTCTCACCTTGATGAATGGTATGCACAAATCTAATACCTAATTGTATGTTCACCAAAGGAAATGGTTTCCATTTGTACCACATTTACTCAGTATTGTTCTTGAGGCTTAGCTAATTTAGTAAGACAAGAAAAAGAGAGAGAGAGAGAGAGAGAGAGAGAGAGAGAAGGTGAGAGAGAGAAAGAAAGGAATGATACCTAAATTGGAAAGAAAAAGCAAAAGAGCAAAATAGTAGTGTCTGACTGTGTGTCTAGAAAATTCAATAGTATCTACAGAGTAAAGTATTCAAAATAATAAACTTAGTATAATTATAATCAGTAGTTTATAAGATAAGTATTCAAAATCCATTGTGTTTCCTTGTGGGAGCGACAAGTAATCATTAATTTAATTTAAATATCCAACATCTTTTTTCAGTAGCATCAAAAATATCGAATATTTGGAAATAAATTTGACGGAAAGTTTAAAACTTGTGCATTGAACAGTTCAGAGAGGACTAAAACTTAACCACAAGATTTGACTAGATTAATATCATTTCTCTCTAAACTGTCTATAAATCAAGTGCAAGTCCAATCAAAATCTATGCTCACATTTTTAGAAAAGTTGACAACAAATTCTAAAAATATTTATGGAAAGAGAAAAGATTTAAAACTTTAAAAATATCTTTGAAAAATAGGCTTGCACTCCATAGGTCTAAAACTCTCTCTCTCTTTCTTTCTTGTTTGTTTTCCTGTGACAGGGATCTTTGTGTAGCCTTGGCTGTCCTAGACTCACTTTGTAGAACAGGCTGGCCTTGAACTTTCAAAAATCTGCCTGACTCTGCATCCTGGAGTGTTGGTATTAAACACCAGTACCACCACACCACGCTAATCTACCTAGTTCTTAAACCCCACTTCAGCCTTTTGTGAGAGGTCTAATCACTCCAAAGGCCCTAGAGATCCCCCAAAAGGCCCCAATCTGTTTGGCTAATCTGACTGCATGACAGGCTTCATTTTCAACTTTGCCTGACTAAACCTGAGATTCTGGTTTTTTTGGAACATAGAAAAACAGTTTCTTGAAAAACTGAAGCTCACAGGCAGCCAATCAGCTTAAATGTTATCACATGGGCTTGAGCTAAGTATAATGATTTAGCAAACCTAAGGCAAAGCCCTTAGCAACTCTGCAAAGTTCCTAAATGTTTAGCCAATTCTAAATCCCCCCCCCCCACGCAACAAACACACCTCCTGAGTCACAACTAACCAATCAAATGAAAGGTTACCTCGGTCCTTCTGGAAATCCCCCTAAATTGCCTTTAAGTTGAGCCTGCATGATTACCCTGTGGTCCCATTCTAAGGAACTGTGGCCCCAGCATGCTGGTAAATTTCTGTAGGATAAACTCTCCTTGCTTTTGCATGCTACTTGAGTCTGGGGTCTTTCTTCAACGTTTCTTGCACCCTAACAGTAAGCAAGACATGACAAAAGCATAAAAGCAGTCAAATCGATAAATGGAAAAGAATAGAGAAGCCTTATATATTCTATATATATCAGAACAAATAATTTTTGATAAAAGCAAAAAACACATTTTACAAGAATATGAAGTTTAAAAAATTGAATAGTGAGAAGAACTGAATATCCATTTGAAAAAAAATCAAACCTAACCTGTTGGAATAATGTTCTTGTGGACTGTATACAATTTACCCTCGTTCATTCAAATACTGATTTCTCTACCCCTCTATCTGGTTTCAATCCCGATACTGCATTGGCTCAACTTTGTGTAAACATGCCACTGTTTGTTCTCTGTGTTGTCAATAAAACAACCATGCAATGCTGTGCAATGGAGAGAATAGGGTGGGACATCCTGGTCTGGAGTGGAAGGAGGAGGAAAGATCGGCAGTAAACAGCTTTACACCATGAGGAGAGATGAACCGGACCTAAGATATGACTGAAATCAAGTATAAAGGGTGAATCTAATGGGCGGAGACTATGCAGGCTTGGCGGTTTAGGATGGAATAACTGTTGCCCAGCATTGTGCTCTAGGTTAATTAAATAAATCCTAGTCTCTGTGTGGTGATTTGGGTATGCAGCTGGTTTAGGAAAAACCGCTGCTTAACTAAAAGTTAAATCAATAATAAATACTAATATTCAACAACACCAACCTCCCATAAAGTAGACCTCACATAATTATCTCATTCAAAATTAGCTGGCAATGTGCTACAGATCTAAGTGGAAATTTTTTAATTAGAGACATTTTAAGATGTAACACACGAGAAAACAGTTATGGCTTTGGGTTGAGCCAGGTTTTACCAACACCGGGGATAGCACCCTATACTAGTTGTTAGAACAGCCCAAGGCACCACACATTCGAAGCAGGTACTATTCTTCTCCTTGTACAACCAACAGCGTCTTCAGACCTTGACACCCATCCTCTGGGGAGTGAGAGAGCTCTGCTTCAAAACCTATTGCATTAGGTAAAATGAGACTTAATTTAATGAGTGAGATTCGCACAGAACCTGGAGATACTGCTCCTGAGAATGACGAGTCAGACTAGATGAAACTTGCACAGCAGACACTTCGAAGACTTGTTTGTATTCAGGACATAGAGTAGTTTGCAATTATTGCCTAAAATCAACAAGAAGAAAAAGAGAAAGGGAAAAATGTTCTTGGAAAATGTTCATCGATAAGAAATGTGACTTTTGTAATCCCAGCACGCTGGGAGGCAGAAGGAGGCAGATATCTGGGAGTTCGAGGTCAGCCTGGTTTACAAACTGAGTCCAAGACAGCTAACAGCCAAGGCTACACAGAGAAACCCTGTCTCGAAGGAAAAAAAAAAAGCAGCAATTCGGAGCACACTCTCTCAAGGTTTCTGGGTGAGATGCTCAAAGTGGAAACTGTCTCCATGGGGCACAGTAAAGGAGTGTCAGAATAAGAGTAAATAGGCTCTTCGCCAGAGACCGAAACAGAGGAGGCGCTTCAGAATCTCTTGAAGCTGGGGGTAGGTCACCTAGGGACAAGAACAGGGAGAGGAGACGGGAAGGGTTAAACTGACACCAACCCAGCTGCACAGTTGCCTGGGAGCTGAAGCAAGAGCGCCATTCAAGAGTACATTCTCGCAGTATTTGTATTTTGTTGTGTTTACAATACAATCGCGCGTTCACGTTTGTGTTCTATTTCCCCCAAAACATTCATTTGACTTTGCTTACGCAGCTTATATTATTGAGCAATCTGCTTTTCTTTTCCGGTTTTTTGCCCTCTGTTTATCGTTATTCCTCTACAGTATACTTCAGCAATATTATGACTTTTTCTTCTTGATGCATTTATGTTTTATTTATATTTTCTTTTTATCTTTAATCAATTTTGTTCTTTATCTTCCTCATTTATTAGGACTTTAAAAACTTCGTTTCACTTGTAATTTTTTTTCTCATTTCTTACTCCTTTTCTCTCCTAGCATTTGCTGTACTCCTTTCCCCTTCTTTGCTTGGCTTTGTCTCTCCTTCATTTGTTCCCCCTTTACCCACTACCATACTTTAGATATAAGATATAGATTTTTTACACATTTCTATGTTAATTTTATCGTGTTCTCTTTTATGCCCATTGGTGTGTGGGCTTTAATAATTAAAAAAATGTTTCTGTATTTTGTGTGTTTTGACATTCTTGCTGTGTCAACAGACTGGCCTTTTCTCCATACTGAATGGTCCTCAATACTGAATCCTCCAGAAGACCTGCTACTGCGTCTTTCACTGAAGATTATGGAGGTGATATGATGTCCTACCTGGCAAAGAGCTACTTGCAATTGACAGCTACTGAGAGAGGCTGCCTAGGTTTTATGTGCAGGGACAATCCCTGGTGGGTTGACCTTGATTCAGGAAAAGGCCACATATCTAAGACTTCGTGGAAAGCACCTACTGAACTTGACAGGTTTAAAAGAAAAGGACACCAGTTGGGAAGGTAGGGAAGTCGAGAGAGGGGTGACTATGATTGGAATACATTGTGCCAAATTCTCAAACTAATGAAAAATAAATCCCCAGGCAAAACTGGAAGAGATACTTGAAGCAACAGATACAAATCACAGCACAAAAATACAAGAAATGACAAAACAATGTGACTCAAAAGAATCATATTACTGCTCCCCTGGATTCAAAGATAATGAACTAGGTAAAATTCAGGGCAGAGACTCCAAGAGCTTGCTAGTAGAAATGAACAGTGACCTGCAAGGGGCACAACCGATTTCAATGCACAAGCTGGAGAGGAAAGTCAGCGAGACAGAGGAAAAAACAACAAGATGAATGAAAGAATTAGAAATATGGGAGGAAACTCAGAACATGGAAGAAAAAAATAGCACTGAAATTGAAATGTATAAAACCAAATTTTATATGTTTTATTTCCATGTTATAAAATAAAAAATGCAATTAGTTATGTTTTGTTTCTATGGTTGGAAATTTTAAAAAATGCAATTAATCAAATGTAAAACCAAACTGAATTATTAGCTGTAGCCTCTATCAAGCAGAGAATTAATAACAGGATGGAGGGGGAGTCTGATGAAACACTACATTTATACATTGATGAAGGGAAAATTGAGCATGACCACAGCATCTGCGTTCTAGATACAGCTGAAGAACTAACTGAAGAACCCACAGGTCAGAAGAAGGAGCTGAGGTAAAACTAAAGGAACAGAAAGTCTTTTCCATGGAACCACAGGGGAAAATTATCCAAATCTTGAGGAACAAATGGACATCCAAACACAAGAGGCATTTAGAGCTGCAAAAGATGTAAAGACAATGAAGAGCCTTTGCCTGGCATATACGGTATGTCAAAAGCACAAAGCAGAAAAGAACAGCATATGGAGGGGGAGTCCGAAGAGATGGCTTAGCAGTTATGAGTGCTTGCTCTTCTTCCACAAGACCCCGTTTGGTTCGCTCAACCACGTGTTTGGGTTGTTCACAACTGACTGCCGCTCCAGCTCCAGTGATCTGATGCTTTTCCTCTGGCCTCTGCAGGCACCTACTGCTAACACATGTACACACACACACACACACACACACACACACACATATTTGTGTGTGTGTGTGTAATTTTAAAAAATCAAATGAGTCTTTAAAAAATGTTAATGGAGAGAACAGCAAGATGTGTCAGTGGCTACAGGCGCGTGCTGCTGAGCCTGATGTCTTGAGTTTGACTTCTGGCATCTGCACAAGGGAAGGAGGGGACCAACTCCGACAAGTTGTTTATTTTACTTCCATGTGTGTGCACCATGCCATTACCCACCACCACCACGCATGCACATAAACAAAATAAGCACATGCTAAAAGATGCTATAAGGGGAAGATGACAACTTATTATAAAGGTGAACACATTAAAATCCACCCGATCTCTCATCCAAAATCCAAGAAACAAGGAATGATATATTTCAAGATCTGAAATTAAATAATTGTCGACCAAGATTGTCGTACATTACAAAGCTTTCACTTAAATTTGTGGAAAAATAATGACATTTAAAAAAAAATCTAGAAAAAAAAGATGTATTCTGAGTTACATATGGCTATTAAATTAAATGAAGAAGATATAAACAGCTTAACAGATAAATTATATAGAAACAATAATAAAAGTCTCTCAGCAAAACAACAACAACAATTTGACATTGGACAGGTTTCCTGCTGAATTATACCACACCTTTAAAAAGGAGTTACCACCAAAGCTTCTCCATTTGTTCTCTAAAGCAGAAAGGAGAGAAACAGCACCTAACTCACTCTACAAAGCTGGAACTGTTCCAGTGTCAGGATGGAACATAACGAGAGAAACCTGTAGACCAATTTCCCTAAAAAAGGATGCAAAGTTCTCAGAAAAAGGAGTCCAAAATGGAAATAGTACATGACCTAGCGCTACTCCTCTTTAATATGTATACCCAAAGGATTCTAAGTGAACAGACCACAGACATCCTGGTCCATCCCTGTCTACTGCAGCAGCTAGAAATGCAAGCTGGTCAAGTGCCCACCAGCAGGTGAATGGGTAAAGAAAATATGGTGCTTACTGAATGGACTTTTATTAGCTGCAAAGAAAAATGAAGTCATAACATTTTCAGGAAAAATGATCAGACTTCAAGCCACGGGGTTCAGTGAAATAAGCCAGGCTCAGAAAGTCATGGAAGTGCAAAGAAGACCATGAGAGAGGAGGAAAAGATCATGTGTGTACAGAGGGTAGCAGATCAAATGTGGAAGTGGGAATTGTGGGAGGAAGAGGGTCCACAAGAGCGGTACAGACATATCAGGGGAGCAGAGTCAGAGAGAGAGAGAGAGAGAGAGAGAGAGAGAAATCAGGACAAGTATAATGACTCATGGCTATGAAAATGCCACAGTGAAACCCATTACTTTTGTTAACTTAAAATTAATGAAAATAATATACCACTTATATATAAAGATACCACTTTAACATACCTTTAAAAATAGGTAAAAATAAAGAAATCAGTATGGCAAATGCCAGCAGGATGTGAAAGAATGTCATACCCATGCCGTTGCTACTAGAAATACAAATGACAATACCTTGGAAAATAGTCTGTTTGTTTCTTAAGGTGTTGCACATATGTGGTAAGATGGCTCTGTGGGCTCGGGTGTTTATGGCTTGTCATCAAGACTGACTTACTGAATTCAGTCTCGTGGACCCATATGGTGGAAGAAAAGAACAGACTCCCACTATTTGTCTGCTGACCTCCACGTGCCTATACCAATGTGCAAACACAGACTGCGGTTTTATGAGTTATAAAGATATTACTATAAATTGTCAAGTTCTTCAGATTAATTTAACAATCCCTATCTACATCAGTTAGGGTTTTCTAAAGGAACAGAACTGATAGATGTCCGTGTTCTATTTCCCCAAATACATTCATTTGACTTTGCTTATGCAGCTTTCATTATTCACACTACCTTGATAGAATAGTACATATTATTTATTATATATATGAAATAATGTATAATAAATACACAATAATGTGTTGTATGTAATATAGAATGAATGTGTACATACTATATAAACATATTAGTTTATATATTTCTAATATATACAAATATTATATATATATGTGACATATTTAAGAGAGGCTTAAAGGCTGTGGCCCAGCTAGTTTAACTGTGGCTGTCTTTCAAAGGAAAGGCCAAGAACTCAGTAGTTTACTCCATGAAGTTGGATGTCTCCGCTACTCCAGTCTCCATTGGAATCTTAAAGAAGTAGACTCTAACTCTAATAACATCAAAGGAATGCCTCATTAGCAAGACAGATGAACTTGCCCGTGAGAGTGAGGACAAGCCTGCAAAAAGGAGAAATTTCTTTTCTCCGTGTCTTTTTATGTGGGCTTCCACTGAAGGTGTGGCCCAGATTTACACTAATCTTCCGGCCACAAATGATCCAAACAAGAAAATGTCTCACAAATCTTTTCAGCGTTTTCAGTTTTACTTAATTGCAAATGAAGCCAAGTTGATTAGCGATTACACTTCTTTTTTACTGAATCATGAATAATTTGTTACAGTGATCATAGAAATATGATTTTGGAGACTAATCGGCAATAATAGTAAATTCTGAAAAATAGCTTTACCTTCATGTTTAAAAATAATTACAAAGCTATAATAATCAAGCCAGTACTATCCCCTTACATAAATAGATAACCCAAGACAGGTGTAGAACCTGACATACAGAAGACAAGCAGTTACAGGATAAAGAGGCACGAGGAAAAGGTAACATTAATATTTGTGATGGAAAACTTGAAATCATTAATGAACACCATTAGGAAAAGTCATCAGTGTTTTGGAAGCTATGGGTCATTACTGAAGTCCTTTACAAGTCATTTTCAGACAGAGCAAAGATGGCATGCCACAATACACTCTTCAGCAATAGAAAATACAAACTGGTGCATTTGTAAACTTTATATGTTATAAACATTTTATCCTGAAAATAACTAATATATTTCAAGGATACATGCACACACACACACATCACAATAAATAAGACTGGTGAAATTGGGTGTCTACACTTAATGTTCCAAGGAGAGATATGGTATTGCTAGTATACAGAGCACTCTATATGGAAAAGGATATGGATTACTACTGAAAAGAAATGCAGGCAGAGTTATGAGTACAGGAAAAAGCACGGTTGATAAAACAAAGCTATTTTAAGTAAAAACATAGCGAGTGGATTACGTATATGATCTATGTGGGTGTGTATATGCACTTGGACTTGCATTTCATCTTTACTAATTTAAGCAACACAGGCAATGACACACTCAGCTATTACTGTCTTCTGACTGGCAATTTTAAAAAAGCTGTTAAAAAACTTAGATTGGCAAGAAAATGGAAGTTGCTTTTCTCATGTTGTGTTGCAATGAGTATAAACTGACAGTTTTCTCTAGTACATAGGCTGGGAACATATGCTAAAGCTTGAAATATGTGACTACAGTCTAAGCAATTATACTAAGTGGATAAACATGCAGGAAGATTTATAAGCACAGAAGCTCACTGCAATGTATATCCTTTCTAAAAAAATATCTATTGAAACTATAATATAAGTCTATCATTTTCCCTTTCCTTCCCACAATTCAACCTTTCCCATGTGCCCCCTTGTCTATTTTCAAATCCAGGACCTATGTTTTCCTTATGCCACACACACACACACACACACACACATATATATGTTGTGTGTATGTATGTATGTATGTATGTATTCCTAAATGCATAACTATGACTGATACTTTTTTAAAGCAGCAGATATTCCTCCATACATTCTTAGTGTTAATCTTTGTACCCAGAGATGTGTAGTTCTTAGCCCCAATCAAAGAAACTTACCTTTGCAACAGTAAGGCCTTTGTAGAAAACCACCACCAAATGCAGAGAGCAAGAGATCACGTGGGGCAAAGTAGTTCTTTTAAAACCATACATTTTATTTAAACATTCAAGAGTAGAGACAGGATGTATCATGGACCACCAACAGCCTCAGCCCACTTTAATAATAGCTGGTTTCTAATATTTTTTAAATATACCTCACTATATTCTTTGGTTTAGTCAGCCATCCACTTTTACTGTGGGTGTGTAAACATAAACCCTAAACAATGTAATGCTTAGTCACTTATCAAAATGTTTTCAACAAGTATCCTTAACAAAAGGGACTGTATAAAAATACCTGGAATAATCTGTTTACATCTCATGTTTGGCCCATATAAACACTTTCAAAAGTACAGTTAGGAGTGGCTTGTCTGAATCAAATCTTAAGTTGGTTCTGTGCTTTTAGTTCATCATATCATTTGGTTTCCTTTTGAAAGCTGTTGCCTTTATCTCCTCTCTTTATTAAAATTGAAGAACTCAGTTGCTTATACAAAGGATTTTTTTCATAAACTGAGTGTAGCTTATTGCTTCCCAATATGCTTTGTAACTAATTATGTAATTCCCTGATATTTATTGTGTAATTCTAGGTATTTAGGCTAGATTTTTTTAAATATAGTAAGAATATTATAGAAGAGACGTTGCAATATTTGCTGTTTGAAATAAATGTCAGATGGTTTCCGGTTATTGATATCAAGAACCAGATAGTCCCAGATGGTATCAGCCCACTACATCCATTGTAAAGTTTTTCAGCTCATGACTTCCACGGATGGTTTGCTTCTGTGTCTACTTGAAGCCATTATATATTACCTCCATGCAATTATCATTTCCTAATTTAGTTATTCTATTAGATGGGGTTTCTTTCTTTCTTTTCTCTCTCTCTCTCTCTCTGTATATGTATATGTATATATATATGTGTGTGTGTGTGTGTATGAAATATATACTCTTCTCTCATATATTACATCCCAACCACAGTTTTCCCTCTCTCCCCTCCCCCTAGCTGGCCCTGTGCCTCCTTTCTACTCTAGATATCCCCCCATCCTTAGAAAAAGGCAGCCCTCCTAGGAACAAACACAGCATAACAAGCTACAATAAGACCAAGCACACACGATCACATCAAGGCTGGACAAGGAAATCCAGTAGGGGGAGAGGGGACTCACAAATAGGCAAAAGAGTCAGAGACAGGCCCTGCTTCCCCTCTTAGGATTTCTAAGAGAACACTGAGCTACACAGCCACAACATACATGCAGAGGATCCATGTCAGACCCCTACAGGTTCCCTCTTCTCTTGAGTTCTCACAAGTCCTGGTCAGTTAGTTGATTCTGTAGGCTCTATTCTCATGGTACGTCCTTGACAAGTCTGGATCCTCCAATAATTCCTTCCCGTCCTCAGCAGGACTCTCTGAGCTCTGCCTAAGTTTTGGCTGTGGGATTCTGTACCTGCTCCCATCAGTTGCTGGATAAAGACTCTCTGATCTCTTTGGTAAGGATTCTGCGAGGCTCCAGTCCCAGTACACTCTGCAGGCAGGACAATTTGCAGCTTAAAGATTTGTGGCTGGGTTGGTGCCCCAATTAAAAAACAGGGTAGAAACATAGTGCTTTGGAAACTCCATGGAATCTATGAGACAAATCCCAGCAAAGACTCCCAGTAATGGGAGACAAAGGGCCTGAGTCGGCCATCTTCTGTAACCAGGCCAGGCCTCAAGTGGAGGCATCACTGGGATTTCCTTTAAGGAGTTTCTTGTTCTTGTTCTTCTTGTTCTTCTTCTTCTTCTCCTCCTCATCTCATGCAATACATCCTGACTGCAGCCTCTCTTCCCTCCACTGTTACTAGAACTACCATCACTTCCCCTTTCCTTCATATCCACTCGTCCTGTTTTCCTTCAGAAAAGAGCAAACCATCCAGACATGTCAACGAAACACAGCATAACAAGATGCACTAAGACAAGGCACAAATTTGCATATCAGGGTTGGGTGAGGCAACCGAGTAGAGCAAAAGGTTCCCAAGATCAATAAAAAGAATCAAAGACCTCCTCATTCCCACTGCTCAGAGTTCCATAAAAATCTCAAGCTAAACAACTGCAATGTACAAGGAGAGGATCTAATATCAATGTATGTAGGCTCTGTGATTGTTGCTTCATTCTCTGTGAGACATTTTGAGCCTCGATTAATTGATACAGTGGGCCTTGCTCTCCTGTATCCACAGCCTGCTGGCTCCTACAATCCTTCCCCCCATCTTCAGCTCTGCCTAAGATTTGGTTGTGGGTTTCTGCATCTACTCCCCTCAGCTGCTGGACAAAGCCTCTGATGACGATTGGGCTAGACACAAATCTTTCAGTGTAACAGAATATCGTTGCAAATCATTTCATTGCCTTTTTTTTTTTGGTCACTCACTACTGATTCTAAGTTTATGGGCCATCCAGTTTTCGGTTCCTGGGCATCCCGGCAATGCCAGGCATGGGCTCTCTCTCATAGTATGGGCCTCAAATCAAATCAGTAATTGATTGGATGGCCTCTCCCACAAACTCTGAGCCACAACTGCCCCAGCACATTTTGCAGATGTGACAGATAGTAGGTGAAGGTTTCATTCCTGGGTGGAGGTTCCAGTCCCACCACTGGTTGCCTAGAAGGCTGGTTCAGGCTCTGTGAACTCTATTCCTAGAGGGCCTCACTATAGTCAACCTCAGAGGTTCCAGGGAGTTTCCACTGCTCTAGGTTTCCACATAGCCCCCAAAGCCCCCCAATTCCAATAGCCTCTCCCCTTACTCTGTCTCTCTGTCCCCTCCTCCCTCCCCTTATCCCTCTTGTTTCCATCCCTACCAGTCCCCGGTCCACCACAAAATCTCTTCTATTTCCTATTCCCAGCGGTAATCATGCATCCTCCTAGAGCCCTCCTCCTTACTTAGCCTCTCTGGGTCTGAGGACTGTGGCATGCTTACTCTTTTATTAGAAAGTTATTTTTTTAAATTAATTCACTGTTTACTTTGAAACAGATTCTCCCCAACACTTTTCGGAGAAAGGGTCTCTCTCCATCCCAGATCCTAGTCTCTCCTCAGACTCACTATCCTCTTGCCTCAGCCCTAGATTTTACACAGGAAAGGCTGGCTTGATTTGTTTGCTATCATTTTGGATTTTTTTTTGTTTTTGTTTGTTTATTTTGATAATGAATTGGTTTCCAGTGAGACTCTAAGTATAACCAGAAATTATGAGAGGGCCTTAGAACCTCATGAACTTGTAAAAATTACTTTTGTTTGTTTTAGATATAATATTTTATCAATGCTTTGAGAATTTTGTACAATGCATTTCAATCATGTTCACCTTCATTCCTTACCATTCCTCCCAGATTCACACTCATTACTCTATAACCTCTAAACTTTATATGTTTTTTTTTTTAATAACCTAGGAGTAGCCCTTAGCAGACATTGGCCCTGATTGTCATCGGTATTGGACTTTCACTCTCCAGAACTGCACAATGCTCATTTTTGTAGTTTAAGCAATCCTGCCTATAATGCCATAGTATAGTACCCCAGGCTCAGACAATGCGAAGCTTTGGGAAGGCAATGCTGCTAAGCTGTGAAAAAGAAGGTGGCAGTAAAACAAGGCAACTGGAGGAGAGCCACAAGCGCAAAGTTCTGTGGAGAAAAGAAGGTGGGAGTTGTTCTGTGGAGAACGACTGGGGACGCCGGTGGGGAAGACAGAGAACTGCTTCTGAGTGACCTTGTAACTCACTGCATTCTGCCTGAGAGGTACAAGGTAGAGAATGGAGAGAGACACGCTGGTTTCTCTTCTTACTGGACTAAAGAAGTCTGTCAGCCAAGGTCAGGAGAAGGGTGACCAGCATAGAGCTGGTTACCATAAAGCAAGTGTGAAACACAGGCTTATGTAGGGTTAATTTTCCTTTTGGAATCCAATACGCAAGGTATGCCTAAGTTCTTCAGATATGATAGAAATCAGGAAGCATCTCAGAAACTAACCAGGGTTATGCCAGAAAGACAAGTGGGTCTGTGTGAAGAGTCTTCACTAGTACAGGATTGTTGATCCATACCTAAAATATTAATGGCTGCTAAAGATTGAAGCACATTGAAAATGTTAGGTGGGCTGAGCACTCAACAGTCAGAGGCAGTAGAATCTCTGTGAGTTCACGGCCATCCTGGTCTACACATTGAGTTTCAGGACAGTCAGGACTAAATACATAGAGAGACCCTGCTTCAAAAAGAAAAAACATAAAAGGAGGAGGAGAAGGAGGAGAATTTTAGGTGGGAACAGGGATGGGAGGATGGGGGAGAGGAAGGGGTGGAGAACGGATAATTAATACTACTGGTGTTTCAGGAAGTCATATGAAAACCTATTATTTTATAAGCTTCACATGTATTTTTATATCGAAGTTTAATTGGAGTTACCTACACAGGAGCTTATTTTCCTCTAAGAACCCAGAAGTTAACAAAAGCCGAGTACCTAGTACAAGACACTTTCTTCTGAGTTATTGGTCAGACATGATGGAGAGATGCTCAGAACAGGACTGCTCTTGCTCTTGGAAAGCCACAAAAAACTGAAGGAGTCAGGATTGCTGAAGGTACAGCACATGTTTCTCATAGGTCATGGGAAAAACAAGTTGGTGCAGACCGGGAAGCTTTTTACTTGCTGCCTAGCACGTACAGTACCAGAAAGGTGCTATATGGGATGATGAGGGAGGAAGAAGATTATCAACCCAACTGTGAACCTGTGTGGCAAGAAAAGCCCATGGTGAAATAGTGTACAAATGTCATGGAGGCAAACAACCACTTTCTGATTCTAGTTCATGAGGTAGCCATTCCATTGGACCTAAGATGGTCAGGTGCATGCAAGTCATGCTGGCTCGCCATTCTTGTTTTCAGCAGACACCTCCTGTTTTGCTCAGTTAAACCTCCTGTTTTGCTTGGTTAATTTTCCTGTTTTGCTTGGATATGTTTACTTGGAAACCTATATAAGTGGTTTACTCTGTAATAAAAATGGCGCCTTGATCAGAGCACTGTCTTGGCGTCACCTCTTTGTGTTCTCTGTCTCTTTTAATTCCTAGCCCCTTGTGCAGGCTGTTACTATTGGTAGTCGCTGGCAACTACAATTTCACACCTTTTGCACAGGAAGAAAGCTATGTTTGCTACTATAAATCTGGTTAAGAACCTATGGCTTGGAAACTCAGAGGCCCTGGGGCGTGAATCTATTCTGCTAAACAGACATAATATCAGAATGTCCCTTAAATTCCCATCTCTCTACGCATAGACGAGTGAAATTGACAGTGGTTAACACAGAAATTGAAAACTGGCCAAAATGCAGAAAATAAGTGTCAATGGAGGTTTTTAGCCATAAATAGGACATGTATATAGCACACACTCCCCTCCCCCCCCCCGGAGGCTCAGGGATCATTGTGAAAGGGTGAGGGTATGTGACCGTAAGAGTCAGAAGTCAGAGGGCACAGGAGCAGAGCAGCGTCTTCTACACATGACAACACTGCTGTACTCAGGAACTCATAGCTGCTGTGATTGCCTGTGCGAGGTCTGCACAAGATTACACCGGCCAGTCAACTGTCTAGCATGTGTAGGGGAGGGTATCAAACTAAGAGGCATCCTGGCTGTTTAATTAATTAATTAACAACTTGACCGAAGTTTCCCTTCCCTCCGCCCCTCCAGTCCCTTTCTCCCTATCTGTTTTCCCCATCCCATCCTCTTTACTTTCTCTTCAGGAAAGAGGAGGCCTCCCATGGATAGACCAGCTTTGGTGTATCAACTTGAAGTAAGGCTAGATGCATCTTCTCCTATTAAGGCTAGAGGAGGCAGCCCAGTAGGGGGAAAGGGTCCCAAAGGCAGAATCAGAGACAGCCCCTGCGTCCACTGGTAGGAATCCCACATGAAGACTAAGCTACACAACTGTAAATTTGTACAGAGGGCTTTGGTCAGTCTCTGAGCAAGTGTTTTACCACGGAGTTATGCTCTAAGTTTCCTTAGGGAAATATTCAAACACATTAATAACAAATAAAGGTACTTAAACAAAGATCAACTGAGCAGGGCACAGGGGTCTTATATGGGACAGTTTCTCCAACCAGGGATCATGTATGGATATGGCCTAGAACCCCTGCTCAAATGTTGCCCATGATAACTCACTGGTGAACTGAAGACCCTAGTAAGGGAAACAGGGGCTGTTTCAGTCTTGAGCTTGATGGGTGACTCTTCGACCCTCCCCCATACATGCCAGGGAGTAACAGCCTGGCTAGATCCCGGAGGAGGACATTGCAGCCAGCCCTGAGGAGACAAGATGATCTGGGGTCAGATGGAAGGGGAGGAGATCCTCCCCAGTTGGTGGACTTGGAGGGGGCGGGGAGATGAGGGAGGGTTGGGGAGGGTGGGAGGGAGTGAGGGAGGGGGCTACGTATGGGATGCAAAAAAACCTAACCTGTGATTGATATAAAAATAAATAAATTTATTTTAAAAAGGTACTTGAAAACAGAATACCAAGTTAAATCAAATTCTAAGGTCATAAGGTCATGTTTGCTTTAAAGGGAATTCTTTAAAATTTACCTTTACATTTTGGCCATCTAAAACTTTCTCAATAGTTCATTTATTTTTCTCATAATATAGTTTGACCAACACAGAATGGCTTTGTACTGCGCACTTTGTTTTTAACATCATACTGAGACCATTATATAAATGTTTCTTTCTAAAACATGGTACCTTTTAGTGAACAATGTTTGTTGTTTGCCATTCCAATTATGAATATATGATAGAAAAAGTCACTCAATTATCCTATAAAATGATTACGTTCTAAGAGAACTAAAAAACGGGAAATAGCAAAGATGATTAGACTAACTCAGACTCATGTTTAACTCAATCAAAATGGACTAAGTTGGAAGAGAGCTTAAGGTGATAAAAACTATACTTGGGACATACATTTAGGAAGCAGAAATCATGTGCAGGACAGATGCAACTTGGAAACACCATAGCTCATCCTGGTATTTTCTCAAAAACTCAAGTCAACTAATCACAGATGGGTGAAGGAGAATTAGCTTCTTGCCTTATTGGTTGTTCACAACAAGCAGTCAGCCTTGAAACCCCTGTATAGAAATAACAAGAACACTCAACAGGTTGTATTTATGTTTATCTGTGCATACATATACATGCATTCGTACATAGTGTGCCGTGTGTTACAATAGTAATCAAATAAAAAGAGACTATGAACTTGAGAGTCAGGGGAGTGTGGAAGCTGTTCAGGGGAGGGTACCTGGGAGGGGCTTGAAAGAGAAAAGGGATGGAAGAAAGTGAAGTCATTCTATTTCAATAAAAAAAGGTGAAAATTCAGATAGATTTATAAAGCATTTCTTCTTGTAAAAATAATATTTGAATAATGATTGTGCTCTCCATATTAAAATACTCCAATTGTATACTTAAATTTACTTAAAATATAAGTGTGAAAAATAATAGTGATTATAATTTTATTCTTTCTACCAAAATTATTAATTTTTATAAGCAGGTCAGTTTTCTTTATAGTCATAAAATCTGTGTAAACTTTACTATAACTTTCTTTCAGTAAACTCCCCAAAACTCAAGTGAATATAATTTGTAGTGGGTCTTTAGTGTTATTATTGGTTATTTTAGATATTTCAGAAATATACAATAAAGAAATACATCTTAGTAAGAATTCGTGCCTCTCACTATTCCTAAAATTGTTCTTCCTTTTGTAGGTTTCAAGACTATCACATTTTGAATCATATCTGTAACTTCTAGGGTGGACAGAACAATACGGAAGACTGAAAACATGAGACATCAATCCAAGAAGTTTGGGACCACATTATGGCATACATCCATCTCAGTCAGATTCTTCTGGGACACTTGAATGCTATACTTAAAAGAGTTTTAAAAAAAAGTTCTGTCACATTCAGTTGCAGATACATATAATCTAGACTTAAGCACTTTTAACATCTTTATTTCATTGGGAAATGACACAAATCCCGCAGGCATAAGGAACTTTCTTGCCACTTAAGGCAGGTTACATGTGACCAGGACCAGAACTAGGCAATCTCTTTACTGATCAATAAAATTCCAAGTCTTCTTCGTAGTGAATAAGATCTGTATAAGTAAAAAGTACAAACATGCAAATTCCAAATATATGTATTGATGGTATTTCCTCAATTCATTTCCATATACAATGGGAAAAGACCAGATTCACAAGCACCAAGATGGATGTCAGTCAAGTGAATACTTGATTAACATATGAGCTCAGTCACCGGTGATAGATTTTAGTGGCACCCAGAACTTGGGACTTACACTTGTGATAAGCTCTTGTTAAGACCAATGAAATGGCCTCACAAGTATTTTTATTTATTTATATGTTATAGCTGGCATTTAGGAAAGATAAGGTATACATAATGATGTATGATGATACATAATGATGGAATGTGGGTGTTAAAACCTAGAAACCAAGGACTAGGTTCTGGGAAGATACAATGTCATCTTTGCAGCCTCATTATCTTCCTATATAACTGGAGAGACATAGGAAGGGACAAACTGATGCTGTCTTTAAATGACGTGACTTTAAAAATGCAAGGAAACACATTAACTTAGAGAAAGAGGCAAAAAAATAAGACATTGGTGAAGACCATGATTTCCATCATCATCATCATCAAGTTTCCTGGCTCTTATTGAGGGACCCTTTTTTCTTTTTCCAGATTTTACCAGTGCTTCATGTAATTCTTCAACAATAATGAGGTATCCCAGAAGCAGCAAGACACACATGGTATATACTTATTTTTTTATTTTTTTGGTATATACTTATTTTTAAGTGGATATTAGACATATAATATAGAACAAACATACCAAAATCTGTATACCTAAGGAAGCTGGGCAAGAACAAGGACCCTGGGTATGATGATCAATCTACACTCAGATAAGCAAACTGCACAGACATCGTAGGAGGGAGAAAACAGGAAGAGGACAGAGGCCTACCACAGAGGGCCTCTGAAAGACTTTACCATGCAAGATATCAAAGCAGATGCTGAGACTCATAGCCAAACTTTGGGCAGAGTGCAGGGAATCTTATGAGAGAAGAGGGAGATAGAAAGACCTGGAGGGGACAGGAGCTCCACAAGGAGAGCAACAGAACCAATAACTCTGGGCCAGAGGTCTTTTCTGAAATTAATACTCCGACCCAGGACCATGCATAGAGATAACCTAGAACCCCTGCATAGATGTAGGCCATGGCAGCTCAGTATCCAAGTGGGTAAGCTAGTAAGGGGAACAGGGACTGTCTCTGACATGAATTCAATGGCAGGCTCTTTGATCACCTTCCCCTGATGGGGGAGCAGGCTTACCAGGCCACAGAGGAAGAGAATGCAGCCAGTCCTGATGAGACCTGATAGGCTAGGGTCAGATGGAAGGGGAGGAGGACCACCACTATCAGTGGACTGGGGCAGGAGCATGAAAGGAGAAGAGAGAGAGAGAGGGTGGGGTTGGGGGAAATGAGGGAGGGGGCTATAGCTGGGATACAAAGTGAATAAACCATAATTAATTAAAAAATTTAAAAAAATAATAAACATTTTTTCTACAGAATATTTTTGTAGCTTTAAGGATGCTCTACTAAAATCTTCTGAAGTCCAGACTTTACTGTAGTAGTTCATCGTGATATAACTTGATTGCAGAATTCCTTGTTTAAGTGTTGTACCTGCCTTTTGCATGTTATGACATAGAATTGCATTTATTTAGTGTAAGGGCTGTTATGCACATGCAGTAGCACATGGGAGAAGCTGGGAAGCAGCTTGAAGAAGTCTGTTCTCTCCTCCTACAATGTGAGTCTTAGACATTATACTCATGCTTCGTGACGAGAACGTTTACCTGTTCGCCATCTCACCAGCCCATTAGCACATTTTGGTATTTATCAAAGGTCTGTATTTATGATATGGGTCAAGATAATTACGATTGCTAATTTTTGTCAATTAGATTGAGTTAAAAAATATGGAGGAGCTCAATGAAGCACATCTCTGGATATAGGATAACTCTAAAGAATATTCTATCCTGAGGAGGATGAAACGATAGAGTTACTGTATCCATTAATATTATGATGGTAGATTATTAGGACCATGTCCTTCAGGGCTCTGTATTGCCCTGGTGCCTTGCTATACTTCTTCTTTTTTGTTCTGCTTCCCATTCATAAAGAATAAAGAATGGCTTATTCCACACATTTCTACTGTCATGATATTCTTTGCTAGTGGATAGAGCTAAGGGACCATGGTCTGAACACTGAGCCCTCTGAAACTGAGCTACAAATGCCCTTCTTTGCTCCCTTAAGTTGTCTATGTTGGGCATTTTGACCACAGGTATAAATACCAGTTCCTGTACAAGGGTAGAATTCTAACAGAGAAAGAACATATGGGTTGAACAGTGAAGAACCCTGATGGAATCCAGTGGTCTCTAAGTGAAAGCCCACTAAAGGAGCCTGCAGCCAGTAAGAGCATAAGGTACTGCATAAATGGCCTTGAGGAGGGATTGCCAAGTGGGTAATCTAACTACCAGGTGGGTGTCAGTTCCGTGGGAATATGAGTCTCACAGAAAAGGAGTAACAGAAAGCTTGTATTTTCCTTCTTAAATCCTGGAATGAAACATAATAAAAAATTCATGTGGCTTGTTAGATTCAAATAGAACTCGGTGGACAAAATAACAGCCTGGAAGAATAAAAAGTAACATTAGCAGACACTTACTCTTTCTCAAATATATACTGTGACTTCAAAGCTAATTTTAGAGACTAAATTATTATATAAATAATTTTATATAAATATTTTTCTGTCATGTTCATTTCTGTGTAAAAAGAAACCAAACAAAGCAAACAATTAGAGTTTTAATTAGGCACATGTTTAAAAATAAAGGCCTTGAAAGTATGGAAAGCAGCAGAGCAGAAACCACAAGGAAATTCACATCAGGATGAAACGCTGTTGCCTAGAAATTATTTTTGGTTATAGTGGTTATGCTAAGTTGGTTTTCCAAACATCTGTCTTGACCTTCTGAGCATAGAAGAGGAGGGAAAAGGGGGAGGAGGAGAAGGGGGAAGAGGAGGAGGAGAAAGAAGAGGAGAAAGATTTCACTGTGTTTGAAGCTGGGATTCTAAGCAGGGTTTAGGTCTTGACCATGAGATGTTGCTCATGATACTTTGATTCAGAACCAAGCTAATTAAGAAGCTAACTGAGATATGAGTGTAAGACATTTACCTTTTGTATGTTTGACAGATTTTTGCATGGTTTCAGGATCTATAGGGCAGTATTGTGGTTTTGGTACCAGAACCCAGAAAAAGCAAGACACCATTCAGGAGATAGCTGAAGACCCAGATCCAAGTCCCTTGGAGAGGCCAGTCCCCCTCTGTGGCTATGGGTTCATTTCTCAGGTACATCCTAGAACCTTCTCCTGTAAATCTTTCAACAAATTGATAAGTGGTTTATCCTCCCCTGCCTTAGAAAAAATGAAGTTAGTTGCTGATTTTTACATTAAATACATTCTTGCAAAATCCATGGAGGTGTTTTCACTAGGAATGGTGTGGAACTTTCGTATATGAGTTGGATTTGTCTGTATTCAAGCTTCCCAGGGTAGTTCAGCCAGAAGGGCTTCAGAGTGGAAGGGCCAGCTGATTGTTCTCTTCCTAATGCCTACAAAATCAGACACAGAACAACTCTTGGATTTTCATCAAGGTACGTAGTACTCATGGCTGAGAATAATAATGCTGGTTATATGTGGGTATCTGGTAATATGGTGATGACAATGCGCATCTGCTTTGTAGAATTAACATTGGTTATAAGGCAAGTAAAGCACCTGTGTAATTCCAGGGACACAGTAAACAATATTGCACCATTAGCATTATTACCTCTGTGTGAAACTCTGTACTTGGAAAGATGGACATGACTAATAGTGTGGGCACTCCACAGAAAGACCAAGACTTTATTCACCGTTGACTTCAGGGACCTTTTGTGATGCTGACCTCTTGTTAGGTTTTTAATGCTTCCTCTGTGCCTCTTTCTATAGAAGGGTCTATGAATTAAAGAGAATCTCAAAGTTTTAGGAGTATATTGTCTTTGGGTATGGGGATTAGAGTATTTCTAGCTACCACATACAAAGATCTCTGGGAAGGAGGGCTGGACGGGAATGAAAAGGATCACCATGCAGCTTTGGATATTAAACATCATAGTATCACACTTCCTGTTCTGTACTCAAGTCTACAAAACTATAAACCCACAAGCCCTTCACGATTGCCACAACACTTTCGTATAGCATCACATTCAATGACACATAGTCAGTGAAGTCTCTGCTAGCATGTGTGTATGTTGATATCTATGGTTTGAATATGTGACTTTTACATCAATTTAGAATGTAGCCCTTCAAACCTCTATGAAAAACTTCCATATATTTTTTAAAATCCATATTTTTGTTAAATCTTGCATCTGTGTGTATGTGAAAGAGAGAGACAAACAGAGAGAGAAAATGGAGAGCATAGGCATCCATGTTCATAGCACAGATGTGGAGGATGAACCGTGTTGGTCCACACTTCCCTCCTTCTTTGAGGCAAGGACTCTAGGTGTTCACTATTGCATGTGTCAGGCTAGCTGTCACATGAACTTCTGGAGAGTCTCTAGTTTCTGCCTAATCTCATCATAAGATCATTTGGAAAAGACTTGTGTTATCAGCTCTTATTTTACATGGTTTTTGAGATGCAAATTTAGGTCCTCTTGCCTGCACAGCAGACATGTCACCTATTGGAGCTGTCTCTGCCTCACACCCCAATTTCTTAATTTCAAACAACTCTCTCTGTTTGGTTACTGCACACTACAAATATAACTACCAACAAGTCACTGTGACACAGGGAGTGACATCTCAGAGTGATTAGATGTTGACAGACACGTCAACCCTGATACTAAAGTTTTTCGAACTTGAAAGCTGGAGAGCTTCATAGTCTTTTGTTTGGTTTCTTCTGTTGTGAGGCATTTAGCCATCTTTTCTTGCTGCCATTAATAATATGGTCTTCAAAACACTAGCTGGTTTTCATCTTTGGACAACCAAAACCAAATGAATAAACAACAAAATAAAACGAAGAAGAAGAAGAGGAAGAAGAAGAAGCAGAAGAAGAAGAAGAAGAAAAAGAAGAAGAAGAAGAAGAAGAAGAAGAAGAAGAAGAAGAAGAAGAAGAAGAAGAAGAAGAAGAAAGTGAAGCCTATTATAATTGGCCCAAGCGAAGAGTGAATTAACTCTGAGAGCTCAGGGGTATTTTCTATGGAGTGATGTGAATTTTAGTGGGTAGACAATTTGGTATTATTTTTGGCCCCCTAGGGTATTTATTCTCTTTCTTTCCTGGTTTCTATTGGAATTTGGGTAATTGAGGTGAATGAACAAGTAGCCTTCAGCTATGTTAGACAGAATACTAGTTCAGAAAACTGAGGTGGGCCTCAGTGGCAAGGTCAAATGCCCTTAAATTAAGTCTCTATGTAGTATATAATGGTATGGTCTCTTTGAAAGTATTCTGCCAGCTCTCTGAAAAATTAAACAAGATTTAACATTTGACCCAGAAATTTCTTTTTAACGTATACTTGGGAATTAAAAACCCATTTCCACAAAAATTGCCCGCTGGGTATAATAGTTTACACACACAAGCACCAACTTTCATATCACCCAATACTAATAAGAGATTAAAGGTGCACATGATCCTTCAAGTGCAGAATACACACACATGCACAGTGAAATAATATCCGGCTTTATGAAAGAATGAAAAAATGCATGTAAATTAAGAACATTGTACGTGAAAGAAAATGTCAAGAAAGGTTATAGAATTATCCTGTTTATAGAAAATGTCCAGAGGAGACCATGTCTCTAGAGAGAAAATGGACTAGTGCTTGGCTAGGACTTGGGGATGGGTGAGAAGCATCACTCTTTTGAGTGATGAAAATCTCCAAACTTAATTGTGATCATGATTATACAATTCTGTGATTATATGAAAACTGTTAAGTATATATTTTAAAGGAACAAATTGTATGGTTGTAAACTATCTTATGATAGCTATTTTTAATATTTCTAAGAGGCTGAGAGTGTTGTTTAATGGGAAGAATGCTTGCACAGCACATGGGAAACCCTGGGTTTTGTCTCCAGGATGGCAGAAACAAGTCTGGTGACACATATCTTCCATAGTCTTCACGCTTAGGAAGACAGGAAGCGCAAGGTCATCCTCAGTTCCACAGTGAGTTCAAGGTGAGCCTGGGTCAAACAAAACCTTGTCTGATTACTCAGTTATTAAAAATAAGGAAATCATGAATTTTGCAGGCAAATGGATGGAACTAGAAAATATCATCCTGAGAGAAGTAATCCAGAAACAGAAAGACAGGCATGGTATACACTCACTTATAAGTAGATATTAGCCATATAATATAGGACAGCCATCTAAAGACCTAAAGAAGCTAAGCACTAAGGAGGTCCCTAGGGGGGATGCTTAAATTTCATTCAGAATGGCAAACAGGCTAGAAACAGTGGAAGAGAGGAAACAGGTTAGGAGCCTACTATAGAGAGTTCTCTGAAAGGATCCATCTAACAGGAGATTGAAGTAGATGCTGAGACTCACAGCCAAACTTCAGGTAGAGTGCAGGGAGTCTTTTTTTTTTCTTTTAATTTTTTAATATAATTTTTTATTTATTACAATTTTTTCCACTTTGTATCCTAGCTGTAGCCTCACCCTCATTCCCTCCCAATCCTGCCCTCCTCCCTTCCTTATCTCCTCCTATTCCCCTTCCCCAGGCAAACAGATAGTGGAGGACCTCCTCCCCTTCCATCTAACCCTAGTCTATCAGGTCTCATCAAGACTGTCTTTCATAGTCTTCCTTTGTGGCCGGTCAGGTTGCTCCCACCTCTGGGGGAAGTGATCAAAAAGCCAGCTACTGAGTTCATGTCAGAGACAGCCCCTGCTCCCCTTACTGGGGAGCCCATTTGGAGACTGAGCTGCCATGGGCTACCTTTGTAAAGGGGGTCCAGGTTATCTCCATGAATGGTTCTTGGTTGGAGTATCAGTCTCAGAAAAGACCCATAGACCCAGATTTTTTGGTTCTGTTGTTCTCCTTGTGGAGCTCCAGACCCTCCCAGGTCTTTCTATCTCCCTCTTCTTTCATAAGATTCCCTGCGCTTTGCCCAAAGTTTGGCTATGAGTCTCAGAATCTGCTTTGATACCCTGCTGGATAGAGTCTTTCAGACATCCTCTGTGGTAGGCTCCTGTCTTATTCCTTATTTTCACCTTCTTCTAATGTCTATGCCATTTGCCTTTCTGAACGAAGATTGAGCATCTTACCCAGGGTCCTCTTTCTTACTTAGCTTCTTTAGGAGTATAGGTTTTAGTATGGTTATCCTGTATTATGTCTAATATTCACTTATAAGTGAGTATATACCCTGTGTGTCTTTCTGCTTCTGGGATAGCTCACTCAGGAAGATCTTTTCTAGTTCCCACCATTTGCCTGCAAATTTCATTATTTCCTTGTTTTTAAGTGCTGATTAGTATTCCATTGTGCAAATGAATCACAATTTCTGTATCCGTTCCTCAATTGAGGAATAGCTGGGTTATTTCCAGATTCTATTAGGAATAAAGCTGCTAGAAACATGGTTGAGCAAATGTTCTTTTTGTTTTTTCCTTTTATTTTTATTATTTACAGTTTATTCACTTTGTATCCCAGCTCTAACCCCCTCCCCCACCCCCTACCAATCCCTCTCTCCCTCTTCTTCTGCTATGCCCCTCCACTAGTCCAATGATAGGGGAGGTCTTCCTCCCCTACCATCTGACCCTAGTCTACCAGGTCTCATCAGCACTGGCTTCATTGTCTTCCTCTGTGGACTAGTAAGACTGCTTTCCTGCTCAGGTGGAGGTGATCAAAGAACCAGCTCATGGAAATAGTAAGATCTGGAGAGGACAGGAACTCTACAAGGAGAGCAACAGAACCAAAAAATCTGAGCACAGGGGTCTTTCCTGAGATTGATACTCCAAACAAGTACCATGAATAGAGATAACCTACGACCCCCGCACAGATGTAGCCCATGGCAGTTCAGTGTTCAAGTGGGTTCCATAGTAATGGGAACAGGGACTATCTCTGACATGAACTGATTGGCCTGCTCTTTAATCACCTCCCCCTAAGGAGGGGAGCAGCCTTACCAGGCCACAGAGGAAGAAAATGAAGCCACTCCTGATGAGACCTAATAGACTAGGATCAGAAGGAAGGAAAAGGAAGCTGAAAAGCTTCTGTAAAGCAAAGGACACTGTCATCCGAACGAAACGACAGCCAACAGATTGGGAAAGGATCATTACCAATCCCACTTCTGACAGAGGGCTAATATCCAGTGTATATAAAGAACTCAAGAAGTTAAAAAGCAAGAAACCAAATAATCCAATTAAAAAATGGGGTATGGAGCTAAAAAGAGAACTGACTGTAGAGGATTATAGAATGGCAGAAAAACACTTAAAGAAATGCTCAACGTCCTTAGCCATCAGAGAGATGCAAATCAAAACGA